>CM055755.1:5930926-6338426 GCA_029465975.1 Dallia pectoralis
ACTAGCTGTAACTGCTTGCTTCAAGAGAGCAATATAGACCGATGAGCCAGACTATTACGTCCACTCATAAACGAGGACAATAACATTCATCGTCTCCTAACAAGGGCACGTGTCAAGGTCTGTGTGGATTAGAAGGTAAGAGAACAATCAGACCTTGACAAGGGTGTCATTATTATGTCTAGACGACAGGATCTGGGACACACTGAAACGGCAATGCTTTTGGGGGGCTCCCGGTCCCAAATGGTGAGTACCAATTGACAAACCGGCAACAGGGCGCTGGTGCGCCCGAGGCCCTTCGATGCGTGAGGGCGATGAAGATCAACCCGTCTGGTCCGAACCGACATAAGGTTTCTGTGGCACAAGTCACAGGACATTTTAAAGATGGTTGCAGGAGAAATGTGCTTAGCGCACTAGTCCGAGTGCCCGTGTTCACGCCTGTCAGCCGTTGAAAGCCCCTACGGCGGGACCTGTTCCGATTTCTTCTCAATATGTCGGCCCCATTTACCTGGGGAAGTGTTCGCACCAGGATGCATTGTGGGAAGACATGCCGGGGGAGGAAATGGGATGTTCTGGGCAATTTTCTGCTGGGAAACCCCGGTTTTGGGCAACATTGTGCATGTCAATTTGCATCATATTAGGCAGTCGGTCTTGTATTTGTATTTATCATTGGTGTACATGTTTAATGTAACAACAAATGTTTTGGTCTCATAGTCGTGGAGGATATTGGGAATGGACGAGAGTTTATGATGAACTTTCAATGAGTAAGAAAAAATGCCCATATGAGGGCGGTTATCTTCCCCGTTTTTCCTCATGCCGTCTAACGCGTGCCCAGAGGTGACAAACAAGACCTGACACGGGAATCTTGAGATTCGCCGTCCTCAAATTGACACGGAGTGCCGGCGCTCCAGAGGTATCTCTCGTGATCTATTAGCGCCGTCTGACGTCCTCCGTCCCACGATGATGTATGGAGCGACCTTCCGCGCGAGTCTCCGTCTCCCCCGGTCCCTCCTCTCTCCCGCTCGAACCTTCCGTCTCCGAGACGGGCGACAGGCCGGGACACTGGGAAATGACAATGGGCCCGTGCACTTCTCACGTTACCGGTAAGGACGTCAGGCCACATGTCTGGTGCTGTCAGTAGCAGTATGTCTCCATAATGAGGCACACGGCCGCGCTATAGAGCACGACACACGTGACACATTCTATTGCAATCACGTGAGCTCCCCAGAAGCATCACATCAGGGGGTGTTGAAACAGCGCTACGAATAGTCTAGAAAAAGAGCGTTATTCCAAATTTAAAACGTTTGCTTGACGTGTGTGTTAGGACAGTCCCATATGCTCTGGGGGCATTTAGCATTTAGTATTTATATGTGAGAATAGACCTGACAGTGCAGTATGGCCTTTGTGTTTATGCCTGTGTTTTTTTCCTTCTGAAACCCGTCGGGTTTTTCAGATGTGCGATTTAAAAAGATAAATGACGTCAAAGTGGATTTTATAGAATGCTTTTTTTGTAAAAACCCATCGGGGTTTTCTGTGACAGCTCGTGTTCCGGTAATTCAAGTCAAGATAAAGAAAACGTTTTGTCCCTTCAAAATTAGTACTGTTTCAAAAGTGCATCGCTGTGATCCTCGTCAAGAATAAGGTGCGCGGCGATTTAATGATGCAGGGTGAAATTATTGTAATGCGGAACATTGTTTCCCGGTGGAAAATGAGCTCAATTGTCAACGCTAGTCGTCTGCCAGGGGGTCTAATTAACATTTTAGGAAATAATGCTTTGAGTTTCTCTTTGTTGAATTAAACCTGTACAGCATTACAATCAGTCAGTAAAAATAGTTTAAAGCCCTTTGTATATCAGCATTTGTCACAGGTTGCTTCTATCTGTACCCAGTATGAAACCTGTACGTTAACACGTTCACCTCAGGTGCTCTGTTTTTGGGTGTTTTTGAACCAATAACTTGATCAGTTGTTGATTCCTCTTTTAAATCATTTAGCAAGTGTTCTTCAGGAAAGCCCCGGGCGGCCACGTTTCATTCAAAGTTTAGCCCATAGAGCGGGTTTATACTATTAAAGCAAGTCAGCACAAAATCTATTTTATTTTAAATGGGATACATAACGTTTCAGTCTACATTGGCAGCTGTCACAGGTTAGCCAGAAGCGCGTTGTGGGTTTTACCGGAGGGATTAGTACATGCAGCACCTTCACTGCCCAGATGTATTTGCCACGGGCCCCATTAAGGTAGCCAATATCAAATATATTCAGCCACAAAAAGCCCGACCAGAAGGCTACTTGCCATTGTCTATTTGTACCATAATCACCCTGGACTCTGGAACGCTGAGGAATGGTGGCGTGTCATGTGCGGAGATACTCATCTAGCGGTAATATGAACAGGTCTCTTTGCCAATGCCACTCGGTCCATTTTAGTAATCTATCCCGCGACGAGCACAGCTCATATCTTTTTTGCGTCCTCGTACTTCGTGTGTCTCAGTTTAAATGCATTTGATATTTGAACGGGGGGAACACATTAGTCAAATCGGAATTGTCTGCAGAGAAAGGTGTTTTCGCTCTCCTGCTTTCCTAAACAATACGTTTAATTATAATCACAGCATAAATGCTCTTGACTATGGCCAGAATATATAACCACTAAATATATTATTTTTTTATACATAAATGCAATCAGGAACCTTCTTGTTTTTGCTATGTTTCTCTTTACAGAGCAGTTAATCAAGCGGGGGTTGATCTACAAAGTGCTACTAATCTCAAAAGTTCTCATCTTACAAAGGATATTATCACATATTTGCAAGCATTACGACACGGAAGCGTGTGCTCTATTTGGCCAGTGTACCACATCTGCAATGCATGTCACATCACAGCAGGGTGCCTTTTCCACGGCACTTGCCATTGGTATATAATAACAACCTACAACAACCCTCACTTTAAAGCTTATACCAAGTATTGCCAATGCAATTTCAACAGTAGGAATACATGCTTTGTCATATCTGTATTGGATAAACGTCCAAAGTGTTTTCATCACACCAAATCAAAACTGCTTCTGACGGATGTGTGAGATAAAAAGGATTTCTACTGTCTTCGTGTTGTCGTGAAGAGAGAACTAAGAGTCGCCCCCCCTAGCTGTAGTGCTAGCTTAATTCAGTAGCAATGCTCACCATGATGTTATCAATGCAGGATGTGCAATTATAAACATGAGAGTAGGGTACGTGTTCGTTTGAAATTGACACTACTTAAGTACTAGTCAAGGTTCAACTCTAAGACGTGTGCTCGTGTGTTGACTATTAAAACTGCATTGCAGCACCAATGGGTTATTCACTAAGGAGTCATCAGAAGTGACTGTTGAAAATAACCTTGGACACAAATGCAAAATATGTGTACACAAGCCTTTCTCTAAAGGATGTTCCTTTGAATACAACCCATAAATCCAGCATATCATGTTTTAATTGTGTTTGTCTGGGTTTAATGGGAAATCAAGAGGAATCTAGTGCAGTATCCTCCCAATGTGTTGGGACTTTGTAATATAGGTAGAGCTTTTGTCACTCTTGTGACTCGCGCCCTTCTGTGGGCGTGGCCGTCCAATGATTTGACAGGTAGGCGGGACTTTCGCTGTGGTAGGTTGGGACCTTCTGTGTGCTGTATGATCGAGTGGAACGTGCAACATGAAATATGGTGAATGAAGTATGACGGACATGTACTTTTTCTTGAAACATGACACGGCTTGCTTGTGTAACGTGGAGTCTTTGCATTGTGACATTCATGACATCATTTGTTTCAAGCATTTTCCCATGGGTGAACACATTCGTTGAAACATGAAATGGTACGCTTGTGTAACATATGGGGTTGTGTCATTTATGTCGTACAAAAGCCCAAATTAGGAGCTTATTGTTTCGATCGTTGCACTAATGTTTTTTGACCGTTTGACAGAAATGACCCTGTATAAACTGCTGGCCTTTTCCGAAAGAAGGACAATCTGCATATATATCAGCGGGTTTCCAGCAGACATGTCTTCGCTCACAGATCCTGGTGGTCGGAATAGCATTTTCTTATGGCCCTAGGAAGTCTCATTTTCGGTGAGAATAGGGTGCTTGATTTTCCGGGGAGTAGTGCTTTACAAACACAAAACATTTATCCTCGAAATGCCTACATCACAGGCAGCTACCAAATGCCTTGATTAATGTCAGCACTTTCCTTGTGCATGTCAGAGACACAGTCCACATAACCCCACACTATCACTCACAGCAACTATTAACCCCTTATTCATCCTCTACTCCAACCGATACTTGACACCGCTAAGCGCAGCACTCCACAGGCACTCTTAGCACCTCCAATCTACCGCTTCACGAGGGACCTTTTTTCCCTCTAAGCATTCACAATCAGCCCAGCATGTAATTTGCCAATTGATCCCTATCAAGTCCAATTAGTCTGCCGCGAAAGTACAGTTGACGACTCTACCACCCGCCACGACAGACCAGATGTGCAGACGAGGCTCGTTACTCGAGTGCGTGGCGACGCCGCTCGACCGACTCGGCCGGGAAACCCGGATGGATTGGAATGGCATCGATACTGCGCTCGAAACGCCTTTTCACCTCTGTATCAGAAACAATCAATTTCCCTTTACATTTTTGGACTCAGTTGCTATTGATGGACCTTGAGCTTTACATTTTTCTGTTGACATCAACAGGAACACACCTATATATTGAAATATTGTATCCCGCACGTCTTTCAAAACATTTTAGACGAAAACTTTTTATGGGGGTAACATCACTTCAATACGTTACATATTTGCATACTGTTATCCCTGGGGATTCCACATAACGCTTCCCACCGCGGATCGTTTCGCGGGGTTTTCAGACATGCGTGTCCCATCAAGAAACTGATTATATTGGACGTCCATCCATGCCAGAAAAGTATTATGAAACTGGCGGAAAACAATTAATATCCAGAATGTTCTTATATCCTTCGTATTTATGAACTGCACTTCAAAGAAAACCTCCTAAGTGCCTCTGGAAAACAAATAATATATGAAAAAAGATATCCTTTAGATCCTCTGAAGCAGATAAAGAAGCAGCTCAGTCAGACAGGATGGGGGCATTGGTTATCGGCTTTTCTCAGGCCTCCCACAGATGTTGGGTTGAAGAGCGAGCTTTGGTTAAGCCGGCTCAGAGACATTTACAGACTTGTCCCGGCGTTCCTCCAGAGTTGTCTTGTTGGTGTGCGTTGTATGACGTCCTGTGGGTTTTGGAACAGGATTTCTTCTAGGACCTGTCGTTATTTCACTCTGTGAGACTCTCAATATCTGCTGCTATGAAGCATTCCCATAGCGTGAATGTCCCGACTACCACACACCAGCTGAGACTACCACACACCAGCTGAGACTACCACACACCAACTGAGACTACCACACACCAGCTGAGACTACCACACACACCAAGTGAGACTACCACACACCAACCGAGACTACCACACACCAACCGAGACTAACACACACCATCTGAGATTACCACACACCAGCTGAGACTACCACACACACCAGCTGAGACTACCACACACCAGCTGAGACTACCACACACCATCTGAGACTATCATTGGGTCTAGTTGCAATTTGGCAAACTCAAGGGAGTATATCATATGCCTTTTTTTTACCTTGGAGTGGCTTTTGTTGGGTGGCTAGTAGCCACTGGCTACCAGCTGGCAGGTTCTTTCACCTCTGTAGAGAAACTCTGTCCCTTGCTTACAGTGGCCATTTGGTAATTGGTCACCTCTTTGGCCAAATCAATTCTTGTTGGGAACATTAGTTATGCCTGACCGCCAGCTCTAGGGCATCTTTTCCTATTCTCTAGGGAAATTTCAATAAGCGTTTTTTATCATATTCGTCCGCAGTTCAATACCTCAACCCAGTACTGTTTTCTACTGGGAATTTTCATGACTTGTTTTTTTAATACCTATACGATCAATTGAATTTGCCTTAAGTGGATTCCAATCAATGAGAGAAATAAAAACGCAGGATCGACATAAGATATGCATATATGTGTGTGTATGTGAGTGTGTGCGTGTACTGTATTTGTGTGTAAACACTCTGAGGGGCCAGAAGACCCCTGAAGGTGTCCTGTGGTATCTGGCACCAAGACATTAAGACCCCTGAAGGTGTCCTGTGGTATCTGGCCCCAAGACATTAAGACCCCTGAAGGTGTCCTGTGGTATCTGTCACCAAGTGTCCTGTGGTATCTGGCACCAAGACATTAAGACCCCTGAAGGTGTCCTGTGGTATCTGGCACCAAGACATTAAGACCCCTGAAGGTGTCCTGTGGTATCTGTCACCACAGCATTAGCAGTAGATCTTTCAAGTCCTGGTCGTTGCAATCGTGCATCGGACTTGTTGGTCCACCTCAACGCGCAGACGCTCAATCAGATTGGAAACCCGGGCAATTTGAAGGCCAGTGCAAAACCTTGAACTCTTCATCATGTTCTTCAAACCACTCCCGATCGATGTGTGCAGTGAGGCTGTGCACATTATCCCGCTGAAATAGGCCCTGCCGTCAGGGAATACCATTGCCATGAAGGGGTGTACCTGTTTGTGCTGTCCTGTGAAGGGATTTGTACACATTGTTGTTCGAAGCCCTAGGAATATATTGACTGTGAGGAATCCCTCTAGCGCAGCTCCCCTGCCCTCTGGTGGCGGGTTTCGTCGTTCGTCGTCGCCGACGTATTAGCGGCCGCCGCCCCCTCATTTGTCACTTTGTCTAGTCCTGTCTATTGCACACACCTGGTGTTCATTCCCCATTAGTCTCCTATATAGGCTTCCTCTGTGGGGTCATGTCCTCGTGTGGTATTGTTGACTGTTGTACGTGTGTACACGCCTCCCGGCGTTATATTAGAGACATTTGTGTGTCTATTTTCATATTGAGCCCTTGTTGTCGGGCCTTTACTTTTAAGCGCTGTGTCGCTGGTTTTTGTTTCGGTTACGGTACTAGTGAGTACTTAGAAAGTGGCGTTGTCACGAGATTACATTAAAACCTCATCAACGCTACGGATCCTGGTCTGCCTCCTTTTCTGCATTTACACACCTCGCCGGCTACGAGACAGAGCCGGCGTGACAGAATACCACACCCAAAAGAAAGGGAAAGGACCATGGATCCCGCAGGACAGGCGACCCTCACCCGTCACGAGGAGATGCTCGCGTCCCTGGGAACGGCGATGGACCGGGTGATGACCACCATGGAGCGGCTGGAGAAGAGACTCCCCGATCCTGCCACGGCGGCCCCGGTTCCCTTACCGGCATCTCCACCACCGGCAGCTCGGGCGATTGCGCTCCAGCTTCCGGGGCATTATGACGGGGCAGCGGATCGCTGTCAGGGTTTTATTCTCCAGCTCGAGCTGTATTTTAGCTCCCTGAACGCGGTTCCCTCAGACCACGAAAAGGTGTCTGCGTTGGTCTCTCGCCTCACTGGTAAAGCCCTCGCATGGGCTAATTCCATATGGAATGGAGGAGGGCCGATCCTCCATCAGTGGGAGGCATTCGTTCGGACCTTCCGGTCCATTTTCGACAAACCCCCTGAGGGCCGGGAGGCGGGCGAGTGCCTCTTTCACCTGAGGCAGGGGAGCCGGAGCGTTCAGGACTTCGCGTTGGAGTTTAGAACCCTGGCGGCGGGGGCTGGGTGGGGTGAGCGAGCATACATCGATGCTTTTCGGTGTAGTTTGAGGCCGGACGTCCGTAAGGAGTTAGCATGCAGGGATGCCACATTGTCCTTTGACCAACTGGTGGACATGGCAATCAAGCTGGATAACCTGCTTGCGGCTCGCGGACGTACCGGTCCGGCTCCGCTCGCTCTGCCTGGTCCCGCGGCTGCTCCCGTTCCTATGGAGGTGGGAGGCGCTGCGCATCGGGAGACCGCGCGGCAGAAGGAGTGCACCTTTTGTGGCAGAGGGGGGCACTCTGCCTCCCACTGTTACCAGAGGCTGGGTAGGAAGTCTGACACTTCTGCGACGCAGGTAAACGCACCTAACACCCGACTGGAACCCTCTGACGCTCATGTCACTCTACCGGTGCGTTTCCCCGGTTTTCACACCATGTCCCAGTGTAAGGCACTAGTCGATTCAGGCGCAGCTGGGATTTTTATGGACAGGTCTTTTGCGCATACGCTGAACATTCCGCTAAAACTGTTGGACTGTCCTCGACCAATCACAGCCCTAGACAATCGTCCGCTGGGGTCTGGGGTGGTGAGGCAGGTCACAGTTCCCATCTCTATGATCTCTAATAACAATCACACCGAACATATTACTTTTCATATAATTGAGTCACCTAATTTTCCCGTGGTGTTGGGGTTGCCCTGGTTGGCGTTGCACAACCCCCAGTTTTCATGGCCTCGGAGGGTTCTAGCGGAGTGGGGACAGGAGTGTCAGGGAAGGTGTCTGGGTGTTTCCATCAATGCGACATCTGTGGAGAGTCCAGACAGTGTCTCCACTGTGCGCATTCCTCCGGAGTATAGTGATTTGGCAGTTGTATTCTCCAAACAGTTGGCTACTAAATTACCACCCCATCGTCCGGGGGATTGCGCGATAGACCTACAGGTAGGCGTTGTACCACCGCACAGTCACGTGTATCCCCTGTCCCAAGCGGAGACAGAGACGATGGAGACGTACATCTCTGAGTCATTGAGTCAGGGGATAATTCGCCATTCCACTTCTTCCGCCTCCTCGAGTTTCTTTTTTGTGAAAAAAAAGACGGGGGTTGCGTCCCTGTATAGACTATCGGGCATTGAATAAAATTACAGTTCGTTATTGGTATCCTCTCCCTCTGATTTCGACTGTGATAGAATCAATGCACGGGGCACGTTTTTCACAAAACTGGATCTCAGGAGCGCGTATAATTTGGTGCGTATCCGAGAGGGAGATGAGTGGAAGACAGCCTTTAGCACCACTTCAGGGCACTATGAGTACCTGGTGATGCCGTATGGGTTAATGAATGCGCCGTCGGTTTTCCAGTCCTTTGTGAATAACCTGTTTCGGGACATGGTCGGCCGCGGTGTGGTGGTGTACATTGACGACATCCTGGTGTACTCTGCTACCCGTGCGGACCATGTCTCCCTTGTTCGCAGAGTACTGGAGCGACTGAGGGAGCATGACCTATATGCCAAATTGGAGAAGTGTCTTTTTTCAGCGAGCAGTCTCGTTTCTCGGGTTCCACGTCACAGCGCAGGGAGTGGAGATGGAGATTGATCGCGTGGCGGCCGTGCGTAATTGGCCCATTCCCACCACGGTTAAGGCGGTACAACGGTTCATCGGGTTTTCCAACTTCTATCGTAGGTTTATCCGAAACTTTGGCAAGGTAGCAGCTCCTATTACATCCCTGTTGAGGGGTGGGCCATCTCGTATTCGCTGGTCGAACGAGGCAGACTGTGCGTTTAGTGCATTGAAAACACTGTTCACCTCCGCACAGGTGTTGGCCTACCCAGATCCGTCGCTTCCGTTCATAGTGGAGGTTGACGCGTCAGAGGTTGGGATTGGTGCGGTGCTATCCCAGCGCTCGGGCACGCCCCCTCAACTCCGCCCCTGTGCCTTTTACTCGCGGAAGCTCAGTGCGGCGGAGCAAAACTATGACGTAGGTGATAGGGAGCTGCTAGCTGTGGTTAAAGCTCTGTCTGAGTGGAGGCACTGGCTCGAGGGAGCGAGACACCCGTTTGTAGTCTGGACTGACCACCGTAACCTGGAGTATATTAGGGCAGCTAGGAGACTGAATCCTCGTCAGGCTAGGTGGGCGTTATTTTTACTCGGTTTGACTTTACGATCTCGTACATTCCGGGTACAAAAAACGTCAAGGCAGACGCACTGTCCAGATTGTATGACACCACGGAGAGATACGTGGATAATTCTCCCATTATTCCCTCTTCCTGTATAGTGGCACCGGTGGTGTGGGCGGTGGATGCGGACATCCAGCGGGCGTTACGCACAGAACCAGCTCCCCCACAATGCCCAGAGGGGCGTGTCTACGTGCCGCTGGATGTTCGTGATCGGCTGATCTGCTGGGCCCACACATCGGTGTCAACGGGACACCCTGGGATTGGTCGGACAGTGCGCTGTCTCACCAATAGATATTGGTGGCCTAGTCTGGCCAAGGATGTGAGGGTGTATGTTACCTCCTGTTCTGTATGCGCTCAGAGTAAGGCACCTAGGCACCTTCCGGCGGGTAAGTTACATCCTTTGCCCGTTCCACGGCGACCATGGTCACATATTAGTGTTGATTTTTGACTGACCTCCCTCTCTCCAAGGGTCACACTACAGTCCTGGTCGTCGTGGACCGTTTCTCAAAGGCCTGCCGCTTTCTGCCCATGCCAGGTCTCCCGACGGCCCTGCAGACCGCGGAAGCCCTGTTCACACACGTCTTCCGGCACTACGGGGTCCCGGAGGACATCGTATCTGACCGGGGTCCCCAGTTTACGTCGAAGGTCTGGAGGGCGTTCATGAGACGGTTGGGGGTCTCGGTCAGTCTGACCTCTGGGTATCACCCCGAGGCTAATGGGCAGGTGGAACGAGTCAATCAGGAGATAGGGAGGTTTCTGAGGTCGTATTGCCAGGACCGGCCAGAGGAGTGGGCGGAGTTTTGCCATGGGCAGAGTATGCTCAAAACTCGCTCCGTCACTCCTCTACTGACATGTCACCTTTTCAGTGTGTCTTAGGGTATCAGCCGGTCCTGGCCCCTTGGCAGCAGAGCCAGCCCGAGACCGAGACTCCAGCGGTGGACGACTGGTTCCGGCGCGCGGAGGACACGTGGATTGTGGCTCATCGGCACCTGCAGCGCGCCGGACAACGTCAGAAGTCCGCCGCTGACCGGAGACGTAGTGACACGCCAAACTACGCTCCGGGGATCGGGTCTGGCTCTCGACTCGAAACCTTCCGCTCCGCCTGCCCTGCCGGAAGCTGGCTCCGCGGTTTGTGGGGCCGTTTAAAGTCCTGAGGAGAGTGAACGAGGTAACCTACCGATTACAGCTGCCACCTGATTATCGAATTAATGCCTCGTTCCATGTGTCTCTCCTCAGGCCGGTGGTCGCTGGTCCCCTCCAGCAATCTGAGGTGAGAGAGGTCCCCCCACCCCCCCTGGACATTGAGGGGGGTCCGGCGTACCGTGTCAGCACCATCAGAGACTCCAGACGCCGGAGAGGGGGCCTCCAGTACCTTGTGGAGTGGGAGGGGTACGGTCCGGAGGAACGCTGTTGGGTGCCGGCGAGGGACGTACTCGATCCTACGTTAGTGGAGGCGTTCCATCGTCGGCGGCCTGATCGTCCAGCTCCGCGTCCTCCGGGTCGGCCTCTGGGTCGGCGGCGACGGACGGCTGGAGCCGCCCGTCAGGGGGGGAGTACTGTGAGGAATCCCTCTAGCGCAGCTCCCCTGCCCTCTGGTGGCGGGTTTCGTCGTTCGTCGTCGCCGACGTATTAGCGGCCGCCGCCCCCTCATTTGTCACTTTGTCTAGTCCTGTCTATTGCACACACCTGGTGTTCATTCCCCATTAGTCTCCTATATAGGCTTCCTCTGTGGGGTCATGTCCTCGTGTGGTATTGTTGACTGTTGTACGTGTGTACACGCCTCCCGGCGTTATATTAGAGACATTTGTGTGTCTATTTTCATATTGAGCCCTTGTTGTCGGGCCTTTACTTTTAAGCGCTGTGTCGCTGGTTTTTGTTTCGGTTACGGTACTAGTGAGTACTTAGAAAGTGGCGTTGTCACGAGATTACATTAAAACCTCATCAACGCTACGGATCCTGGTCTGCCTCCTTTTCTGCATTTACACACCTCGCCGGCTACGAGACAGAGCCGGCGTGACATTGACGATTTTCAGTCCGTCGAGTTCTTCGTTTCAGGACCAAAGCAATTTGTTTAGACGCAGCTTTTGTTTGAAAGAAGTATTGCATATAAATTACAGAATTGTGGGCCAATGCAAGCTACTCATTTGGACAGGCAGATATTAGAATCGTGCCATTAGATTGAAGTGTTGCAGTATGCCTCTAGCTAACCTTTTTTGCACATTGGCATCATCGTTGCCCCTCATCGTCAATGCTTCACATTTCCCTGCATTCTCAGTTTCCCTAATTACCAGGTAGCCAAACCAGACTGTCCGTTTTATTCATTCGTACATTATACACTTGTGCCGAGGCCATGCACCTCGATATTAACAGGTGTGTTTTATCAAATTCAACTGGCCATCAAAATCTTGGGACTCTGGCCCACCGCCTGCCTCGCCTCTTTTACCCCATCTCAACAGTTGGCCGTTCTGATTCCGTGTCCAATATACCCGACCCACCACCTGTACCGCTCTGCCCCTCCACAACCGCTGCCACAGACAGAATTAATCCCTGGGCAGAATCCCGACTAGGGAACAGATCCGTCTCTGTGGGACTCCTCCTCCTGGATGCGGCGTTCCGCGGTGACTCAATCCCTCTACATCCTGCCTAGTAAGCAGCCGGAATCTCAATCAGCCAGTCCCTGACCTCTGCTGCCAGGCAACTGGACCGGTGCCACTCACAGCCCGCTGGGACCATGTATTAACTGGATAGACACATCAACGTGCCGGGACAGGACGGACCAGCTGTGTGCGCGTACACGTTTGCATATTACAGCTCGGGTATTAATAACGGGCTTTGTGAGGCATTTGCACGGGGCGAAGGCGTCGACGTGCGAGCTTCGCCAGAGATCGCATGAGACAAACATTTGTTCTGGTTTCATTCTGCATTTTGAGCCTTGAACAGAAGCAGCGTCTGCATTTCCCGGCCCCTCTGTCACGGTTTAGTAGTTATTATCTGCTTTTACCCACCGCTAATGATAGTCTGTGACGCCGAATGAATATCGCTGCAGCAGGCACATCCAATGCTGCGCGGCACCGGAACGACCGCGTCACACAGGAAAACACTGTGACTATCACCGTTAATATCCCCCTTGCATTCGCCCGCTTCATCCATCCCGGCCTTGCCTCGCGGAGCCTGTTGGTTGGGTGATCTAAATTACCCAGTTCTCCACGACCATCTGCGTGCTCCTAGGACCCGTACGGAATTATCCGGCACGTTGCCACCAGCCAACGCGGCCACATCTGTGTCGGTGTACATTCATCCGTCCGCATTAGCGGCTAGCTGGGTTAGCATGCTTCCGGTTCAGAAGATTCCCCGGTTAAGACTTCACTAAGACTTCACCGAGACTCATCAGGTGGGGATATGGGTTTATAGGCAGGATTATGCAGAGGCGATCACGTTACCAAAGGGCCTCATCAGATTCGACCGGATTAAAATAGGAAACATCTAATGAACGGGGGAAAGGAGAAAAAAAATAAAACATGACATTTAAATGCAGAGAATCTATTTACAGGCAGACGATGACGGATGACCAGTTACAGTGATAAGGTGAGGGTATTGCTACAATGTGAGGGAGTTAAAGAAGCCTGTGACCGAGAAAGAAAGAGAGAGAGTAAGAGAGAGAGAAAGAGAGAGAGAGGGAGAGAGAGAGAGAGAGAGAGAGAGAGAGAGCTCTTGATAGAGGATGCCAAAGGCAGGTTGGAAGAGGGAGATGTATGGGGGACTGGACAGCTGCTGGCCACTCCTCTATAATATCCCGTCTGGTCTCAGCACTTGATACTGATCAAACGATTTAAAGCACAGCTAGGAGAGCTGGATGCCGAAGCGTTCCTGTAAAGAGCTGTACTGTGGGACGTGATGTGTTCCGTAAAGCAGTGGCTGTGTCCGCCCGAACCCAAGCCGCTTCGCTCTCTCCGCCCCTGCTTTTAATATAACCAGCAGCAGGCGTAAACTAAGTGCCCGTTACGGACGGAGGGTTCGTGGAACCGGATGTGTCTCACTGAGCGGCTCCCGCCGTCACAAACATTCATAGGCTGGCCCCAGTAAAAAAAATAACTTTTAAGGTGTTGGGTTAACACACACACACACAAGCTGTGCACTTTTACAGCAGACTTTACAATGGCGTGATCCTGATCTTCACAACAGGAGTAGAATGCCGGAATCTTGCGATGGGGCGCGGTGTTGGGTTGTCCACTGCGACCGTGTTTCTCTGCTCAGATCTAGGTGAGATGGCGGAGACGCAGGCTGACACGCATACGCCACACATATGCCGACACATTGCCGTCCGCCGTCGGGTCAGGGTTCTTCATCCAATCGCTCCCCTCGCCGTAGATTCGCTGCAACAGCTGTGTCTCTTGGGCTGTGTGTGTGTGTGTGGGGGAGGTCAACGTGAGTGCTGTGTGACAGCCATCGAGGACACTCGCCGCGCTTTACTCCACGCTGGTATATTAGATAGTAGGTTAGCTCACACGGACCGCATCATTTCTACTGGGTGCTGTAATAGCGTGTCTTTAATGAGGTCCCAGGTGGTCCTCGTCTACCAGGCCACTTGTCTTGGAGCCGGCGTTTCGAGCTTTGTCAGCATGTTTTTTTTTTTTCAATCCGGGTCATTTGAATTTAAAATAATTTCTCTGTTACCTCAACCCTTCGGACCCCAATATACTTCTAGAAAGCTGCTGTAGATGAATGAGAATTATGCTAATCAATCATCTCTTTTCTCACATTTTAATCAAACAGATTAGCAAAAAAAACTTGAAGGCTGCGATGAAGGCTGCGATGGGGTCTAAAGATTTAATAACATATTGGCGCCGTTTTATTAGGTCGATTCAGGTCGGGATATTGTAGATCCTGTCTTGCCGGTACATACTCAAATCATTTGTGGACATCCCTTTCTTTACGGTTTGGAGAATCATTTGCTAAAATAAGTGAACTGCTGGCTCCAAGCTGCAAGATTCATATCGGATGTTACATTACCAGATCACATTCCCACATGTGACTTTGCGCTATATCTCATGACGTCGTCACTGTTTTTTAGACTGGGCAGGACAAATAGGCGGTGGTTTCTTTAATTTGCTAGTTAGCAACCCTTGCAGAAAATGTAAGACATGTTTTATTCATGTTTGTCTGAGCTTTTCTCTAAAGGGGTTTGTAGTTGTTGATTTCTCAATTATGGTTACGGTACATCGCTTTATGCTTTTTACACCCATCCAGTGAGCTCTGCAGGTTCTCCCACCTATCTGGTTGTCCTTTCTAACACAAACAGCCCCAGGCTTAATAGAATCCGTGTTAAGTGTTGATTAACACAGAAGAGTAACGAGAGCCATCAGACCGATGGAGAATATGCGCATAACCGATTTGTTAAATATGCATATACATAAATCTTTTTTCTCCCCCATTTATACAGGGCTTTACAGTCAAGTATTAGTCAATCACGGTTGCTGTCTGCAAGCCAAGCATTTTAGCACTCTCCCCGCCAGTTGAGATGTGGAGTTTGGAGAAAACAAATACTCTAGAGAGATGTCACTACCTCACAGTGTCCCCGGTAGAGCATTTCAAAATGAGTTACGTTATAGTCGACGCGATAAAGATCTTTTGGCAGACATTGCTCTGCTCATCGGTATGAGTAATTGGTGCGCATGCTTGAACAGGCTGATTTCCATACGACTTTCATGCTTAGCTCAAATGGAGAGGCCACATTTACTTTCCTCTGGTTGTTTGAGTGTTTGGCGCGTACCATTTTATGCTAGTGTTAATTTCACTAGCTTAGTTAAGTGCCCACGAGCGCCAGCGCTTTTGTCTGTGCACGGCGCACATAACGGCGAACACATTTTTATTTCCAACTCACTCATCCAGACGTGTTTTTTTTTAAAGAAATTCACGTTCCTATAACGTACGGTCGGTGTTTTGCACTTTTCCTTTTTTCCGCTCCCGTGACACAAATTAGCTGTGATAACGTTGAAGGTTGATTTGAATCGGTACGCGGAGTGCTCTCGGATGAGAAGACGGTCGAGTCTCTAACCGTCTCTACTGTAAAAGGTTCCCGCAACCTCTGGGTGCTTTTCTGCCCGGCGTAATATATGTTAATGGATACACTGCTCCATATTTAATGAGGCAATTGTTTTATTTATAGAGCCCTTAGATAGGCGTCGTTCCTAATCCTCCAGAACCCGTGTGGTGTGTTTATTGGTGCCTACAGTCGTTTAACCAGCAGTGTACTCACATGTAAGTACATCGGTACACAAAGCATCGTAACCTCGCCAGGTCACACCAAACCCGTTTGTCACTCTAGCCCGGCGCCGAACGTGCCAATTTCCGTCTTCATTTGAAGACCTGTTCTGTCATATATGCCTCCTTGAGTGTGATTCACCAGGTCCAGAACTAGTGTGTGTGTGTGTGTGTGTTTGATGGCTCCTCTTGTGTGTGTGTGTGTGTGTGTCCCCACTCAGATGGATTTGGCTCTAACGTAAGTCACCAGAGTATGCAAAGCGGTCACATTACGGTTCTAGTCGAGCTGCTAGTCCAGCAGAGACGAGATCTGTTCAGAGTGTGACATCTGTCTGCTTTATTCCCCAGCGGGAGGGAGCAAGGGAGGTGCCATGCTGAGAGACGGGGAATTATACTGTGATTTATTTCGGTTCGGGGGTATATCTCGGAGATTGAATTGTTCTGTTTAATCCCCTGGTCCTTCTTTAACAGAGCGTAAACGATCTCGGGAAGTGGTCGGAATTAATGTGTTCATGGCGGTTGAGCACATGATGTTCACGACGCCCTGAGACGTCCGTTGACTGTTTGCCCATAGTCCCCACGCTGCTTCCCTACTCCAATTAGGTGTCATAGCAACCAATATCGTGCCATAAGATTGTGTCCCTAATAGTACGCTTTTAATAGTGTTATAATACATGTAGACATATCCGCAGGTACACCAGATATGCTAATGCAGCATTAAATATGAAAAATCAGGCCATTGAATGGGGTCAAATTGACCCCAATGATAACAGGAGGGTTAAATATGAAAAATCATGCCCTACGATTATATTGCATTTATTCATATGTGCTCGTATTGTCAATATAGTAAGTAATACGGTAAGTCTCTATAAGAGAGAATTTAAGCATGCCAGATGTGGACTGGGTAGTATGGACAGTGAGCTTGGTAATGGATACTAAAGTGCCCCGCTGTACATCCACATGGATTTGGGGTTTAGTCTGTACTTATGATTCTGAGAAACAGAATAAGCACTATCTCTGTTTCCATGACGGTATGACACGATCAAATTAAACAGAGTTTACCGTGATCCAGACGCTGAGTTTCTCAGACAGGTCCCAGACCTGTTACAGTGTTCCTGTGACGTGCGATATTTTGTTCCGTATTGTCTGTTTCGGGTTCTACCTCAGCGACTCAGATCTATGCCCAATATGGGCATTTATGACAACGGGTATTAACTCAATGAACGTGAGCACGGTGCTTCTTCACAGGTGTGGGTACACAGGTGTTCCAGACTGACTACCACCTTAGTGGAGTTTCGGTAATGAAGCGCTAATCGTTATCTTGGGTCCATCTGTGCCAAGCAGTCACATTTTGTTAGTGACAGGAGTCCTGCTCGGCCCACTCACGCTGCTTCTGAGGCAACATCAACACACTTCCGAACTACACACAATTTGCCTAAATACTTATTTGAATCGGTTCTCATTCCCTCTGTTACAGTCTCTAGGAATTTAAATTCAAACGACTTTATGTGTGTGGAATGTAACGCTACATACATTGCTAAAGCAAACATAAATATATTTTAAGATTCACGGCAAAACAAAACGAACCAAACGAACCAAACCAAACAAAAAACAGAGCCGTAAACAACAATGAACGATACAAGTTAATAGTCAAAAAACTGTGCCGTCTCTTATCAGTTTTTTCTTTGTCTCTCTATTTGTCTCTGTCATATACAATATTGATCAAAAGTTTGGGCTTACTTAGACTTTTGCCTGTATTCCAATAAATACATCCATATCAGTTGTTCCAAGCCACATTTACAACATATCCAATATCTATGCTATGTTTATGATCAGTTTGAGGTTATTTTAATGGCCAAAAATGTGCCTATCCTTCAAAAAGTGTCTCCGAACCATTATATGGTGGTGTATATAGTCACGTAAAGTATGTACGTTTTTTCGAGTTAATCACCATCACCTGGTGACAGGTGAAAGAGATTATGACAAGCAACAATCTTGAATGCCATAGTCAACACACCACAAGCACGTTAGCGCTTGTTCATAATAGTTTTTTTTAACACAGACAACTTTTCAGGGTTGCTACCATAGTCGTTGTCACGGTGGGGAACACTTCCACGTGCTGATCAAAGGCGAGGGGCGTTTGTTTGGGATCGTATCTGTCACCGGATCACAAGGCTGCCCACACAAGGCTTTGGGGACTATAGGCTTTTGTTGCCGTGACAGAAATGTCTGACTCGAGGCACCCTGGTAAAGGATATATTTCCAGTCGTGCTCCCCCTGCCATCTGACAATCTCTCCATCTGAGCTGTGTGCTACTCATTTACATTACATTTACATTTTGCGCATTTAGCAGACGCTCTTATCCAGAGCGACTTACAATAAGTGCAGGCATTTCACATATAGCTAAAACACACATCAAAAAGGCAATAAGTACATTGTTCCTGGGTGGGTGCAGGCGGATGTGCTAGAGATAGAAGGGGTGCTAGGAGAGGAGGAATAGGTGATAATCGTAGAAGAATGATTCGGTAGTGAAGTTTCGAACAGGCAAGAGTTGTGGAGCTCCATTCATGGAGCTACTGGAGGTACAGTTTGAAGAGGAATGTTTTTAGATGTATTTTGAAGATTGGTAGAGAGTCCGATGATCTGATCTCCAGAGTGGAGTTGTTCCACCATTGCGGGCGAGCACGGAGAACAATTTAGACTGAGCAGATTGGGAGTTGCCCTCCCGTAGGGATGGCACTACCAAGAGGCTGTCGTGGAAATTTTAGACTTTAATCGCTGAATTTGAACTTAAAGTAAGACGCACGAGAGTATGTTACAGTTGACAATTTTAACTTGTTTAATTGCAAGTAAGAAACCATTTCTCAAATACAGGTTTAAGCTTTTGCATTGATCAGATCAATCCCTATAGCAAGCTTGAAGAATGGGTTTGAGGAAAGCCTTCATCAGACAACAGGACAATAACCTGTGCTGGATCAGACTGACCTAATAAAAGAACTTCTGCAGGGGTATTTAAAGGAATGAAGTTACGCACACTCATTGACACACCAACCTAAACAATACTCAATGGAGAACAGATCAGGCCGTCAGATAATCTCAACAAACTATACAGTATAATATGGGTGATGTATGGAGCTGTCATAAAACCCGAGGTTCACTCCCCAGTCAAGTAAAGGGGAGGCCTGGTACATATCCTTTTATGGTGAGGCACATATGAAGGTGAACGTAAAACCCATACAGTTGCTTTGACAGTCCATCACAAGTAAAGTAATCAAGACATCTATTTCTAGCATTGGGCCCCTCTAACAATGTAAAGACACATTCCGGCTTGTCCTCCGACGGGGAACCAGATTCCGTTTTTCAGAGTCTCGTGCTTTCCGTTCTTAACCTTTCTCTGTGCCTTTTGGCCTAAACAACATCTATGAGACTTACATGTAACTAAACTTCTTGAATGATCATAAAATTCCATAACAAGGCCTGAGGTGGCAGAACGAAGTGCTCGCGTGGGTGTGTACGGCTTGATTAGTGACTGGATGTAGGAGGGAGCGGTTCCTCTTGCTGCCCCATAGGCTAGCACCATGGTTTTGTAGTGGATGCGTGCTTCGACCGGGAGCCAGTGTAGTGTGCGGAACAGCTGAGTGACGTGGGAGAACTTTGGTAGATTGAAGATCAGGCGGGCTGCTGCATTTTGAATGAGTTGCAGGGGTTTGATGGCGCACACTGGGAGACCAGCCAGAAGGGAGTTGCAGTAGTCGAGACGGGAGATGATAAGTGCCTGGATCAGCACTTGTGCGGCTTCCTGCGTAAGATACGGCCTTGCTTTCCGAATGTTGTAGAGCATGTACCTGCAAGACCGGGACACCGCCTTGATGTGTGCAAGACTGGGATTTTTAGAGTTGCAAGACTGGGATGAGTGGGGAGACACAATAGCTGTCGATAGAATAGCTCTTCTCTGTGGTAAGATTACATTGAGATGCTTTGTCTCGTCGAGAACCTTGAGTTGAAGTTGTCTCGTCGCTTGCCGAAGCTTGTACGAAGACAATTGCAAAACGAATACAAAGGAGTGGCTGTGTAAATGTGGTCCAGACAGTGTCGTGGCGTGAGCGTACATACTCCCCTGTTGGACGTCTCACAGCGGGGGGCAAACTCTGAGGATGTTCCCCGCGGTGGACAACTGTCGATGTCACGGATGAATTGTTTGTTTCGGAAAACAGATATCTCTCCGAGTGCCAATCTGATACCAGAATCCTGAGGGGACCGCGGGGAATGTACGGAGACAGACACCGTTATGTACGGCGTGCCTAAACTCACTCATTACACCGGTTAGCCCGTCGAGGCATGGGAGAGCGAGGGAGAGTGAGGTCGCAGCACGATACGATATGCTAATGAAGGGAGGGACAGTGGTACATCCCCCAAGTGTGGGGCGTTTGAAGAAAGACGTAGAGGTTGTGCATTGTGGTATTTACGCATGTCACCGTCGCTAGCGAACGCAAGTCCAACAAGAAGCACGCGTGTTTCAGCTGTGTGTTTTATATGTATGACGAACCCAGGACGTCATACATATAAAACACGCACTCTACCACTGAGATACCAACTCCTCCAATAGGAACCCAGGACGTCATACATATAAAACACGCACTCTACCACTGAGATACCAACTCCTCCAATAGGAACCCAGGACGTCATACATATAAAACACGCACTCTACCACTGAGATACCAACTCCTCCAATAGGAACCCAGGACGTCATACATATAAAGCACGCACTCTACCACTGACCTACCAACTGCTCCAACCCTAACCCTTTTAACACTGCTTGGTCGCTGAACAGAATGACGCTCAGACTGGCGGAGATTGTCTAGCCAACAAATTCTAGCCTTTCAGACGGCAATCACAAGCTGTGTCTAACAGTTTGTACGGTGGGATATAAGATAATTATGATGTGTAGTCTGCCAGAGGTTTGAAATTATGTCGTGATGTTGTGTGTTATCAATACCACCTCCTGATGTTGTCTATCCGAGGCGTTACGCTATTTATTCAATTTACCTAGATTACGTTAATTCTGGTTTCATCACAACGGTCATTACTCACTCAGTGCCATAAAGACCAAAGCAAAAATAGCTAACATGCGTAAATAGTAACCTGTTGTCAAAAGCTTGAAATATCTGCCTCAAGCATTTCGATTGAACGCAACATCAAAACTAACTGGTAGATTGCCATTCTCTGGACTTCTCAAATGCACAAGACAAAACACAGCATGGAACAGTCATATTTTAGGCCCAGCTGGGGGAGAAAAGGCGCGTTTCGAGGCAAAGGACAAACGAGGACAGACAGGGACGGAGAAGGAGCGGATTGACTATTCTGTGTGGTCGTTGTGTAATGTTCAAGGCCCCTGTTGCCCACCGGCGCTCCGCGTGCATCTATCTGTTGTTGTTGCCTTTCATCCGAACCTGTTTCCCTCCTCCTACCGCGTCCTCGCTCGCCTTCCTCCCGCTGCGTCTCAGACCCAGAAGCACCATTAACCTTTCATTTATTGTTCATCCTCATAACCTGGAACACACCGTCGCTCCGCATTCATTGTGTCTGGAAATTCATCTCGGCCCGACACATTGTCGTCTGGCGGCGATAGCGCCAGGGGGACCGGCCTGAGATGTTCAGCGCGAAAGAAGCGCAGGCCTCTTTGTTGAAACCGAAGCATTGATACTGGAATGGGAGTGCACGACAGATATATAGTGAATGGAAAATAAATGTGCGGACACAAACGTGTACCGTAAGTGCTCGTGCTGCACATGTGTCTCAGTGATAACACGGTATTGTGTGTGTGTGTGTGTGTGTGTGTGTGTGCGTGCGGAATAGAACAGCTCCACGCTTTCAGGGACTTTTTCATAGCGGCCGTAATGAATCCGTTCTGTGGAGATTCGGACAGGATCCACGCGTCCACCGTAATCTCAGTCAGACACACGCGAACAGATCCAGGGATCCAGTTAATACCTTCTAGTGGAACCAGCGCCGGTAAAGTGGACTGCTGTTGTTGTCGTTTCGCCACGCCTCGTGGATCGGCCTGCGCGCCTTTGATAGCAATCAAAGAACAACTGATTGATTGTACCTTGTTGTGCCTTCATTGTTGTGCCTCAGAGGTAGAGAGATGCACATCAAATGGGAGAACTATATGCCTCACACAGCATTTCCTCTTCTTTATTCCATAAAAGGGTTTTGTCAAAGGTGCTGAAGACGACTAACCTTCCAAACTGTTTTTACGGGACTCTCAAGGCTTTGATTTTATTAGAAATTCTGAAATCAATACATTTGTTGTTGTTTTTGTCGGTTCTCAGTCTTCCAAATCAATTATGGTGATATATTAGACACAATGGACATGCTGGAGTGATATTTCAATTGTCACTTTTTTATACGTTGCAATGGAATCCATGGTAGGCTTCACTGTCCGTCCCACGGCCGTTGTTTTTATTTTGTCGATGAAGCCTTATGCAGGCAGAGCCTTATGCCACGGAGAAATATTGTACCACTTGATTTTAAGGGGACTTGAGAGGGGAGGCAGAACGTGAAAAATGGAGAATGAAAAAGCTGATAATCCCATCTCGGTTCTGGTTCTAGCAATTTAGTGTGGCCAGGCTGCTAATGTCATTGTCCAGGGAAGAAAATAGTATTGACATTTCAGCCGGTTAAGGTGACATTGAACGGTTGGTACACTTTATGAAGTGATCTGATTGTAGTAGATCAATGACTGGTAATCTGGTTGAGAATGTGGGCTCTAGAACGATTCAAGTGGCACCTTAAAAACAGGGTTGTACTCGTCAATATAGACTTTATTTCTACGCTCTTAGATGCAATGCCTCGTAATGTCCTAAGACTGAGACTCAGGAGATAATACACATTTGCACTGTGTTGTGCTGTTTGTATCCTCATAATGACTACCGAACACAGTCATTGAAAGCTATATCGTGGCACGAACGCATCCTTTCCAGCTTCCGTGTTGCGCCGATTCCTCTGTGAGAGCAACCCATCCCGGGACTTTAAAAACGGAGCCAGTGAGCGTAGCTTGCACGTAACGGAGAGCACCTCCTACCAACTTAGGCCTCAATTAGAGAGCGCTGAACCAGAAAGCTGCTGTGGGCAGGAGAAAGTAGACTTCGTTCCATCACACTGTCTTTGATGCTGCTCTGCCCAAGACAGTTGAATTAGGAAGACAACCAGGGAAAAGGAGGGGAGAGACAGCTCGACTAGCATTGGTAAGGCGGTATTCTCTATTATTAAGGGCATATATCTCTATGGAGCACTCTATATCTTATCCCTCACAAAAATTAACAACCATCAATGTTCAGGCTAATCATACAGCGCGTGCCGACGGTGTGTCACACTTGCGGAACACTGCAGAAGCAGAACGTGGCACGATGTTTCAATTAGTATTTCAATGAGTGTGTTGTAAAAAAAACACTTATTGAATCTTTTTTTTCCCACAACTCAGTGAGCTTCCGACACCGGGTTTGCTACCAGCTGTCCCGGGTTCTTGTAAAACAAACAGCTGGAGAGCTGCTTGTGTAGCAGCTTGCCTAGCTGCTAACTAGCTCGCTTAACGGACTTTAGCTAGCTGAGGTCCCCTGAATCAAGGCCTGATAGCTTGAACACAACTCGTGACTTGGTTTGCCCGTGTGCCAGGGACCACGGATTGTTTGTAGAAATCCTTTGACTGTAGAAATACCCGAGATACGTTCTGCTGTTTTTATCTGGCCTGTCAAGCACTACTTGGAGAACAGTAGCATTTCCAGGGTCGGCTTGAATTGCTTCTATGACTCAACGAACAAAAGCATGGAT
Source organism: Dallia pectoralis (assembly GCA_029465975.1). Lineage (NCBI taxonomy): Eukaryota > Metazoa > Chordata > Actinopteri > Esociformes > Umbridae > Dallia > Dallia pectoralis. Next base: position 5,954,821 of record CM055755.1, read on the forward strand.
GATCTGATCAGCCAGGACCTGGATCACAGTTTGTGTCAACCAGGCAGTTGCTCAGCTGAAAATGAATCGCCTGTACGTGTAGCGTACCGGAGTTCGAGAAGAGAACAGGGGCCAGACATTCAACTGGCCCTGGTGACAGAACCAAATCAACGGTTCCTAGGATACAGGCAGGCGGGTCGTTTTGGAGTGTGCTGAAAACTTGAGGGGAATCAACACTGCCAGCCCTACACACTGTGCACCAGAAGCTGAAAATAATTTACCTCAGGCGTCCTTTATGATATGCTGCCCTGTTGTCATGGATATTTTAAGCTGCGTAGTTCTTTGTTTTGGGTATACCAATGACCCCTTGATGAAACATCGACGTTAAGATCGTTCAAGTTCAGTTCAACCGCAAAGTCTATTGGATATGTCCGATGTATTTACGGAAAATGGAAACATGTATTTCGAAAAACCTTCCGGTAGGCAAATCTCAGGGCAAAACGGTCAGTTCATTATTTGCTTTTTTCCGTGTGTGTCTCAGTGAACATAAGAAAAGCCTAGCACAAAGGCGGGCCACCGTGTTCCTTGAGAGCCTCAAGGGCCACAGGATATTTTACTCACACAACCTGGAAGACTGAGTTTAATCTCTGAGCTGATCAATTAACCCAGTTGGTCAGTTCGACGATTGATTAGAGTTCAATACGCGTTTTAATTAGTTGGTTAAATTATATCAAAATACTGCAGTCCTTAATGGCTCTTCATAAATAAGGTTGGTTACCCTTGTCGTCTCACAATTAATAATTCAGTCTTACTCGGGAATCACAACTCATTTGGCTAATTACGTTTTTTGTTATCGGAAATCAGTAAATAATCTGTATGGTGGTTATTCAAATGTCTCTGACAAGACTTTGGCCTAACGTGGCGTTTGTTTTTCACTTTGCCGACAGCCATGTTCGAAACAATTAGAAACCCAAAAGCTCTGGCCTATGACTTGTGTTTTTTCGTGCTTGTAGTAGCCATACAAACAAAATATGCATTTAATTAACATGTGTTCATATGCACAGGGCCGGTTTGAGGCAGAAGCGACATACGCAGGGTGAGGGGGCACACCATTAAATTATGCATAGGGCCCCCAAATGTCTAGCACCGGCACTGCATAGGCATACCTAAAATGGGGGGGTCTGTCTAAAATGTAACAGATTACAAGGTTATTCTTAAACAGTACCATGACTTGTGTCCTTTTCCTCTTTCCTTACAGACTGAAACCAGAATGGTACTAGCTAGTCCCGTGGGTGTTGGTGTGAGGGGGCCAGAATATATGTTAATATGGATATGTTTTCACTTAGAGCTTTGCTTATATTTTTCGATGTGTCGGAACCCCAGAAGATTAACAGTCCCTGTGATGTTATCGGGAAGGTAGCAAAGTACACAAAATAAATATCAATTGACGGTCGGCAGTTTTAAAAGGAAGGCTACACACGAACGCGGTTTTAATAAGCAAATGCTCCATGATTTGCAATTTGCAGACCACACATTCCATATAAGAACGCTGTGGAGAGACGGCGATGGTAATTTGACAGCAGTTCCTCTAAAATAGATCGCTTGCATTTCACCCCGCTGATTAGTCCCAGCAATCAGCCCGGGCCGTAGAGTGTTTCTTAATTCACACGTGTGACTTCTGGGACTGAAGCCTTAGAGCCAGGTCTTACGCTAGCTGTAGAACTCCGTGTCACAGTGTAGAGCGCCGTATCTACTCTGATGACCCGGCATCATGAACACTCACAGGTGAAGGGAATACCATCCATCATCTTCTAACAGGGGCACGTGTCGAGGTCCGGGTAGATTAAATGCTAAGCAAACAACGCGTTTGTGTTGTCAACGTGTTGGATGCACATGAAATCGGCTGAGGTAAAGACCTGAGCGACTTTGACGAGGGACAAACTCTTATGGCAAGACAACTAGGTTGGAGCATCTCCCCGAAACGGCAAAGCTTGCGGGGCGGTCCCGGTCATCAAGGGCGAGTGGTCTGAGTGGTCCGCGGGGGGGGCAGTGGGGGGGTAAAACACGAACTGATGACCGGGTGTTGGGTATTCATGCGGACGCCAATGTGCCACCAAGCAAAAATTGTAGCAGAAAAGGTCTCCATCTTGCATTTTCCAGGACTTTAACGATGTTCTGCTAATGTGTTGGTGACAGATACCACAGGACACCTTCAGGGGTCTTGTAGAGTCCACGGCTCAGCTGGTTGATGCTGGTCCTCCAACAGTAAGAACCAGGAGTAAATTAGGCAGTTGTCATAATGCTGTGTATGTGTACCTAGCAGGTGTCCTCTGCTTCAGAGTTCGAACAGACGGTTTATTAGGGCCATCTACCAAACATCCTTCACCAAAGGGCATCCACGCGCTACGCTCGCTTGCTCTGAACCGTGTCAAACCACCTGCTCGTTTCCTGAAAGCGAGAGGGTGGACCGATCGATCAATATTCTGTATGATGTGCATTGGCGTCGCATACGTGTCGAGAAGTGCTGTTCGGGAAGAGTTTGATGTGGCCACGGATGGTATTGGATTTTCCGTGTTATTTATTTGCACTTCGAAGCAATCAGTCTTTTGCGGCATGGGTATGGTGATGCCAGGTGAGGCGTGTGATGCTGTGTGAGATATAGTTTCCCGGAGACAGAGGGATGGGCTCTCTGTGTGTTACTAGGGGTGGGCTCTGTGTGTTACTAGGGGTGGGCTCTGTGTGTTACTAGGGGTGGGCTCTGTGTGTTACTAGGGGTGGGCTCTGTGTTACTAGGGGTGGGCTCTGTATGTTACTAGGGGTGGGCTCTCTGTGTGTTACTAGGGGTGGGCTCTCTGTGTGTTACTAGGGGTGGGCTCTGTGTGTTAGTAGAGGTGGGCTCTGTGTGTTAGTAGGGGTGGGCTCTGTGTGTTACTAGGGGTGGGCTCTGTGTGTTACTAGGGGTGGGCTCTGTGTGTTAGTAGGGGTGGGCTCTGTGTGTTACTAGGGGTGCGCTCTGTGTTACTAGGGGTGGGCTCTGTGTGTTACTAGGGGTTGGGCTCTGTGTGTTACTAGGGGTGGGCTCTGTGTGTTACTAGGGGTCGAATTGGGATATAAACGAAAACGGGTGAAAAGACACGGGGAGCCGGGGATTAGGAAAGCATACCGAATTCTCCGATTGGACCGCAGTCAATAGACGGGCCCCAATCTGCGTGCGTGTGCCACATGTCTGCCAAACTGTTGACAAGTGGTCTAAGGATTAGCTCTGCAGCTAGCTCTAGTCGCAGAGCGGCAAATTGATTAGAAGTGGAAACGAAAAGAAGCCCACTGTTTATTTTTTTCGTCGTCCTCTCTCTGCGGGGGGAAAATAAACTGTCTGGAAGTAGCATATTGAAACCCTTGATCAAAACGCACAGTCGAAAATAAAGAAAACAGGCTATTTTTACCTCTGCCTATGTTTGTTTCACTGCACGCCGGTCAAAATGTCTGTGGAACGTAACTCATCACAGCCGGGGCCTCGGAAGCACGGTTAATATGACAGGTGTGTTGGCCCTCAGGGCGTGGATCCCCAACTCACATGTATAACTACGGTTGTCACCGTGTAGCGTGTCTGATACATGCTCCTGAGCGATTGATCACGTCGGTACACGTCGGGGACAGGTCAGGCCAGGCCGAGTGTCGGGGTTCTGCACGGCGTTGATGGAGTGGACCAGGACTGGATCGCATCGCTCACGCACATTTACGCGGCCCTATCTGACAGTGAACCGGGCACGGCCTCTCAATGACCGAGGAGCACAGACAACGGAATCATGTGATGGGAACGCATATAAAGATGACAGTTTGCGACAGCACGCTCGGCGAATATATAATGTCGATTCTTACTGTTTGCGAATTTTAAATAAACAGCGGAGGAACGTATGTATACGTTGCCGGGATACCACAAGCCAGTTGCCGGACACATAGCGCCACGGGCCATCAGACCCGGGCGGTCTTTGTTATCGATCGATTGCATGACGCGGGCCGCTCGCTGAATCACAGCGGGTCTCCCGAAGAGGTGAGTCATAGAAAGTACGAGTTTTGAATCGATAGAACTTTAAATTAAAACATCTGCGCCCCGCGGTCATCGGTAAAAAAATAGAGAGAAACAGTCTAATACAGCCCGGGTGGATTACACTGGAAGCATTTCAGAACGGCCGATTGGATGAAGTCGCGGTCAAAAATACATCACATGCAGTAAATCCACATGGATACGGGATAGCTGGTGTCGGAATGGGCAGGCGAAAAAGACGAGTAAAAAGATAAATGGCGGCCGACGAACACGAGGACTACAGCTCCGGCATGTGCTCGATATTCCCGCCTGCGTAGCTCCAGCACGGACGACACTATTGATTCCTGTGGTGCCGTTTCTGTCCTGTGCAGCGATGGACAGACTCCCAGCTGGATTTATTTCTATTGTACACTAATGCCCCCAGGACTGCTTTAAGAAGAAAGAAAGCTGCGGCGAAGAAGGAGTCAGATGTTTTTTCGTATTGTTTCCGTTTTGATGTGGTGAAACGGTCTGTTCCGGCTGGTGTGCCGCTGAACATCACAGAACGGAGTCAATATGACCCAAGTCACAGGCTTTTCATGTTTTTCCTAAATAACTATGTAGCAGTGACACGTATTGGTAAAATAAGTTGTTTATAACAATCTTGTTAAATGCATGTTGACTAGTCGGATAATTATTCGTACTCAACGGACGGTGCTAGATGGGTGACACGTGACCTAGTGAAAAAAATGTCACTCATTACTACTTGGCCGTCTTGAAAGAAGTATGTTCCTTTAGCTTTGACCCTCTGGCTCCGGGATTTCTCAGGGAGAGTGAGACAAGGACAGAATGCATGTACACATGTCAATATGCTGTATAATACAGGAAGTTCTTGTGTGATTCATGATGGAAATAAAAGCACCCATCAAAATATTTTCTATGTATTAAAAATTATGGGAATGTGAACTGCTCAGGGGTACTCAGGGACCTGAGTTGAAACACTCAAGGGCCGGAGTTGAGACACTCAAGGGCCGGAGTTGGGAACTACTGCTCTAACATGCTGGTTTCGTGTGATTCTGTCCGTGGCGAACAGCATGTCTTCGTTTTTTGCAATAAGTTAAACTCTCTAAAAATGTACTTGTGTGCAGATGTCGTCCCTAATTGTCAGCGGAGAAACGTACATGTTCTAAGGCCCATCTTACGTAATCCGCTATCGTGCAAACGGGGAGGTTAACTGGATAAATATCGGATCAGCCGAGGCATTTCCCACGGGTCCCAGTCACCTGGGATGATTTGGTAGTTCTCCCCATAATTCCCTGCCGTCCTCTTGCTCTTAGTCCAGCCCGTTTGGAAGTCGGTGGAGTTGCAGACTGCCACAAGGGATAGGTCGCCTTTGAGAGCGATCCCTTGTGTGTAAGCCCTTTCTTACAACATCTGATTCATCTCGATATCCAGCCACCCGGCCTATCAGCCACATCTCTTTGCACGCACGCCCTCCCGTAACGCCTTCGTCCACAGAAAATGAGTGAAAACACTGGGGGGGGGGGTGGAAAGAATAGATAATGCAGCAAGCTTGAAGTTTCCCAGTGAGCATTACAAGGCGAGACAGTCAGAGCAGCAGTCAGAAGACTAATGATATTTAAAGCTATCTGGCTGCTGACAGATGAAACCTTAGCGGTCTCTCACCAGGCACTTGCATTTAACCCCGCGTGAGACTCCGAGCGCTAACCGTTTCCACACAGCTAGCGATGAAGCTCTGGCTCAGCACGCATAAAGGACAGCGCCGGCTTCGACAGAGTCGGTAATTAAGCCGCTGACCAAGTTTTACATCGAACGGGCGCAAATATATTGGATGTGACGCGGAAGACATGAAAAACGAGAACGATTTTCACATCCAGGTGTTCGTTTTTCTAGACATTTTCGTTTAACGTCGCTGCGCGTGTCTCGCTAACGAGCGGACTTAGGAAACGTATTCTTCCACGGGAATGAACAGAAAAATTAAACAATTAGCAGAACGGCTAGCAAATCTATGATATTAGCAATCATTGATTTGTAGATCTGTTCAAAATGAACTACAAAAGCCGGCTATTATTCTATTTCAAAAAGTATTTACTTACTACTCTTTATCTGTCAGCTGCAGGCATCGTCTTTCAGAAAGGTTTGCATGATGAGACAACACATGTCGTAAACGACACGCGTGTTGACATGAAACATTGAAGTAGTGGTCATATGATTGGGGTCAAAAGAAGATGATACGTTTGGTTTAGGTTTCATCCAGGCAGGCACGATTAAAGACCACTCTGTAACAGGAGTCATTATGGGGTCATCATTGGCACTCTGACCAGTACAGGGGTCATTATGGGGTCATTATTGGCACTCAAACCAGTACAGGGGTCATTATGGGGTCATCATGGGCACTCTAACCAGTACAGGGGTCATTATGTGGTCATTATTGGCACTCAAACCAGTACAGGGGTCATTATGGGGTCATCATGGGCACTCTAACCAGTACAGGGGTCATTATGGGGTCATTATTGGCACTCTAACCAGTACAGGGGTCATTATGGGGTCATTATTGGCACTCTTACCAGTACAGGGGTCATTATGGGGTCATTATTGGCACTATAACCAGTACAGAGGTCATTATGGGGTCATCGTGGGCACTCTGACCAGTACAGGGGTCATTATGGGGTCATTACACTGTGTTTCATTCTTCACAAGCCTTGCCATTTCTCAGATACCCCGACCCAGTCGTCTGGCCATAGCAATTTGATGCTTGTCAAAGTCGATCAGGTCTTCACTGCTGCCCGTTCCTCCTGCATCCAATTAACTTACCCTTTAATCTACTCAGACCTCAACATGTGTCCTTGTTTGGAGATGGTCAACGTTTTTCGCTTCACCTGTGACTGGCCACAATGGTTTACCTCATCAATGAACAAACCAATGTATTTGATAGCTGTCTTGGCATATCCTTATTACCATGTTAGAATATTTTCATCTCCACAAAAATACAATCAGAGGCCCGTTACAACATTTTTTTTACATTTTAATAAACGTACCCTGATTTTAATATATCATATGCTTTGGTAAAAAAAGCAGAGTCTACTAGATACTTTGCCTACAATTCACAAGTGCTGAAACTAACGTTGCCCCTCATTCCATTTCGCCTCCCGATTTATGTAAACGTGTCATTACAAGGGTATGAGGTATAGACATCGTCATGGTGACATAAGATAATTGGCCCTCCTGCAGACACGTTTGCGTTTTATAAAATCTTTAACGAGGTGACCCCGTCGGCGACGTTGGGTTGACTGTAAGGTCTTAACGGAGAACTTTGTAATCTAGAGACTTTGATAATGTGACCAGTGTCTATGTGCTCCATTGGCTGTTTCACAGAATGTATGTTTTTACACTGTAGCTCATTAGGGCGTGCGTTCACGGTGCCATTCTGTGGATCTTCTCGCCGTCAAACTCCCAGTCAGCGGAGCAAATTCTGCTGAATGTGAAGAACATGAGCCATAGTTGCTGGGGTGTGTTCTTCGGCAACTGCTTCTTGTATGACAATCACTCGCTTAGGTGTGGAGAAAAGCGGCTTGTTGCAGAAAGTTAACTAGCACAGACAAACAAGGAAGAGAGGAATGCGAGTAAGTAAGTAAGGATATCTCAAGGTGAATATAAGAAGAGACTGAAGCAGTGTCAGGGAGAATGGTGTCATAGAAAAAATATTTTTAGAAGGAGGTGGAGGTAGGAAAAACACTTTGCCTAAGTGCCAAGGTTAGGGCAAACGGCTTGCCGGTCAGTTTTAGATACATTTGGGCTGGCGAAAGTCACCGATCTGACCCCGGGGCATTCTGGCTGTCCGGTAGGAGATGGAGAGACGCTGTGAGACTGACAGTCTGTGACCACAAAGCTCGGAAAAGGGCAAGAGAATTTGCACTTAAATATAGCCTGAGCTGGAGAATCTTATGTGAGATCGTATCGGAACAATTTAGAGGAAAAGTAACACAAAGGGATGAATGGCAAAGCTTCCTTCAAAAAGTGTTATGGCACAAGAAAGTGTTTGAAAGTTATATGCGATAAATGGTTCAGGCTCCCGGTACTGACCTTATTTTGGAATGTGATGTGGTTTTATATTCCCTATTGAACAGTGTAATAAAAACGCTGGTGGTTCAGAACGACATCTGCCTTTGCTTGAGTCTTCTGGATCGACAACTGTAAGACCCAGAGCCCCTGTGCACCATCTAACGAAAGAACTGAGAACAGGCCCACGTTTTGTCTTCCCCCTGTCTATCGTTTCCCACGAAACCTCCCATGTTCACATTTCCCGTTCCCTCTGATCTCTGCCACAATCATCCGACTAGCAAACCACGTCATCCTTTATTTACGCCGAAACGCGTATCCTTTTTTCTGCCCGCTGTGTGGATTTAATGTAACAGGGTCTCGATCCACAGGTCTGGCCCGGAGCACTAGACAATGTGCTCACATCGGGTGGTGGAACGACAGACAGAAGAACAGTGGGCTATTTATAGACTAAATCATTAGTGGTGCAGGGAGAGTGGGAAGGGAGGCGGGGCGAGCCAGGGTACAGCTACTGCACAGAAAAACAAGGAATAAGCTGAGGAGAGAGAGTGGGAGAGAGAGAGTGGGAGAGAGAGCACTGTCGTCTGCAAACAGGCATGCAACTCAGCGAGGTGACAGACACTATCCACACAATGTCTGGCAAGTGACAGCCACTGGACGTTAGCCCGACGACATCAGATCTAGAACAGACGCCAATTAGCTTGAAGCTATGCTGCTGGATGCTTGGATGTGCCCAGACCAGCTTGCATAGTTGGTAATGAGGAGTGGTCGTGATGCCTGCGCCGAAACCTGGTTAATTGACCACACGGCTCTTATCTGCTGGCTTTAATGCGAGGAAATGTTCCCCCTAGGATGTGGCTGGTACATCTGCCCAGTTGGTTATCAGCCATCTTACATCTGTCGCGATGGTGTCAGACGGTAGAAAAACCTGAGAGCGGGAGACAAGATAAGGGCGGAGCATTTGCATGTGTGACGCGCCTCACAAGTGTTATAGCGTGTCGTATATTTGGGGATACCGCAGAGCGTCAACCCGTCGGTATCACGCTGAGTTCCTCACTCGTCAAGTCGGTCGGCCATCGTGGCTGCCTGACTCTGAACGCTGTCCTAATACGAGTTTGCGGCGCGCCAAGGCCGTCACTTTCCACCCCGCCGATTGGGAGAGTGATCTGCAATTATAAAGCCTTCATTCTGTTCAACGCAACGTGAGATCTCTGAATCGGTCTCCCCTATAACGCATCACAATTCTTCGCCCACTGTTCCGGAATAAGTCACTGGACTGGCTCTTCAATTTGCGAACCCGCGTTGGGAGCTTTGAGGCCCTCAGAATCGTTTTTTTGTTCACTGACTTTCAGGTTATTTCTGACAAGCATTTATCTGTGTCTTACACGATACGGCAATTTTTCTGTGAATCTAACTGATTACAATGTATGCTAGGATGGAATTATTTTAGCATGAACAATTGTGTCCCATTAGTATTCAATGCTTGTCCGTGGGAGATCAAACTGTATATCTGTAAATGTAAAAAATATTTTTTTATGTTAATGTAATTGTTTGAGATAAGAACATGTCCTTAAGCTGCTGGAGTGACAAAGGTACAAAACACTCAGATAATGTGTAAAAGATATGAATTTGGTGTCGACAATTGTCACTGTTCATTTTATACCTAATATATAATTTATAATACACATTATCTAACAAAAGTGAGTACACCGCTCGCATTTTTGTAAATATTTGATTATAGCTTTCCATGTGACAACACTGAAGGAATGACACGTTGCTACAATGTAAAGTAGCGAGTTAACAGCTTGTATAGCAGCGCACATTTGCTGTCCCCTCAAAAGTAACACGCAGCCATTAATGTCTGAACCGGTGGCAACACCCCATACAGACTATATAGTATATATATAGTATATAGTCCTAATGACGGGATGGACTGCAGTCGTGTCTAATATCATGACAGGACAGTGATTAACACATAGAAATGGCTATAAGACCGGCGACGACGAGCGCCGTAGTCCGCCCGGGAATCTTCGGGGATCTTCGGGGGAGTTATGACAACATTGTCTTTGATATTTTTCAACGTGTTTGTGGACTAAGCTAAGATTTACTACATTAGGTTCAAGGGTGTTTATTTGTCATTACAATAACAGGTTATGCAATGAAATGCTTAGATCTTGCCCTCCCCAACATTGCAATACAATAATTTAAAAAAATTATGTTTGGTTGTGGATCCAAAAATAAATTCAACAGTTTTCTAGAACAATATAAACTGTACTAAAAATGAACTCTCCACAGAACCAAACTCAAAGCCTTTAGGATGAGAGACTTCAGCTTCAATCTCCAATCCACCATCCCCTTCTCGATGCACCGGGAAATTTAAATGCAATTGCTCGCGCCATTGCACCCCAGTCGGGGGTTTTCAATTCGCATATAGGCGTTATCTTCCCCTGGGTGAGGAAGGTATAGACGCTGTGTACTGTGATCTCACTCGAACAGCACTCTCAAAAGCCTTGGTATGGTGCATTTCCCTACGAATGAATCCGTTTATTACCGCACTGAAGTGCTCGTGAGATAGGTTGTGAGACGTTTACAGGTGTACTATGTGCACACATTCCTACACACACACACACACAATCACTTTTTCTTAAAGATTAGCATTGGCCGATGCCAAAACGTTGCAAGACTCTTCTAGAGGCGTCGGAAAGATGATATGTTCTGGTTGGGAAAACTGGCACACACACTTGTACGCTTCTAGAATAGAACTCAAGAATTGGCTGTCAGAAAACAAACATCCATCTAGGCTTTCATAACCGGATTAATGCAGTCTCTTTCTACTCTTCACTGTTATCTCTAAGTTAATATATCGTCTCTGATGTGTGTGCTGCAGTTTGGAATGTTAATATCGGCATCATCTGATCAAATAAACCCTCTGGCGTTGCTGTTCTGTTCTGTTGGGCAGACGGTCAGATCCGAGTGTGTGATCAATCAGTCATACTGCGAGATGACACTGTGTTCATCTGGATCTTATGAATGTTCACAGATTCACATGTGTAATTTGCCGGTGATGGGCTTTACAGAGACAAACACGTTCATATCCAGCACAGTATGGAGACATGGCCTGGAGTGATTCAGAGAACGTAGAGACAGAGAGAGAAGAGGGAGAGAGAGCTTGGGAAAGAGGGCTTTGGAGAGAGAGCTTGGGAGAGAGAGCTTGGGAGAGTGGGTTATGGGATCAGATTCATTGTGATTCTCTCTTTCTTGTGGATGAAGTACAATGAGGGTTTTGCCTTATCATAACTTGTCTGAGCAAAGGATTTGTGTATATTTTCTGACCCACAGAGACTATCAGCCAGTCCAGCACAGCATTAGTGTAAACAAAGGTCACGACAGGGAAATACAACAATGGGATTAGTCTGAGCATGTTGAGATTTTGTTCTACTCCATTTGGCCTTTTAAATTCGCAATCTAACATCCAGGCGTTTACAGATCAGGGGCAAGTGAGCGTACGGCAATAATTATTTACAGTGGGAAGAAAAATTACTATTTGCAGTTTCATGATCATTCTGTATGTGATAGCAAATATATTTAATATCTACCTCTGAAGCCTTGTCTTACCTAGAATACTGTTAGGTTATGAAACCAATGAGAGAATATGGGGTTTTAATGAAAAAAGTGTTTTTACACAGATGCTAATGAATGTGACTGTGAATTATGTTAGTATTGCAAAGACAGACGGACAGAAGAGGGCAAAGAGAGATTGAACGAGGCAGGAGGAAGAGAAAGACAGTAGTGAAAGAAAATATGGAAAGTATCGTTTGTGCCCACGTAATTCAATACAAAAACATAAAAATCTGTAAGCTGATAACCAACGTCGCTAACCCCAGATGTATTGAACGTGAGTCTTTATTTGTATTGTGAATGTGTGTCCCTGTCTTTGTTAGAAAGGACTTGACGGCGCTTCAGTTATTATGCGTCGCTGCTGCACAACAAATGCAAATTAGCTCTTCCACTCTGGGCCGTATTTCTGACAACATGTGCAAAAGTTCCAAGCAGGAGTTAGGCTGTACAAAGTTGCCGTAGAGTTTAAATCGCTGCTCCTCCCCTTCGATGTTAGTTACTGGTGTCCCCCATGAGATTGGAACCTTGGTTTAATCCTTGGCGCAGGCAAATGAGAGACCGTAAAACAGGTTTGAATGCATCTTTTTCTTCGGCCCACAGCCGTACAAAGATAAAGGATAAGACCCTGAGATAAACTGGCCTCGTGTCCTGTGAGCGTACTTTCTTCTGCCTCGCGCTACAGAACCAGCCGGCAGTGTGGGTTTCTGTCTTTTTGTTTGTACTGTAGAACTTTGGGTAACGAGCATCTCGGTATCCTGAGAGACGTGTGGAGCTGTAGTGACACGTTTATGGGAATTCAGAGTTCATATTCTGAATGTCTGAAAACAAATAAATTGGTTTGTGTCAAAAGCTATTAAAATGCTAATGTCTGTCTCGTGCTTTTAGATGATTGGTGTTTTAACTAATGTGTGTGTAGGGATACATTAGAATAATTATTAAAACTGTTATTTGGGAAGATAACTACTTTGGTAACTGGTATTAGCACATTTTTGATGAGGGAAAATAAATATAGCATTGGTGTTATTTGATTTGAGTGTTAGTGCTGACTATTTTAAAAACGATGCCACGAAGGAGACTGCCTTGCTACGTCAGATCCTAGCAACTCCCTGTTAAGAAGGTGGGCGCCTGTGAAGCTAATTGTCGCTAGCACGGTTGGACAATGTGTCACCTCAGCGCACGTGTAGGCGACTAGTTGTAGAACTGAAACGCATCGAGCATTGATCCAATGTCGCTTCTCTCACCCGACAGGTCGACGGACAGGCCTCGACAAAAAAGGGCGGATTGTTTATTTTTCCGGATCGATCCAACGCCCAGATGCTTCCTGGGTAGTGACCCGATCCCCCTGCCCACCGGCACCCTGAACACATACCGTTGCCCGTGTCGGCCGTTCTCTGATTGGCCAACACCACCGTCGCCGTATTCATGAGGACCACTACCCTGCCAGACCACACCAGATAGAGGTACGTATGCAAATGCAGCGCGCAGTGAAAGGTGCTGTATTGTAAAGCACTGGTATTCATGTGATGTTACAGTCGGTATAATGGACAGATCTGCTGTTCATCTGGCCAGTCAATAGAAAGGACATATAGAATCTCTGTGATGACTTTTGATCGGTTAATCGGATCTGACTCTCTACTGAAATGCTCAACGTAATTGCTGAAATCAAGACAAATCATTTCATAACCGTTGTCATGGCAGCACTGCCACACGGCCCCTCTGGGAGAGCTTCCCTCGGCTTGCAAAAGTCTAAGGTGAAAGGTCAGTGTCACAGCCTCTGATGAACAGGGACCTGCTGTATAACCTGACGTCTGAGGCAGCTGCCAGGTTCTGAGTCCTGCCTGGCCCCTGGCTGACCTGGGACCAGCCGCTACGCAGACCGCAGACTCTAACACAATGTGACAAGCCCTTTAACTGACGTTTGTAAAACTGTTTGGGTCCTTGATGCTCATTGTGGTCATGGCGAATTCCCTGTGACAGTTACTATGCAACGCTTGGTAACAGTGAAACAAGAATCTATGTACCTCCTGAAGTATCCGAAATTTAAAGAGGAACCTCTCAGGGCAATAAATGATATTTACCCATCTACTAACTTCGTAGGGCCGAGGTTTTACCATGAAGTTCATTATTGTGTGCTTTGTGCTGTGGAGAAAGAAACAGCCGCTCATCTTTCCTTTAAAGGTCAAATAGCTGAAACGTTTCGGTATAACCTAAATAATAATTGGATGATGGATAAAGGGGCTAAGTATGACCAGGTTAACTGGTGAAAATGTCACATTTGGTGTGTTTGTGTTGGAGGACAGTGACACAGAATTGTTATACAATAATCTAATTATTATGATAAAATACTTAATCCATATATATATATATATATATATGCCGTTATTTAAAAACATCTTTCTGATTATCCTTATTGTAAAGACATGTTTAGATATGTCAACTCCAAAAAGTGCTACATCTTTATGATAACTTGTGTAACTTGATTAACGTCAAGTATTTACTACTATGCTACTATATTTTGAGGTGGACATGTTTTTCAAACAAATGAAATTTCTGAGTGTCTGAACCCCAAACTGTGGTTATATGCTGATTTTCTCCTCATAAAATAATAATAAGTCTCTCACAGATCTCTTCTTTCCAATGCTTCCAGAATTCTGCGTGTCCTAACGACATAATTGCGCATGACTGGCAAATATATTTGGGTATGTCTATTTACGCCAACATATCCGTGTCTACAATCAAATTCAAGAGGGTTCAGGAAAGCAAGAAATACTTTTTATCTGACGCGTGTTCAAAGCCAAAAACTTCGATGCTCACTCTACATTTAGCAGCGAATCAATCACAGTGCTAGCTGTGAAAAAAAAGAGAAATGGGTGTTGACGCACGAAGACAACACGGAACGTAGAATCAGTGAGTCATTTGTAATTTGCCTGAATAGGTCTTGCGATATTTTCTCAGCTATTCTGAGACCTTGACATTTCTGTAAAAAAAAAAACAAGTAATAGACCACAAAGTCCATTAGCATATTGTTATGCCGGGATACACGGCGGCAGAAATGTCAACAGGTCATCCAGGGCACGTGGTTGTGTTGATGATTTACTTCTAACTGTGCATAAATGTTGTTGCTTCACATTGATGCTACTGGAGGTTATCAGAAAATGCATAGAGGGTATATTTGCACATACACTGGGTACAGGAAGTGTATCAGCGGCTTCTTTCCTCCTCCAATATCATTAGCCGCTGTTGGTAGGTGGATTGTATAGTGACTCGTAGGGTGAAATAAGCACTCGCGGAGATCCATTGAGTCTAATGTTTGGTGGTTTATTGTAATGATTTCTCCGTGGTTGACTCTTTTAAATGATAAATGATAACATACCAGGATGTGCAAAACTCTACGTTACTAAAACTGTTTCTCCATCCACCTCTCTCTTCTGCATATCCAAAAACCCACAGCTGTATTTCATCACTTCATTAACCTGATAAGGTGACGTCATAAGTCTACCCAGGCGGGGGGGTCGCCGTATTCCGGCTACTATTCCCCGTAACTCTAGTCCCAAGGTTCATCAAATTAAGAACAAAAATAGAAACACAAATATTGCTACAAATTATAATAACTCTTATTTTTGCTTGTAATAAACTAAGAAATACAAATGCATACAATCTGGCTCCAACAGGAAGTAACCATAGTATCTCACTATTTCTAGGTTTATTCCACTTATATAGAAACACTACCGACGTGTATAACATTTCTAAAATGAATAGTAATTAATGAATATTGAAACAACAAATGTGCCTGTTTGGGTCAGTGAACACCGTGTCTTTCAATTGGAATGGCAAACCTGCTGACCTATTAACAAAATATTTCAACGTTACAATGACCTGAAGTACATGATGAGACAAAGCAACCATCCAGTGGCTAAAAGACCAGGTGAATGTTCTTGTGTGGCCGGGACAGAGCCCCGACTTAACTCCCACTGAGAATCTCTAGTGCGGCCCTTGAGGGGCCACCACGCAATTCGATTGAGCTCAAACAATTCTGCAAGGAAGAATGGACAACTAATGCTTAGTCCAGGTGTACAAATTCGGCAGAGACATATATTCAAAAAGACCCATGGCTGTAATTCAAGCAAAAGTGGCTCCACCAAGTATTAACTCGGGGGGGGGGTATGGTCTGGGGTGCGTATTTGAAATGTTCATTGAAATACGCTGCGATTTCTGGAAGTGATTTTTCAGCTTGCATATTGTGGGTTACTTTGTGTGAATAATGCCGGAGAAAGTCAGAGTTCATGTGCTTTAATATCAGGCTGCAAAACAACAAATGGTGCATATCTACCCACTGTAGATCATACTGCCAAATGTAAATATTGTATGCATGAAGGGACGGATGAAGGGATGTGTAGTTGGACGGTTCAGGGGATAGTGACACATCCCTGCATCTCTGAATTGCCGGATCGGAGTTGGTTCGGTAAATAGTGTGGCGTGAACGGAGTCGGAGATAAAGCAGAGATGAGCAGATCGGAGAGAGTTAAGGATAGCAGGATCTCATAATGGGGATTATACAGGCTGGATATGGGAGGAACGGCAAATATGGAAAGTAGATGGCAGATACGAATATAGAAGAGTTAACTGGGGCCAGAGGGAATGGAGTCAAAACGGCTGAAATCGGACACGGCGGATATACTGTATATATACAGGCAGGGATTGTGTCTAGTCACACGGTAATACACTGGGAGTTGCTATATAATGAAATAAGTCCGCGGAACACCCAGGGATAAGTCAGACCTATTGCGGAGGGTTTTGACAGAGGAGAGTGGCTTTGAAATCAGACTCAATCACACAGCTCTGGGTCCAATCACAGACGTCAGAGCTCTCTCTCTCTCTCGCTCCCTCTCTGTCTCTCTCTCGCTCCCTCTCTCTCTCTCTCTCTCTCTCTCTCTCTCTCTCTCTCTCTCTCTCTCTCTCTCTCTCTCTCTGTCTCTCTCCCCCTCTCTCTCAGACTCGCATGCAGTGCAACTCTAATGAACAAATTCACCGGCAGCAACCGAGTAGAATTTGTACATCATACACTGGAGAGTTTATACATTTTTTAGGTTCAGTAATAGCAGAGAATATTTAACATTAAATATTAAGATCGTGGTGGAAATACCCAAACTATACCCACATGGTATGAAAATCACAATGGCAAGTGAGTTTTGCACAGTACAGTTCGACAAAGCATACCAAAGGGATTATTTTATTCCTTGTATCCCCACGTTTTTCTTTTTCAATTCTTTTTTACTCACTGACTGATATTGCCACCTATTATTCCTGCATCATATGGTTACAACACCTCATATTCAGTGCAATTCACAACTAACTTGATGATGTTTAATTCAAAATGTACATTAGTATTTGTTTCTGGTTTTGAGGTTGCGTGTGTGAGAAAATATTTATTTCATGCAATAGCTTTTCACACTGATTATGGTTAATCAGCTCGATCGTCCACAAAACCAAAACCAGAGGACTCCAACTCCAACTTAGAGATACCATCGATTGAAAGACTGAAAGATCA
Organism: Dallia pectoralis; assembly: GCA_029465975.1. Classification (NCBI taxonomy): domain Eukaryota; kingdom Metazoa; phylum Chordata; class Actinopteri; order Esociformes; family Umbridae; genus Dallia; species Dallia pectoralis. Next base: position 5,972,070 of record CM055755.1, read on the forward strand.
ATTCATCAAAGGCTACATTTTTGCAAATAAAGCAATCATTTAAAAGGTTGATCAACTTAAGGCCGGAAAAACATTGCACATGTTTTATTTGGTACATAAATGTGGCACATTCCATGCAATAAAATGCATTCCATGGGAGTTTATTAACAAAAATTGTATGTATCAATCACAATAAAATCAACAGATAACGTGTATATTTATATTTTCAAATAACATGTGATTAGTTGAATAACCAAACATATACATTAACATAGTAGAAAACGAAAAGTACATACCACAAAGTAATAATAACAAAAAACATGTATACATTTTCTGTCTTCAGGTCGCCAGGCAGGATATCCCCAAAGCCAGGAACGTATTGACTGAAAAAAGCTAAAAAAGGGTTTGGGTTTTACAGTACAAAAAGGCCCGTTCCAGGGAATCTAAGAAATCGACTGAGCGTATATTTATACACAGTGCCTTCAAGAGATACTGCATTGATTGATCTACTGATTTAGCTGCAGTAGCCATGCTATTGAGCCAACTATGATTTGTCATGGAACTGTGGTTTAATGTGGACGCCGCTTGGATTGGCAAGGACACGCCATCTGTCAATACATAGAAACCATGCCCTCCACCAGCTGTTTCTGCCCCGGTAATAACATATTATGCATAGTTGTGTTATTAACGAGGGCAGCAAATCAAGCCTTGATACTAATGAGGTCAAAGGCTTCTCTCCCCTTGACTAGACGATGCATTGCTGGCATATTGTAAAGTTAAATACAATCATTGTCTTTTTTATTCAAAGTATTCCAGGGGGTGATTATGTAATACAAGAAGTCTGAGTTATAAGTCAAACTCGGAAGTTAAAATCCCATGATTGTGGCTATTTGTAACTTTGGCTTGTTACACACAGTTGTGGCATATGATCTTTGAGACAAAATAAAAATCCCAAGAATTTTATTTTTGAAAATCTGGTAGACAACACTGCTAGCTAACGTTATAATTAGCAACACAATTGCTTGTGGATTCTGTAACTATGACCACACCGATACAAGGAACTAGATTATAATTCAAATGTGCTCAATGTTCATCATTGTTAATATCAGTAATTAGTAAGTTTGCGTGCTATAGTGAAATGTGCTGTAAAGCGTTTGTGTCCAGTCAGCGTTCCAGATCCTCCGGCACTGACTAGGTGTGCATTTTTGTTGACATTTTTTTTGGGTGGTCCCATTCGTTACATTTTCCGAGCTGTGTTAAAGAGAGAGTGGTGAAAGCTATGGGGAAAATTGAAAAAGGGTGAGTCAAATGGCATAGGTTGGTTTACAACCTCAATTCATACTAATATGGACAGATCAGTGACTGCAACCGCTGGACCACAAATACCAAATGTCAACACTGGTCAACATTGTTTCCGATTATAATCGCATGGACTCACTGTTGCCAGAGCACAAATCAGAACGTTTTGTACTGACAGCACAGTCTGCTAATAATTGCAACACCCGATCACAAATGCATAGACCTTATACCTTACCTCTTCCTTTTTATCTCCGTCCTCTGGGCTTTTTTTAATAAGAAGCGTAAATGTAATTAAAGCTGCATGCGACATTGAGTGGGTTTCAGCAAAACAGCACTGAATAACCTCGCTGCACTCCTTCTCCGGAGAAACACATTTCGTGAACCAGCTGCAGGTCGAGCGACATGTTCCTCATCCTATTTCACTGATGTAAGACAGGTCAAATGGATGCATTATATAGGTACAATATAGAATTTACATTTATGTAGCCGTAGCTACTACATGGCATTATATCTCAACACGGAAGGGTTATGTTTTCCCACTGTAAAAGAGAGCACCGGCAAGCTGAAACTAAATAACCGCGCTGCTGGGACTGTGGGACAATGTCGTTGGTGACACTCAATAGCTTGCAGCAGACATCTTCGCTAGCTTTAGCAGTGTTAACTCAGACTACTTTGAAAGAGCCATGGTCCGGCTATTAAAAGAGTGTACCTTTATATCTAAATCACCTGCATTAAATAGCTATTACGCATGCATTCACAGTTTTTTTATTACAATTTTACCTGGCATGGCAAGTATTAAATTCTGAGAAAATAGGGAAGGGGCCCCTAGAAACTGCTTATGTACAGGGCCCAGAATGTCATGCATTTCCCCTGGTTTCTGGGTCACAGAGAGCCAATTTTAGATAATTGTACATCTAATGAGAAAACCCTAAAGACTTGTGGATGTTTGGACTTTTTTAACGTTTTGTTTTTTAAATGTCTTGTCTACGCAATAATTTGATCTCAAAACACACATCTGTATTCACAATATCCGAATGAAATTAGCAGTAGAGTCGTAATGTACATTAGAACCGTTAATCAGCTCCTAAACAAATTGGTTACAGGAGAGTAGAGTTCTGTGGCAAACCAACCTGCAGCTTTTCATTACGTACCCATCTACGCCTTCTGGCATTCACTCGACGACTGATCCAGCAACGTTATTTCAGCCCGAAGGTGATGCAGCCAGGCAGGTTGTTCGGTGTGTCAAATCGAGTACAAACGAACTACCTGTTTGTGCCAGCGAGTTCATAGCCAACCGGTTTTACAGTTGTGGGGGGCGGGTGTTAGATCGTTTTGGAACGCTTCAGTCGTCGGGCTCTTCAATCTGCTAACCTGCGTGAGCTCATTAACTGTCTCGGGTGCAGACTGCAATCTGATGTTGTCCTTTGTTATTAATTGACAGTCACAGAACATATCACGGCCTAACGATGTCTTTCAATGTGATGAATGGCTTGATTGGAAAAGCCAATGTAGTATTAACCAAGGCCGGATTAAGAAAGCATAGGCCCCGGGGCCCCCCGGAGGGAAATCCTTGCTACAATGGAGCATGATAATGTTTGCATAGCTTAGAGTTGAGTAGAGGCATTCTGAGGATTAACACACATGAGAAAACTACTGTATTATGGTCCTGACGTTTTTGTATTTATTTACCATAATTATCCGTCATTTACATTTGCGGAATATTTTAAACCACACACATTTTTTAAAACAACGCCTACAACTGTCTATTAATCTAAATCTATGCTACGTTTATGTTTTTTGTTTAATTGGGAATAATTATTTCTAATTTATGCACAATAGCGCTAAATGCATTTCTTTAACAATTTTTTTTATCTATCTTTCCCAGTATATACATGTTTTAAAATTTCACATCAAATTGCTAAATAAATTGGTGCGCCAGACACCTTAACTAGTTTACAAAACAACTAAGACCAACTTTTGAAAGTATGTCAACATTGTTTCACAACATTTCAGATTTTTCTTATTTCATCTTGTATGCTACATCACTTGAGACCTATTTGTAGCAACAATAAGCTAACCCAAATAATTGTCACGACTCCCTTGGCAGCTGCCTTCTGTCCTTCGGCATGCAGACTTTGGCATCCGTCGTCACCGGCCTTCTAGTCAGCCCCCTCCATTATTCATCATTCCATTTGTCTTGTCAGCCCACACACCTGGTTCTCATCCCCTCATTAGTACATGTTCATAATTCCTCTGCTTGTCCCGTGTCTTTGTGTAGTATTGTTCTTATGTAGCCTGGTGTATGATCTATGTTGTCAGCGCTACCTTGTATGCGCTACCTTGTATGCGCTACCTTGTATGGGCTACCTTGTATGCGCTACCTTGTATGCGCTACCTTGTATGCGCTACCTTGTATGGGCTACCTTGTATGCGCTACCTTGTATGCGCTACCTTGTATACGCTACCTGGTATGGGCTACATTGTATGGGCTACCTTGTATGCGCTACCTTGTATGGGCTACCTTGTATGCGCTACCCGCTACCTTGTATGCCCTACCTTGTATGGGCTACCTTGTATGCGCTACCTTGTATGCGCTACCTTGTATACGCTACCTGGTATGGGCTACATTGTATGGGCTACCTTGAATGCGCTACCTTGTATGGGCTACCTTGTATGCGCTACCCGCTACCTTGTATGCCCTACCTTGTATGGGCTACCTTGTATGCGCTACCTTGTATGGGCTACCTTGTATGGGCTACCTTGTATGCGCTACCCTGTATGCGCTACCCTGTATGGGCTACCTTGTATGGGCTACCTTGTATGCGCTACCTTGTATGCGCTACCTTGTATGGGCTACCTTGTATGGGCTACCTTGTATGCGCTACCTTGTATGCGCTACCTTGTATGGGCTACCTTGTATGGGCTACCTTGTATACGCTACCTTGTATGCGCTACCTTGTATGCGCTACCTTGTATGCGCTACCTTGTATGGGCTACCTTGTATGCGCTACCTTGTATGGGCTACCTTGTATGCGCTACCCGCTACCTTGTATGCGCTACCTTGTATGCGCTACCTTGTATGGGCTACCTTGTATGCGCTACCTTGTATGCGCTACCTTGTATGCGCTACCTTGTATACGCTACCTTGTATGGGCTACCTTGTATACGCTACCTTGTATGCGCTACCTTGTATGCACTACCTTGTATGCGCTACCTTGTATGCGCTACCTTGTATGGGCTACCTTGTATGCGCTACCCGCTACCTTGTATGCGCTACCTTGTATGGGCTACCTTGTATGGGCTACCTTGTATGCGCTACCTTGTATGGGCTACCTTGTATGGGCTACCTTGTATGCGCTACCTTGTATGCGCTACCTTGTATGGGCTACCTTGTATGGGCTACCTTGTATACGCTACCTTGTATGCGCTACCTTGTATGCGCTACCTTGTATGCGCTACCTTGTATGGGCTACCTTGTATGCGCTACCTTGTATGGGCTACCTTGTATGCGCTACCCGCTACCTTGTATGCGCTACCTTGTATGCGCTACCTTGTATGGGCTACCTTGTATGCGCTACCTTGTATGCGCTACCTTGTATGCGCTACCTTGTATACGCTACCTTGTATGGGCTACCTTGTATACGCTACCTTGTATGCGCTACCTTGTATGCGCTACCTTGTATGCGCTACCTTGTATGCGCTACCTTGTCTGGGCTACCTTGTATGCGCTACCCGCTACCTTGTATGCGCTACCTTGTATGGCTACCTTGTATGCGCTACCTTGTATGCGCTACCCGCTACCTTCCTGTTGATCCAAGCATTGTCGGGAATCAACATATATTCCCGCATTCACTCGTGCCCCTGGCATTTTTCCAGCCTGCTACAGCACGGTACCAATAATACAAAGACAACAATTAACTAGGCACTGCAGGCCTGCTTGTTTGTTCGAGCAGCCCTTAAAATGTTTGCTACAAAAATGTATGCATTGCATGTTTTTGTGGATGTTGCAGTAGCATTTGGAATTAAAAAATTTGTTTGTGCGTGTGTGTGTCTATATATAGACACGCACATTTGTACACATGCCCTTTGAAAAACTCTGGCAACCCAAATTTGGGTGGCTGCCCACAAGTTGAGAAAAGTCGTGGTCGATATTTATTCATAACAAACCCTAACAAGGTTGCATATCCCCTGCCCTTTTGCATGAATTATAGACATACACGACTGTAAAATGTGGTCACAAGACAAGTCCTGTTTGTGCTAAGCTAGCCAAAGATAGGCTGCTGTGTTAGCAGTGGTTCACTCTCCCAATGGATGGTGTAGGTTAGCTGGGTGGCATATTACAGCACCAGATTCGCCTAACCGAGTATATCCTTACTCCACCGGGTTGTCATTGACTGCGGCGGAGGGTATCTGTGCCGCGGCGTGTCAGGCATCTCCTCTCACGTTTGCGAGGTTTTAATGCCTCGATGTCAAGGCTCCCTGCCTGGTTCGTTGTGTGCTGTCAGCTGGGAGAGGGTGAGTGAGTAGCTCGCGTATTGTGCCTGGCCCCAGGGGACAGCGAGATGTTTTCCCTTGGGAAGGAATGCTGCCAGTTGCCAGATTGAGTGTTCGGGGTTTCTTGATATGTCTCTATAGTGTGACCCAAATGACTCACAGGCCGGGTACATCGTTAGACCAGTGAAATAACTGGTCTAAAATGGGGATCAATTCAGGCTACTGGATAGTTAGGATCTTCGTTTACCAGATCTATTTATAGTTTTTACACCCCTGCGTATGACTATATCACCATTACCAGATGGAGAGGAGGAGGTCCCAGATCATGTATCCATGTAGCCATGTATGTGCAATGAAGACAGGTCCTGAACCGAAGAATGAGGGCCAGATTCGGGATTTAATTACATTCGCTTGAGCCATCTGTGGCCATCAATGGTGTGACTGTTTAGAACACGGTTGAATAACAAGGTGTGTTGTGCGTCATTCGTTTGTTCAGGGGACTACAGTCACTGTTTAACACGTTCAGAAGAGTTTTGAATACGAGGAGTATTCGGAGTATTTGAGTACAATGCTGTTTTGTATGAGTATTTGTATGAGGAGTATGCGGTTTTGTACGAGTATTTGTATGAGGAGTATGCGGTCTGTATGAGGAGTATGCTGTTTTGTATGAGGAGTATGCTGTTTTGTATGAGGAGTATGCTGTTTTGTATGAGTATTTGTATGAGGAGTATGCTGTTTTGTATGAGGAGTATGCTGTTTTGTATGAGGAGTATGCTGTTTTGTATGAGTATTTGTATGAGGAGTATGCTGTTTTGTATGAGTATTTGTATGAGGATTATGCTGTTTTGTATGAGTATTTGTATGAGGAGTATGCTGTTTTGTATGAGTATTTGTATGAGGAGTATGCTGTTTTGTATGAGGAGTATGCTGTTTTGTATGAGGAGTATGCTGTTTTGTATGAGGAGTATGCTGTTTTGTATGAGTATTTGTATGAGGAGTATGCTGTTTTGTATGAGGATTATGCTGTTTTGTTTGAGTATTTGTATGAGGAGTATGCTGTTTTGTATGAGGAGTATGCTGTTTTGTATGAGTATTTGTATGAGGAGTATGCTGTTTTGTATGAGGAGTATGCTGTTTTGTATGAGTATTTGTATGAGGAGTATGCTGTTTTCTATGAGTATTTGTATGAGCAGTATGTTGTTTTGTATGAGGAGTATGCTGTTTTGTATGAGTATTTGTATGAGGAGTATGCTGTTTTGTATGAGGAGTATGTATTTGAATTAGGAGTATGCTGTTTGTATGAGGATGTGTATGAGGAGTTTGCTGCTGAGTATTTGTAGGAGTAGATTATTTGATCTGTTCACGTGCCAGCACAATGCTTAACAGCACAAGCATCAATCTAATGTTGGTGTGTAAAGTGATACTTACAGACTCTTTTAAAGATGGAATCTGTACGCTACATGTGGTGACTATGGTACATCATGGTTATTGATTTGATTACTAATTTATGCACTCATCAAAAACAACAATTCCTAAACGTAAAATATGTCCTGTACTCAAACTAAAAGATTACGTGCAATACTTAAAGAACACAAGCATTCTGGTCATAAACTTTATTGAATTAAGTGTAATCTATACAAAAGCAATACTTGAAAAAAATACATTTTAAATCCAATCGAAAAGGTTGTGCAAAGACCGGATTGTCCTGTACAAATATTAGCACATCTGATCATACTATTCTAATAAAAAACAATACACTATTTTGTCTACAGTAATTGATGCCCTACAATTTCACATCTCACCTCTGCCACGCTTGTAATGCAGTCGAAACGAGACGGACTTAAACGCTTTCGGAAAGGCAGCCAAAATGGCGGCTAAAGAAAAAAAACATATATATTCAACCGAACTAAAGACTATAAAAGCTCCATATCCTATAATTGGCATAAACCTTAAACAGTTTGCTTTATCTCTTCAAAGAGAGGAGCCCTGGAGGGACAGCTGCATTCAGGCACCATGAATGGGGACCGGTTAGCACCGCTGACTACCAAGCAGGCCCCCGATTCGCCTGTTCCATTCAAAAGACACCAGCTTGCCAGTGTCAACACATAACGGAGTGTCACTGCGGCCAACGGGGTATTTTCTTGCTGCTTTGATTCTGCATTTATTTAAGGCCGATGTGAGGAACCACAGACATGCATGTGTGACTGAATCTCCTCGAGTAAAAGTGTTGGATTAAATTAAATTCTAATTAGGATTTTTATTGATTTTATTTAATTTAATCTTTGCCAAAAAAAAACACGCCGTTTTGTTCTTATTTCTATTATCGGCGTAACTTGAGTCACATCTGAAAAAACGACGTTTTTATTTGCACTGCGGAGTTGTGAGGGAAACATGACATCGCTGTACGTGAAGAACCAGGGGGTTGTCAGCCGGGGCTTTCCGCCATCGTGCAGGTGAATTGCTGTTTCGAGTGTTCCGTGGTCGACGTATATCTCTTATCTCTAAGGCTTCATTGAAAACCTGCTCTTTGATAGCTGCGAGTACACTAAACCCTGAGGATATTTGCCGTCTAAAAACCTTGTAATGTTATAGTGTAACTTAGCTCCTAGACCACATGGATCCAAAAGACCCTCCAGCAAAGTCTTCACAGTATCTAAGTTCAAACAGTCAACAAACACCAACACACTAACAATCACAAACAGCGAACGGCGTCTCTTTCCAGTATTCTGTAGATACTGTGTAGTTACATAGCACAGTAATGGAGCGAGTCATCATGCCGTCATTTCTCGTCTCTTAATGTCCGATAAATCACTTGTTTTAGTACGCAAATTAACCTGAGCTACTTTTGTCCATGAGCACATTTAAGAAAAAACGTATTTACCTCGATGAACCAAAACCTCTGACCCAAACAGCAGGTGTAGTTTTTGTTCAACTCCTCTCATACGCAAAAACAGGTGACGCCAAGCATGTGCTGTAAACACACTATTTAGAGCCCGTCATTCTCACCACGTTAATATGTTTTAGACTAAATAATGCATTAGCTGCATGTAGTTCTGCATTCTATATGCACAATGGACCTCAAAAAGACGTTTAAAAAACGATAGCCCTTTGACAAATCGACTTTGACATCGATCCCAGCTTTGAGTGGTCGATGGCCTGTCTCCATCAGCTTTACACGGCTGGATTCGGTCGGTTCCTCCCGTTGGATCGGATAGGAAGAGCTGGTGACCTTCACGTCAGCACGCACGTACATTTGACGGGGTTAAGTCCGGGCTTGTCCCGGAGCCATTCTTGTGTTGACTTGGCTTTGTGTTTCGAGTTGTTCTAATGCGGCCATATGAGTCTGTGCCTCAGTCTGGGGTCTTTGCGCTCTGGGTCAGGATTCTTCCAGGTCCTTCTCTGAAATGTCACTCGGTTCATCCCTCCCACGATCATGACCACAGTCTCTGGCTGTGGCGCGTCCCTGTACCATGATTAATCACCCGCGTGCGCTTTACACTTCACAGCGCCTTGGCATTTGTGCCTAATAATTCGTATTTTTTTAGACCAAATATATTGTTACTTATATTCTGAGTTCTTCATACGACGGGGTCATATTACCTAATATTCCTGAGATACTTTTTTCTAGCCGGTCTACCATGAAGGCTCGATTGATTTTTGTGCTGCAGAGCTGGTTTGTCCTCCTGGCAGCTTCTACCATCTCTGCAGAGCAACTCTGAAGCTCTGTAAGGAAGGCCATTTGGTTGTACGTTGCCTCCCTGATGAAGTCTCTTCTTGCCAGCCTAGTTTGTTCAGACTGGCAGCCATTTCACAGTGATGGAGTTCACTGTGCTACCGGGAAACTTCGATGCTTTGTCATTTTTAGGAATCCTACCTATTGAAAAATCTTAGTGGTCAGAATAGTATCTGAAGGCAATGTATGATCATATAGGGAGTTTGTATACAAGATTATAGGATTTGAAAAAGTAGTATCAAGTGTAGTTCAGTATATTGGAATATTGCTCCTCGGTTCTAATGTGTCTGTTTGGATATCAGGCCGTGCTGAGCAGTGTGTAAAAACATTGATTCTTTCGCTCGTCTTTCTTCTCAGCACTGCCGCGGTCCATCTCAATCATCACAGACCCAAGCACAAACAACCCAGCTCGGCAAATGTACAATTTACAGGTTTTGAAACCCAATCTCGCTTCCTAAAACCTCTCTAGTATGTCTGTTCATCTGCGGTTGCTATGAGACAAGCACCTCTGTGCACTCAGAGGGCCGCCCCGACCAATAACAGAGGCATGGTTCTGCGTCTTGATAAACGCCGCAGTCCGCTGAAGCACTTTGTTGCTCTCTTTCCTCTCCGTCCGTTCGTCTGAGAGTAGCGGTGGTACGTAATGGGGTATGGGAGGAAGGCACTTGGTCAGTGGCCCTAATGGATAAGCTCCAGACCAGAGCTGCCTTCAAAGGATCAAGCATCAGAAAGAAATGACACACTAACAGAAATTGTCTTTAGTGAAACTGTCGATCTACTCTGAGAAGTCCTCAGCACCAAAATGCATCATTATTTAGACACCAAAATACACCATTATTTAGGCACAAAAATGCACCATTATTTAGGCACCAAAATGCACCATTATTTAGGTACCAAAATACACCATTATTTAGGCACCAAAATGCACCATTATTTAGGCACCAAAATACACCATTATTTAGGCACCAAAATGCACCATTATTTAGGCAGTAAAATACACCATTATTTAGGCACTAAAATGCACCATTATTTAGGTACCAAAATACACCATTATTTAGGCACCAAATTGCACCATTATTTAGGCACCAAAATACACCATTATTTAGGCACCAAAATGCACCCTTATTTAGGCACCAAAATACACCATTATTTAGGCACCAAAATACACCATTATTTAGGCACCAAAATAACCCATTATTTAGGCACCAAAATGCACCATTATTTAGGCACCAAAAACACCCTTATTTAGGCACCAAAATGCACCCTTATTTTGGCACCAAAATGCAACATTATTTAGGCACCAAAATGCAACATTATTTAGGCACCAAAATGCACCCTTATTTAGGCACCAAAATGCACCCTTATTTAGGCACCAAAATGCACCATTATTTAGGCATCAAAATGCACCATTATTTAGGCACCAAAACACTATATGATAATACTACTCTGATGCATGTAAGTCATTACATACCGGAGAAAACATTAAGTGACACTGACATTTGCTGGGGATGGAGAGGTGAGTGCTATGTCCCAAATCTGGGCTGGTTTCCAAACGCACTCGTTTTACTAAAGGGAAGCTAGTGATATATTTAATTGGTTTTAGGGAAAGGTATTGTACTTGACCCTAGTTTTCATTTGCCTTTTGAATTTTTCTTACATCTTAGCCAACTCATGTTCTCACGAACGTGGTGTTTAAATCCTCATCAACAGCTACGGTTGCACACCGAAGTGAAAGGAAACGTTAAAATTCCTCTTTACCCAACGGTGAGCTGAAGCTGAAAGGCCATCCTCATTATCTGCCGCAGGGATTAAGCGTTTTCTCACCACAGCCGGTAACATACTCCCACTACCGAACATCTAGAAAATCAGCGACAGCATGAGACTATTTTCCAGCAAACGTCGTCTCACCTGGATGTGGCCTTTGCTGTTCTACGATGTTATTCGCCAAAACAAAATTGAAAAAGACACCACTGAACCATACCGAAAGTATACCTTGCACTTGTTGAGCTTAAAAGAGATGGTTACGTAGTTTTCAGCAACATTGGCAGCACGTACAAAGCATCGTGGTGGGATGTTTGCTGTAGGTCTGGCGAGGTCTGAATCGGACCATGAGATCCCAAACCAACAGGCTCAGAGACAATGTTTGCACGCAAGCCATTTGAACGAGACTGAGCGCCATGCACTAGTTTCCTGCGAACAATCGGATACCAACTGCTCCCAGAATCATTTTAGCTATTAGATAATGCTTTAACTCTGTTACTGTGTTTTCGTTGTTGAATTGTTGTAAGGATATCTCGCAAGCAAGCTATTTGTTGAACTGTCCGTGCCTCATACGCATATGCTAAATAATAAAATAATATAAGATAAAAATAATAAAGTTTCCATAGTAGCCGGCAAACCCTTACCTTCTAACCCATAGCCCTGGAGACCACTCGTAACCCCAAGTGGTATTGACTATGTCACAAAATCCCGCTGCAGTGGGGAAATTGATATCCACGTTTACAGTTATAGTTACTGTATAGTCTACCGGCGTTGCAAATGCAAACGATTCCTAGCGGGCACCTGAATCTGCCGCGTCATGTCAGCTAGACACACAGGACGTGGTGTAATATCGGCCTTATAAACACAAGTGTCATCCGACCAGATAAATATTACACACGCCGATACGATTTGCCCGGCGACACGGATTGTTCCGACAACAAACGGCGAGCTGAGACAAACGTGCGCACCCTCTGCATGCGCTACGTCTTCTCTGTCACTTTTTGTCGTTGCTGTAGAACCCCCTAAAACCAAATAATAATTACGTTGATAAGTGCTGATTGCTTATTAACGGGGCGGTGGTGTGCTACCGATGTCACATCGCATTAGGCTCCTCTGACCTTCTCCGGCGTTCCCGATTGTTGTATTCCATGAATTATACACGGCGAATGGTAATTTGTAAGTTTGAAAAAGGAACGATGCACATGTCTCTTAATTACTAAGTATTTGCACACGCCGGTGGCTTGTCTTGTACTTACACGACTGGAATATATTATCAGCCCCGCAGGTGGTAGCCATCTCCTCAGCGTCCTATTGGAACGTACCAACTGTGAGATCCCTGAATAACAGCGGCACCAATCGCGCCCTATACCCGGTGTGAGAGCCGAGGAAATGGCGGCCGTAGCAGTCCTGAATCGGCGCCCGGGACGTAGTGAACCACCCCCGAGTTGCCTTTCACTGTAACCTCGACCCAATTCTCAGAGGGCGGGAAAGCAACTCTCATCATCTGGGCCCCCCCCGGACACGTGGGGCGACGCAGGCTGTTCCACTTCACAGCCGACAACCTAATCCATCTTCATTGTGTGGAGGCGGGGGGGGGGTCTGGCTGGAAAGAGTGCGCCAGGACCATGGGGTGAGAGGATCGTCCCGGGTGTATCGCTCTAGGGTGTTCACGGTCTCCAGTTCCCCCATCAGTTCTCCGCAGTACCGAAATATGACGATTGGCTGCTCGGGAATTCTGCCAACGTCACAACGTTCCCCGGTTCGGCCGTCTTCTTTTGGCCATCAGGGCTGCGGCTTCAGCAAACGCGGAATGAGAGCTGGAAATCGGGATGTCATTCTTAACCGTCGGATGATGGATGACTGCAGATGGTGTCGTCTTACGACAGTTGATCCCAGGAGCGAGTTTGAGAGGAAGTGAGAGACTGTCAGAGAGGTAGAAAATAACTTTGTACAGTTAGTAGAGAATATGAAAACAGAAGTCGATATGGAGGTGGGACAAATGGGATGAAATGGCCTGACATTGTCACTGATTCAACAACGAGGCACCATCTTTACACGTGCCATCCTACTATTACCTCCGTTCAGAAAATCCACCTGCCACTTGTAATGTATTCTGAGAAAAAGCATCTTGGGGATCCAGCCATCCAGCTTGGCTAACCAGGCTTTAGTTGCATTCCGTATCGCGCTGTTACATTTGCCCAACCATCCGATGTACAGCTGTGAAATTGGTTCGGCGAATTATGCCGCAAATAAGCAGCTGTTCTCGTTCCGTTGGTGCCACGCGGCTTGAGATTCCATTTCATGACATTTTTAAACGGTCGAACAAAAGGCCTGATGCCATGGACTGTGACCAACCTAATGCTGACTCTGGTGCGTTAATGTGTTGTCCCGATAACCTTAATCACCGACATGGCATCGATGCACAGAAAAGTCATCACGTTCCAGTGCTGTTTCCCAAAATGCATCATGCAACTATTTGAGAGATAGCGGAAGAGGCGTGGAGACAGAAATCACGAGCTACCAATATTTTGATCATTGTAGTGATGGACAGCCATTCTGGGAAAACAAACCATTTCTGAATGACTGTTGTGTTACAAAACTCAAATGAGAGTCGACTAGACAATCTTGGAACTGACTTACTGTCTCTCTTGTTTGTATTTGTTATTAATGTGTGAATTGAGTGTTGCATTAACCGGCCAGAACAAATATGTTGTTCTATGTAAACGTACTTATGATTCTGTAAAAGTCAAATGTGAAATGTAGACCTGAATGTGTATGTTTTGCAACAATAAGGCCTAAATAGAGATCTAACCTATGTGGAACAATTGTAATAGATTAACCCATAAATGCAGTATCAATCTTGTTCCACAGAATAAATGTACCACCTGCAGTTAAAACATCCTGACATGTTCTGACCTGTGCCTTTTCCTCCGCCTTGCAGTTTTCCAAAACGCCGGAGGGAGGATGGAACGGATGCTCTTCTCCCTGCTGGTTTTGGCCGTCTCCTCCAGGGGGCAGCTGTGCCCCAAGCGCTGCATGTGCCAAAACCTGTCCCCCTCGCTGGCAATCCTGTGTGCCAAGACGGGCCTGCTCTTCGTGCCCACTGTCATCGACCGGCGCACTGTAGAGCTAAGGCTCACCGAGAACTTCATCACGGCCATACGGAGAAGGGACTTCGCTAATATGACTAGTTTGATCCATCTGACTTTGTCCCGCAACACAATTAGCCAGATCATGCCTTACACATTCGAGGACCTTAAGCGGCTGCGGGCGCTACACCTGGACAGCAACCGGCTGACTGTGATCAGGGATGACCACTTCCGTGGACTCACCAACCTAAGGCACCTGATATTGGCCAACAACCAGCTGCATGACATCTCTCCCCATGCCTTCGACGACTTCACAAGCACCCTGGAGGACCTGGATCTCTCCTACAACAATCTCGTGGACATCCCCTGGGAGACGATCGGTCGCCTGACCAACGTGAACACCCTCAACATGGACCACAACCTCATAGAGCACGTGCCCCAGGGGATCTTCACCAACCTTCACAAGCTGGCACGCCTGGACATGACGTCCAATAAGCTGAAGAAGATTCCACCGGATCCACTGTTTCTACGTATCCCAGTCTATGCCAAAGCCAAGGGATCCCCTCAGTCGTCGTTGGTGATGAGTTTCGGCGGGAACCCGCTCCACTGCAACTGTGAGCTGCTGTGGCTGAGGAGGCTGACCAGGGAGGACGACCTGGAGACCTGCGCCTCTCCCCCGGACCTTACAGCCAAGTACTTCTGGACCATCCCAGAGGAGGAGTTTATCTGTGATCCTCCGGTCATGACCCGGAAGTCTGCCAAGACCTTCACAATGGAGGGCCAGCCCACCAGTCTGAAGTGCAAGGCTAATGGAGATCCGGACCCGGAGATCCACTGGATCTCCCCCGAAGGCCGTCTGATCTCGAACACGTCGAGAACGATCACCTTCAGCAATGGCAGTCTGGACATCAACATTACCTCCCTGAAGGACACCGGAACTTTCACTTGCATCGCCTCAAATGCGGCGGGTGAATCCACAGGCCAAGTGGAGCTGATTGTCAACCCTCTCCCCCACAGCGGTCAGCCGTCTCTGGCTAACAGCACCAACCGGCTCCGAGAACCCGATCCTGGCCCGTCGGACATCCTTACTTCGGCCAAGTCCACCACAGCCACGGGCAATGACACGCGAAGGAACCAGGAGGGGAGGGTGGTGATGGCAGAGCTGACTTCTAGCTCGGTGCTGATCAAATGGCCTTTTCAGAATCACGTCCCTGGGATTAGAATGTACCAGGTCCAGTACAACAGCTCACTGGATGACACGCTCGTCTACAGGTGAGGAGGAATTGGGTTCTAAAGCAAGGGTAACGTAGGGTAATAAGTCGGGAAGTATTTTAGGTCTCTAGGTTACAATAAGATATCCCAACAGTATATGTTTTTGGGAAATGATGGACACTTACTCTTGACATCTGGTCTCTCACTATCTAGTACTGTATATAGTCAGAATAAAAAATAAAGATCCTGTACCCCTGAACAATGTGAAACAGTAGCAATCCTCAGAATAGAAGTGTCACCTCATACAAAAGTAATGAGGCTATCAAGCGTCGGTAATTACATGTTAATTCCAGATAATTATTAAGTAGTAAAAAAATGGGGCCGCTTTATTTTGCTGTTAGAAAAATATCCTCGCTTCCCTCTCATTATTTCTGTCTTTTGTGATCTTATTTTTTGTCAGGGTTCCCTTTTGATGCTTGCGTCCTTAACTGTGCCAGGTTCTACATTAATTCATATCAATTTGCAGAGTTTGCATTGCACTGATAGCTGCTAATAAGCCGCACTGTAACTCATGAATTAATTCGGTAATCAAAAAGTATGTTTTTTTATTAAATCCTTCCCACATCGCCTTAGCTGAATGCCAGTGGCTTGTTTAGATTTATACTATGATCAATTGCTACGCTAGCCAAGGGAGCGGATTAATTTGGGATCTTGTTTAAGACATCTATGCCCAGATTCTGGTGCCACATTTTAATAACTTCAAGAAAGGCGTTTCTGTCTCAGAGTGGAAAATCGCACAGTCACAGTTTTAAGGGGGAAACTTTCTTTGGTGTTCAGAAATTCTATTCCCCGAGCAGCATCTGCTTCCATGGGGAGTTGGGTCTATTTTAAATTCAAAGCACGTAGACTGCCACCGTGCACACGGAGAGAGGGTTTGGATTCTGGTTTGTTTTAGAGCAGGTAAACAGGGTATGGGGTGATGCATCTGTGCTCCGCTGCACCCTCTGTCTCTCTCTCTCTCTCAGCATATATTGTAGAGAGCCTAAACTAATGAACGCCGCAGTTAATGAACTGATTGCGACACAGTGGGAGAGATGTTCCTGCTCTGAGAACGTATCAAGTACTAATGACTCGAACCCGGTTCCCTGATCCCCGTTTCTCATTGACTAGTTGTCTCTGATCTGTCAAATTGTGTCTGGACAAGTACTAATGACTCGAACCCCCCCGGATGCCTGCAGACGGCATACGTACCCGCGCACGCGAATTCGCACATGATGATATGCAAATGTTGTCTAATGTATACTGTTGCGCTTGTCTCCTCGGCCACGGTGGCATGTGAAGTCAAATTGCAGTCAAAGGCGCTCAATACACCAAGCTGAACACACAACATGCAGACACACCGACACCCAAGCGACCAAACAAACAAGTGCAGCACCCGTACGTTTCGTAAACAAGTCACCATAAATGCGTTTTGTTCTCGGCGATTCGTAGGTTGTGTTCGACGACAGGGGCGACGGCCCTCGCCGAAAATCAGCCTTCGTCTTCTGTATTGACTTTGACGAGGAGAGAAATGTGCATGCGTACATTTTTAGCAGGCGGATCGTCCTCGCCTTCGACGACACCCCAAAGCGGTAATTTGTGGGCGCTTCTACAAAGCCTTACAGTGTAATGGCGTACCAGCCAGCGCCAGGTCCCGGCAACGCACAACGAGCCGCAGCCCAGAAATTCATACGAACAAAACACTGCAATGCACACTGGAACTGGGTCGACTGAGCGAACGTACGGTCCAGGCGTGCCAGCTCATTATGCGTTTGGCCTATCAAACATGTCTGCTGGTACCCTGCTGCTCAGTTGGCCCATTAAGCTGCCATATTCTCTGCGGTCTTGTCCAGCTCATGCTTAACATGTTTCCCTAATCATTGTCTGCGTTTCCATTTGAGTCAAAGACAAATAACTTTCCTTGAAAATACTTCTCTCTGACAGCAGACGCCTCTGAAGCGTCAGGGTTTTGTTCCTTCGCGGCCACTGACCTGACAGCTTATTTCAGAAGACGACGTCAGTCCGCGTCTTTTGCATATCTGCGGTCGGAAAGAAGAGAAGCCTCCGGAAGGGAAGCGTCTCGGAGAGCTGAGACATGACCCCCATACCGTGGAGCCTGATGATGCCTGAAGCAGCCGGGCCCAGCTGTGAGGACCGCTGGAGTCTGAGGTGCATCTGCCGGCACTGTCATTTCGTTGGTGCTCATTGATAATGTCTCCATAGAGGATTTCACCAGGAAGCAATGGGGCCCAGCTGGACCTATAGTCACTCTCCTTCTCAGCCACCCCCCCCACCACCTCCACACTTCACTGCACAATTGACCGCAATGACTTCTCAAAGCTCCTCTCAGTCTTTCTCAGTGGAGGCTCTGGTGGATAGTGAAGAAATGACACTGTCGGACATATACACTCCTTTTATACTTTGTTTTTCAATTCCCTCGGCGTGAAGCTCTTCTCGGGGTGGCGGGAAAGACGCCGAAGGAAGGGGGGTAGAAAGAATGTGAAAATGATTCCGGGAGCAGATGTTTCGGCAAAGCAGGGCGACGTATTAAGGGATGGAAGTCTGTTCCCTCATTGAAAATCCGGGATTAGACTTGGAATGTATAAGAGCTATTATTACAACTATGCGCTAGTCTGTTGGACGTACTACGTCTAAGTAGAATTGACTTTCATGGCAGTTGACGCGTCTTAAGAAAATAAATATCGTTTTTTTACTAACGTAAAGTGTGTGATAAAATTGTGAGAACTTTAATGAGCATAGAATTGTCTTCCCTCGACGGACTCTCATGTGAAACATCATACACATGTTTCCTACCGGAGCAACAAAGCATTCTACGTCCGTACATTCAAAAGTGAAAACAGTAGATGTTATATTTATCTAGACAACGACTTCATGGACTAAGAAGCGTGTATGATTTAATCAAATGGTGAAGTTGAATTATTTAATGAAATTATTCATTCGTGACTAGGCTGCCAACAAGCTTGTCCTATTTTCAAACAATCCAGGACATGACAGGCCGTGTTCGCAATATAACCCGGTGAGAAATCAAAATGGAATCAAATAGATATCATTATATTGTGGTAAACATCTGCTCCTGAACTACAATTGGTATAGCTGCATTTCAGGATTTGTGTCCCGCATATTGCCTGAACATAAACAGTGCAGTGGTATATTAACAGATCACAACATACACTGACGTGACCACTGAGAGGTGACGTGAATAACGTTGATCAATGCCACATGTCATGGTCTGAGTGCATTATATGCTAAGCATAAATTCAGATCTCCTTGTCAATGTGTTGGATGCTGTAAAAGTGGACAGGAGTGAAGATCTGAGCGACTTTAACAAGGGCACAAATGTTATGGCCAGGTTGTGAGGAAAACAAAGCCTATCCGGCCCTCTCCGAACTAGCAGAAGGTCCACTGTGGCACAAGTCACAGAAAATGGTATTGATGGTTATGGGAGAAGAGTATCACGACAACCGCAGCCTGGTCAGAGTGCCCATGATGACCTCTGTCCATGCATTGTACCTGGGGAAGTGATGCACTGTGGGAAGACGACAAGCCGTTAAAGAGAGCGCGATGATCTGGGCAACGATCTGCTGAGAAACCCTGGGTTTAGGTGGTTGTCAATATGACACGTGCCACCTACCTACAAATGGTTGCAGACCAGGTACACCCCTTCATGGCAGTGGTATTCCTTCAGCAGGATAATGCACCCTGTCACACTGCGCACATTGTTCAGGAATTATTTGAGGAGCAAGAGTTCAAGGTGGTGCCCTGGCTTCCAAATTCCTCAGATCTCAATCCGATTGAGCTTATGTGGGATGTGCTGGACCAACACGTCTGATCCAAGTGGCTTGTGTGAGATTACACAGATATACACATCTTTGAGGTGTACATAGCCTATAGTATGTATATATATATATATATAAATAGCTAGACAATCTTGTTATTTGGGTTAACAAATCATTGGACATTATTTCCATCTTTTTGAGATTTTGCCTAATGGCTAGCTCATCCAGTCCAGTAATTATACACACAATTAGATCTCATAATACAGATCTCCGTTAAGGCTCCAGGATTGAATGTGTTGTAGCCTGCCGTTTGAAATTTGAAGTACTAAGGATGAAAATCGAAATATGTTCTCGCTGTTAACTGATGCCCGCAACTGTGCACGTGTTGTGTGAGATGAAGTTAAAAACACACCTTGTTCAATAAATCAAATGGCAAAGTTTTCATCCGACCACTTTGAGCCGCTTGAATCTATTTCAGAGAAAAGCAAACATATGCCGATATCAGTAGATTTAACTGATCAAATGAGACGAACAAAGGCTCAATGACTTCTCTATTAGATCGTTAGTGTTTGTGTTTGGCCTGCCAATCCAAATGAAGCCAGGTGTTGGCTGTGTGTAGGTGGATGGGGTTGAGTCTCTATAAGAAAGGACAGATGGCGCCCCCCACCTGTTCCTCCTCGTTCGCAGGCCCACCTTAACGAGCTAGCGTGAGCCGTGACTGTGTTTAAGGCCCGTCCGGCGTGAACGTTCGGGGATGGCGTTCTAATCATCCGCGTGAGTTCACGCCACGTGAGCTTTCCACTGGCGTTTTGAGATCACATACACAGCAGAGCTCGTGGCAGGTGATGTATACATGTGTCGTCTCTCTCTCTTGCTTGTCTCTCTGTTTCACACACAGGACATACAGACGTGTGCACATTCGCACAGCTCCTCTAACCTCAACCCGAGTGGGATCCTAAATCTCCGAGCTTAGTCTTCTTCTTTTTAGTGTTTCTTCCCGCTCTCCGTTGGCTTTTCGATGACTGGTCTCGACTAGGATCCGGCGATGTTCCCCCCGTTTACCGGATTTATCCGTCTCAGTGGATTCTCCTCACGTATGCCTCGGTTGGAAAGGGCACCCGGGGGCCGATTGGCTTTATTCGCCGCCAGAAGCACCAGACATGAACCCAACTGGATGTCTCATCTGCAAAAAAAAGAAATAAATCGCAATGTATACGGGCGATCCTTTCTTGGCTGTGTACGCGGGCTACATATATCAATAAAATGTTCCCGGCGTCCTTATCCCGCATTAGGAACAGATGGTAACCCGGTAAAAGAGATTTAAAAGAGGCCGGGACGACTAGATCGCCCGAGTCTAAGTGTTCCCGACCGACACGGAATGAGCTGGAGACGTGGACCGGTTCCGTTGACTTTTAACATGGGCGGTGCGGGATATTTCCAATTTCAGTCTAGACTTCTATCTCAGGGCCGTACCACGAGCCGAACCAAGACTATGCATGGAGATGAGGAAGTGTGCGATCAGCGGGCTCCGCGCCGTAATGACGGAAGCGCCTCTTCATCGCAGGTGATTGGCAGATGGTTAATGTGCGAACTGAGAGATAACACGGGGAGGAGGCTTTGCATTCTCGGGGTCTAGCGCGGAGCAGGAAATAGATAGCCCTCCCCTCCAAGCCCTCATGACTCACACATGGCGAATGACTGATGGGGCGATTAGCATGACGCTATGAGAGCAGCGAGGACATCGGAAGAGAAAGAGGACATTTCCCTGCTGAAAGGATGGCAATGCGGCTGCAATGTATGTGGACACTGTTGGTATGGCAATTCACAATGCTACAGGCAGGTTAATTCCAGCTAATGCCTTGTTTATGGTTTCTGTAATTTGCTGCTCCTACAACGAACACAAGCACTAAGGATTTTTTTGTCACAAATACACCTACTATTAACTAATTGGACTAGTCAATAGTCTAAGTCAATAGACATTCACACAACTGCAAATGAGCAGCTCTAATAAATGCCAGATACGCTAAGCCCACCAAATCATTGGTAAAGTCACGCATTGTACCTCCAAAAATCCACTTACTCTATGTGCTTGAGTCTTTTTAGCTCTCCAGCTACTGCAGTACTTTTCTATTTCTCTCACCACGCGCTTCAAAATCCAGCCGAGCTCAGCGAAATGCCCTGTCGGCTCTCCAGGCCCATAATCCATTGCAGCGCTTTGGCGTCTTGCGCGCTGAGTTTTTTTTCTCTTTCTCTCGTCCCCTTTCCTCGCCCCAGATAAATGTTTAATTACGGGCTTCGACACGCCTCCCGTTTCACTTCCTGCGTCCCAGCGAGTGCGTGTGCAGATTAATTAAAAGGAGAGACACATGACAGCTGCGACGATAACGAGAGGAGGAGGCGATGGCCTTGTTAGCGATTTTATTGGCCAGCGACAACAGGTTACTCGTGTCATAAATGAGCAAATGCAGCAGAACAGCAGATCCGCCGTTCAGTACTTATTGATGACTAATTAGCGAGGTGAATATCTCACCGGCGAGAAAGGAACGAGTCGGGTCGACCCGCTGGACATGATGGGTTGAGGCCACGCGTTTATCCTCATTGCGCGGTAATATGGACAGCTTGTTCGATGTTGTCGATAAGGGTCCGTCGTCTGAATGCGAACGACAAATCCACATCGATACGAGTGCGCGGTCACACAGGCACGGCATCGCACACACGCTCGTTCACATGCGTATACACGAACCCATTACATGATTTTCAATGAGATGGGAGTTCCATATGATGCATTGTGTATCATAGATCAATGCTATTAGGTATTGGATGTTGTCCTCAATGTTCCATAAAACTCATTTTGCAGCGTAGACCAAACCAAGCATTATGCTATCGTGGTTAGCGCCAGGGCCGTACATTCTTAACAATTTGCTTGACTACGCAACGAAATATTCTGTTGTGCAATTAGGAGTTATATTTTGGGAGAGCTCTGGGTATGAGACAATCTCCCGGATAGTAATTGCTGTAACGCTTGACTGTATCGCTATTTCCGAAGGCCCCGGAGAGAAAAGCGACCGCTGGTTTTACAGTGACGACCGTTTGCTCTCCAACTGCTTTTATTCATTTTCATCTAGACCACACGGCTGGCCACTTGATTAGCTGAAATGGCCCTCAATGCATCAGGATTACTTACTTTGCCATGGTGGCTAATCAGTGAGAGGCAGACAAACGTCATGGCCAAATGAATTGCCACATTTGCACATTATTTCATTGAGCCACCCTTCCCTCTTGAAAAATCTAGATATTTAAAAAATATGTTTGTTTTTCTTTGGTTTGCAGATGAACAAACCAAAAAACAATGTATTATAATGAATATTAGCTCTTTCCAGAAAGACCCACAATCCAATATAGTGTGGTTGCCTTTAAGAGGTAGGTAGAAATTATAGATACAATTAGAGGAAGCACTGGAAAAAGACCCGTCCCATTTTGATTCCAAACGTCTTGTACGAACAGTTTGTTGCGCGTCATAATTAGCAGTTAAACTTGAACAGTCCTGTAAGGCTGTGGTTACATGTTCCACTTGTAATCCTCCGATGAAGATTTCCAAACACATTACAATCCTGAGATATTTACAGTAGGGATATACAAACTTTAAGTAAGTAAACTCAGATAGCTATACTTATGTAGCATGTGGGGGTGTTTTACGTGCTCTCAAAACCTGTAGCTAAGCTCCTTAGTACGTGTGCATGATTGGGATGGTGGAGGACTCGAATTTTCAACGTGGCATTTAAGTGTTCAGAGACCCACACTCTTCAGAAATTCTACATTGCACAGTCACTCTGTGTAATCCGACAGCTTTGTGGAAGCCACTTAGTGCCATATTTATACCCCGGTTATCGTGCACGCTGATACGCCGTTCATCCTTAGATATTCACCTACCGTATATGTTCAAATGTCTCTCGGAAAAAGTCCAACTGTAGCCTATTTGTTCCCACTGTGAGTTTAGCGACACATTTTTGTCTTTCTAAATAATAATAGAGAAGGTGCTTATTTCTTGGGGATCTGTTTAAATGTGTGACAAGTTTGCGATAGCTACAGGACTTTGAACACTTTTTGGTGAACATTTGGATCATGAGATGAGGGCAACCAAGCGGTGAGTTTCTCTGCCATGTGTGGTCTATTGTGGCTCTAACGTTACCTACGCCAAAGATATCAGTGACAAGTGGGCTGAAATCACATTGGCAGCCATAGGAAGTCCAGACAGATGGAAGCAGGTGTTTTGGACGATTGTGCGTGTGTGTGTGTGTTTGAAACAAATACATTTAGTCTCAAATTACAATTTTGTGTACATACTCATTCTATCTGACAAACACTCATGTAGCCCCGACACACATAAATCACACGTTGGGGAACAAGCAAAGTCAAGAAACCAACAGCGCTGCTAGATCGTGTGACTCGAAGTGGTGCGAAGACTTGATTACAACCGGAGAGTAGTTACGTTTACGCGTGTTGGCGTCGGCTGTAAGAGAATACTTAGGTGAAGGAGCAGTGCATGTAAAGGAATACGAAGTTTCACGTTGAACTGATCGTGTGCATATTTCAAAACAGACATTTTTTAAAGAGTTCAAACGATGCAAATTGACAATGCAGAAGTGATAATGCGTGTTTTGTGTACGCGCCACTACAAGAAACACTACGCAACAGCGCAACAACCGAGGAGACGGTGAAAAAGCATTTATGTTCGCAGAGGATCTGCCAAAAAAATCTCAAGGTGAAGAATCCAGGTCAAGGCGGCAGTTGACGGTGTGATGAAATCGAGGCAGACAATTTAATGTCTCTCCGTCCTGGTTATAAAGCACCTGACCCATCTGTAACAGTCTGAGCAGCCCATGGGGCAGATCGCTGAGGTCCACGATAAGCTGCGTGGCCTTTCCTTGGCACCGGTCCGTGTGGAGTAAATGTCCAGGAGGGCGGTCGTCGAGCCCCTGGGGGTGTGTTGGGCTGACCTTTCCCACCCACCGAAAACAGACTCTGTTACGGCCATAGCAGGGGCTACACCAGCCTGAAATCATGATCAATTAGTGGGTGTTTTTTGTCTGAGGACATCTCAGACGCCTGAGGTTACATAGGAAGTGGTTATTCTTCTACACCACGGCGTCAGTATAGCTTGGTCATATAGGAGCAGATGGTACTGTTGGAGCAATTTAACGTTAAGCGCTAATGTTTTCTACTTTTTAATTCTAAATTGTTATTATGCAGGTTCAGATTTTTTGTTTGCACAACCTAATGGCATGTAAATATGTTTGCTTCCTGTCTCGTGAAGCAAGGATTTCGACATGCGTTATCAGCAAGACCTGGTTTATGCATTTTAGCACACGCAGAATTTAATTGCAACAAAACAGGCCCTTTCAGCACAACCTCTTACTGCAATGGAATAAATTAAAAATACTTTACGTTTACACCCACTGTTCTAAATCTTTTCCAGAACATATAGTCAACAGTATCAGCCCCAGAAAGTTAGCATCAACACAAATGTCTGCCTAGTCTGGTGGAATAGAAGCCGTCTATAACATTGAAGTGGACTGGTGCAATTATCCTTAGCTATCACCGATATGTCACACTGTTGCAATGTTTATTTCCGGTAACTAACAAGAGTGTTGTATTTAAAAAAAAGTATTTCCCTTTTTCCTTTTTTGGCCTGTTTATACAGGATATACAGTCTGCCTAACTCTAATTGTAAGTAAGACTTTCCATTGTTGTTTTAACATCAAGAGGAAGCCTAGTTTGCATTATTTACTGAGCCTTTTTTTAGTACTGCCAGAAGTAGGGTATCCAGAAAACACATTTTTACTTAACAACAATCTTTCTTTCCTCCTTTCTGATGGGAAGAAGACCTAAACCCTTTGTGTGAATTTTACACTGGATTTTAGTTTAGCATTAGCCCAGTCAAGGTACAAAAAATTGGTTCTGAAAACACTTTAATAATCACAGTTTGGGGTTAAGATGGCTCTGATTTTGGCAGATGCAGACTCAAAGTAAGAACTGATGACAGCGATGACGTTATTGACATTTATAATAAGGCTGCTAGTCATTAATACGACTTTGACAATAATAGAAGCGTATCCCATACGGTTGACAGCTAGCTGAATTGCTCTGATGACTGGTTTAGAGTCTGGCAAGCTATCCTGTGATTTTCCCATCCATACTGGTAACTTGTCTCCGTAGCTGATGACACACAAGACACGTCAGTCTTCTGTAAGAGCCGGTGGATTGTGCCTCACGCTAAATTAGCGCAGGTACTGATATTAGCGTATTAGCGTACTCACGGATCATGGCGTAGACACTGCCCACGTTTAAATCGCACGCGTTTCAATAATTACCAGTGCAGATAGAAAACATGAAGGTGTTGCGAAATGACTACGACCATTTGCAGGTTCTGTAAATCCACGGTTGCTTACAACAAGGCTACCACAACAAACGTGCGCCAACGTCTGTCTATGGTCGTTGTTCTCATTTTCCTATTATTGTGTTATTGTATGGAAAACATTTTAAATCTTAAGCGCGGTGTGAATAACGATTTACACGACTTCCTTCCGCACAGCCAAGCCATCACGGCTGTATCGTGCCGCGAGCTCTGAACCGTGGAGGGAACCAAACCGTCCCCTGCCTACCTGCTGTAGATATTCAGAGGAGCACCGCCGGTTAAGTGGCACCAAAGCAGATCCACACCCACCCCTAACCGTCTAATATTCAGACTGGCACAGGCGCAATGCACACGCCTGCCTCTGCCAAAACACATCTACTGATCGGCCGTGCCGCTCATTGGTACGTCTGTCTGCTCCCTGTGTCGGTTGCTGAGGGGGTGGTAACGCTTTAGATTGAGTCGCCTGAAGTGCTATTTAAATGACAGCATCGTGAAATCCGTTGTTACACAATTTACTGTCATGCGGTAAACATAGATTATAGACTTCTACCGTGTCACTTCTCGGTGCACTTTTTCAGATTGAAAGTGAAGCATCTGGGTGTCGCAAAACACAAAACATATTTGTGTTCCCGAAAGAGTGTTTTAATGAGCTCCCGCCATTGGGTAATTGCGTTTTATTTATACCTTCTCCGGCAAACAGCTGCCGATGACCATAAAGAGGCGTTCAGAAGATGTTGATTACTGTAATTGCTGTCTTTTAAGGGAAATAAAGTAAAACAAGACCAACGGGGGGGGCTGTGGGTAACCGAACGGAGAGTATATTTGCATCATCATCATTTATGAGCCGTAATATAAAAATGTCACATTCTAGTATGATGCAATAACTTTACAATAGATAATTACCGTAGATAATTTTCAACCGCGTAACATCTAAACATTAGTTACATAAAGAATGAATGGAATATATATATATGTGTGGATATTTATATATATATATATATATATATGTATAACTATCTATTGTTATTTACTAATACCTATGTAACCACAATGGTATTGATATATTTAGAATACAGCAGATACATATAAACATATAACTGTTTAATTGCTCTTTATCTACCATACATTCGTGGCTGCCCCTGTCGAGTTACCGAGTTAAACCCATTGAGCGTTACTGTGCAGCTCAAAGAGTTCTGCATCTTCCACAGGGGGCCTTATTATCCATTCTTCCTTCTGCCCAAAAGTGGAGACAGCCTTGTCCCTACACCGGTGTGAGGGAATGAGCTGGCGCATGGCACTATAAATAGGCCAGCGTCTGATACTCGAATACGCCATCAAACCTCCATTAATCTCACCTTTGATTCTGGCCAATCTGTTTCAGTCAAACGCCGACCGTTGTCGGTTGTCAGAGTTTTTTTCAGTCAGTTATAGAAGCGGCTGAATTTGTTTAGTCTGGGGGATGAAAAGGCGAATGGACAGAGACGATTCTTAGTGAAGGGAGGTGCTGTGCTGTTAACGGCGGCAGATTTTCAAGGCTTCTGCGGCGATACACAAAAGAGGCCGGCGATACTGTATCACTGGCGGCCAGTTGCGTTGTAGCACAATGGCGATGATTAATGAAGGCTACATCGGGAAGAGGACTTTCACTGGCACCCTATTTTTCTCTGGCTTTAAAAAAGGCTTTACTAAATACAAAATTAATTCATGGGAGATGAATCGCCGGAAGCTCGTAAGAGAACAAGATAGTGTGTAGAGAATCACAGTGTCCGGAGTTGTCTGTAGTGAGAATAAGTGAGGGGGGGTTGTTTAGGCTAACACAAAGTCCTCGCACACTTATTGTATGTACGGCCGGAGGACTCTGACACACCACTCAAACATAACTAGATTGAAGGTCAGAGTTCATCATGCAGCAATTTTGCAGTGGAGGCTCAGGAGAAAATGTGTCTAGTTACATTTTTTTTTTTACCTGTACATAGTACCCATGTGCATATATTAGGAATCGCGCACTGTAGGATTTGGCAAAACATAGTTTCAAATGCTTCATGTCTACCAGGTAGAGGAAACATAGGTTACAATGAATACATACTTAAATAATTGCCCATTTCTCATTGCTGTTCTGCCCTCTTTTGATCGTTGATGGTTAAAGTGTGGTTTCTTCAGGTGGGGGTTCGTACTTTTAGATGTTATTTCTTTAAATCTTTGAATTCTTGCCAGATGTTTTATCCATGACCTTCTCAATTCACCGCAGCACACAGGCCATCTACACCATCTGTCTGAAAGTAACCCAGCGCATTATAGGGATAGAAGGTCTGTGCCGTTTAAATATTCATGTATTATGTATAATGTATTAGGATTCTCCAATAGTAGCCAGTGGTTTCTTATCCTGGGGTCCAAACAGAAATAAAAAGACACACGACATTATTGTAGACAGTAACACGTTTGACATTTTAGTCATTCAGCTGCGATGCCAAATATAATATGTAATAAAGCGGTGAACACGCGTTGAAGATGCAGCTTTTGTGGACGTAGAGGGTGAAATCGAGATCAAATCATCACAAATCTGCTTTTTATTAGTAGGACTTGTGATATCCACCGTAAATGCAATCATACTGTGTTTCTTGGTCGTGATGCACGGTTTTCCTATATCTTTTGTATTTTTTTATCTTGTTGCAGTACAAGGTTGAGTTGACATAGCGGAGGGTTTTATAAGGTCAAGGCTCAGCCCTGTTGTGTGTTTGGGACTTGTGACCCCTGGCCACATACCTTATGCGCTACAGATGGGTGTTAATTACCTGGACAGATAGCTTGGCAACCTCGACACATTCACACCTCACACGAAGACCGGGCGTGCGTTCCTAAATTCTCTTTGAAGTGTGTCAAAAGGCGCTCGGGGCCGTTCATTAATTCAGGGTTGCTGGTTTGCCTATTCGTAAAATCAATGTGTTTCCCTCTCCGGAGACCACGAGCTCACACGGAAAGCTCTGACAGAGCAGTAGTGTTTATCCTAGCTCTGGCCCCCATGAAGATTCAAGACACTGGTTTGTACCATATTACCGTTAGCTTACTACTATGGCTAACATTAGCCAGAGACATTAGCAGTCTATAGCAGTTTTGCAGCTCATAAATCAATTGTGGTCAAAAGCCTAATATGCGTGAGCCTTATATTTTAACCATTATGCTGAAATCTATTTAGACTACAGGTTATAATGTGTAATCTATCAGCTAACTCAAACATATTTAAGCTAATAGCTTATCCCCAATTGAGAGACAACAATGTCTCAGGTGTCCAAAGGCAAGCGTTTCTACTTAAATGCCAGATCGCGATTATTTGATTATCATGACAACAATCTTTCTACACAACATTTAGATTCCTAAATTGTATGTTTCCAATCTGAATATGGACGGCTAACGGCAATGTTAGAAACGTCTCAACAGACCCAGCGTGAACGTTGTCTGTTTCCATCAGCTTGGTCGTGTAGCTAGTGCACAGGTGCAGCGAAGCGTTTGACAGCGCCGTCAATTTAGCAGTCAAAATGGCAAACATGACTGCAAACAAAATCTGACCAAACTTTTTCGGATCCACCAAGTGTTGTCGTTAAATGTTTATCCAAATGTGTGCACACTCAGTAATTCAACCATCTTCCAAAGTTCATGTTGAAAAAATCAAAATATTGTCAGCAACACAGCAATGCAGATCGTGTTCAGTAACAAATACAGACGGTGTTCAGTAATGGTGGGGTTGAAAAGATGGGTCAGTTGTTCCCCGAACCAAATAGTATATAGCAGAGCACAACAGAGTGAACTGTGACAGGTGAGCTCTGCAAGGCAGAACGTGACCTCCAGTGCACATAGAGCTCTCTTTGTTAAGTCTCTAGAATCTGTACTGCGTATATTCTTGGAGGTCAACCTTCAATTCTGAATTGTGTGCTTGCCCGGCCGCCCAGCAATAAAACAAATGCAAGAAAAACGACAAATTGGAGAGAAAATATTAGATATCAAGGACATCACAACATCATTCATTTGCTAAATGCTCGGTAGTGTTAAGAAATCGGTGGATCAGGTTATATTGTTATGAACCTTTATAGAGCCATATTCTTGTGTGGATGTGGTCACCACATGACAAGCACACTGTTGCTCGCATTTCGACCACTGCCCACATTACAACCTTCCTTCAAGTATAAAACACATTTGCCTCGTGGGCCTCTTTATGGTTTCAGGTCGAAGGGCTTCGGCGCTGCTTTAATCTGGCTAAAGCAAAACACTATACCGGCATTTATCAAGTGTGTGTCTGTCCACGCGTACGTGTTCGTGTGCGTGTAGGGGTTCAGGTTTGTACTTAAGTACAGCCGCACCAACAATGTTTTAACAATTCCCTAGTCAACATATCAATTTGCAATTGAATTATTGTCTCTGAACTGTCAGCTTTATAAAACACACAGCCCGTGTTTTTAGTAATATGCTGTGAAAATGAAATGGAAATGATGGAGATTTAAGAATATGTGCCTGCTCTGGGTCTTTTAGTAACCATTGGCTGGCAAAAGTAAATACCAGGGAAAGCCTTAGTTCGGCCTCAGGAAATAATGTAAATTGAAATCCTCAAACTAAACTTTATATTAGGAAACCTGTCCTTGTCTAATTGAATTCACCTTTTTTCCTCCCAACTTGCTATAATTAATGCTGCCAAGCACATTTCTTTTACAAAGAGCATTGAATATTTCCCCGTCTGACTTTCATTCTGGCTCCCCCCCGACACGCACCTGATATGAATTAGACACAGCCGAGCTAGAGAAACAGAATCGACTGTCACTTATCCTCTCACTTCGCTTTTCGAAATTCCCATTTGGAATTCCTCATATGGCTGTGCGCGCGTTCATCCATGTGTGTGCGTGCGCTCCCCCGTGCGCGTGTTTGCGCGTGCGCACGTAGGAGCGACCGTGGCCCCCGCACCGCGTCTCAGTGGGTGCTCATTAGGAACCTGGTCAGGTGGGCCCGAGACCAAAGCTAGCTCTGATAATTGCATGAATAAATGAGCAGGGCGTGTGTGTACGTCTAAACACCTCACCGCTAACACGCCTGGAAGTTCGTCTGCGGACGTGCCACAACAGCGTGGTCCACGATGCGAATGCCCGTCGCGTCCACATGTTTTGGGTCAGGGTTTCTTCTCCAGACTGAAAGCCAATCATCCAGGCAATTATACAGTGCTGCGTGCTGTTCGGATCATGTGGGTAGGAAATTAATGGGATTTTTGCATATTTCAGTGTTCAGACAGTACTCATTCCTCTTGAGAAAACGCAGAGGCTGATTTCAACGTGGAGACTGTTTCTAACATTTATTGGATTGGGGAAAAACAAAAAAACAAGTAGGCTTTGCAGATATTCTCAATTATCAATGATCAATTCTCCGACAAGTCCACGTTATATTCAAAATTGCCCTTCTGTAAAGTTGTGCGTGTGTAATGTATTGAGAAACAGAATCAGGGGTTTATTTGCCACGTCTGTTTACACACGCGAGGGGTTTGTTCGGACCGCTGGCTGCAGCATTTGAACAGACATTTTAAAACATATAGATAGCACCCATAGAAGAGATAATGTGTTCCTATGGTTGGATGCATGAGTGGACCCAGGCAGTGGACCCTACACATTCTGAAGCCGAACCCATGCATTGTCTGACACCCCAAAAAGGACTTTATTGCAGTTGTCCAATCTGCCGAGATGTTCCAAAATCATGTAGTACAAAAGCTATGGATGTGAAAGAAAGCAGATTTCAGTATGAATCTGGTTGTCTCAAAACAGAGTGTGACGTCTAGATTGACGTCCAGATTCCTGGCCCTAGAGCGCGGGCAGGTTCGATAAGATCAGATTAAACTCTATATTGTCATTGTACAATACAAGTAATGACGAAATGCAGTTTGCATACAACTGGAAGTGCAAAAGAGCAGTGCAAAAAGATAGGGAGTACAGTGTGAGGATATGCGATTGACATGGATAAGTAAATGCACGACTCTATGAAAACAGCGCTTGTGCTAGATGCCTTTGGATCTGGGCGCCAATGATGCGCTGGGCTGTTTTCACAACCCACTGCAGGGACTTACGGTCGGCCCCAGAGCAACCGTTGTACCAGACGGTGGCACAGTTGGTTAGAATGCTCTCGACCATGCAGCGATAAACGTTTACAAGGATGTTAGTAGATTGGTGGGCCATCTTGTGCTTTTTTTGGCCAGGTTTGTGGTGTTGAGGGACCAGAATCCACAATCAGTTTTTTTGGCATTAATGGCCAGGTTGATATCTGCACTCCAAGCAACTAGGTGGTTGATATCCTTTTGTTTGTGGGGGTGTTTGAACATCTTGATGCCCCTTTTCAGGTTGGCCCTGGATGAGCTGTAGGCCTCCTCATCACTGGATCTGAAAGCAGCATCACGTCCCTTCTCAGTAGTCTGACTTCTTTGTTCATCCAAGGCTTCTGGTTGGGGAGGGTCTTTATTTGCTTATGAGTGGTGACGATGTTGGTGCAGGTGTCGATGTAATCCAGAACGGAGGATGCTTATAATTCAATATTAATATGGGAGTCAGTGGTAGTCTGAATGGCAAACAGACTCCAGTCTGTGTGTTGAAACTGGAGCTGTAGTGATGAGTCTGACCCCTCAGGCCACACTTTGATGTCCTCACTGTAGGTTTCACACGCTTGATGATGGGTAGGTACCGTGGTACGTAGCAGTGAACAGTGGTCAGACTGACCCATGTGGGGGGGGGTTGACTTTGTAAGCCTCCGAAATGTTAGTGTACACGCGGCCGAGTGTATTGTCTCCTGGTCGGGCATGAGACATTTTGGTGGAATTTGGGAAAAACAGTTTTCAGGCTGGACTGGTTAGAGTCCATCAATTATAAGGGCATCGGGATGAGCAGTCTGCTGAATGCTGATGGCAGATGGAGGTCAGGTGCTTCTTCGAGAATCGCCTTGGTAGCCACCGCCATGACATTTGTTCAATTGTTGAGCTTGAGTAGATCCAGATGTCGCCCAGACGTCGACGTCCTGAAGAAAATCAACCAGAGATTGGGGGAGGGAGGCGCGAGGTGGGGTCTGGGATGGATGTAAATCTGGGTGTTGTTGGCGTAATAGCGGAAGTGACGGCCTTGGTGGTAGACGATCTAGCCCAGGGGTAGCATGTGGATCCGGCCAAGTATGATCCGATTCAACCTGGTTGACCAGAACCATGTGGCAGACAGTGTCAAAGAGGTCCTGGCGGATAACGACGTTGAAATGGCGGGAGCCTCTGGGAATTAGGGGGTCGTTAATGACTACTGCGAGGGCAGTCTCAGTGCCGTGCCTGGCCCATAACCCCACCCACTCCAGAGACACAATGTCGGAAATTTGAGTGAAAGAGAAAAAGCGACGGCCAGTAGAGAATGATTCACGATGCCCACCGCGACGGGTGTCATGGATCGGACGTACACGAGGACCTCTCAGGTTTGCCAGGGCGATGGATTGACACCGCTCGCCTAGGAGTTGGACATTTAAAAGGGCCCACAGAACAAGGTATTTGTACGTACACACAACCTGGTGGCATAGCCTGATTAGGTCAAATAATAGAGCTGCTGTCAAGCTTCTGTTAAAAAACATCACATCAACACATCCTTTTGTTGGTGATTTGTTTTTCATCGTCGAGAGCGCAGGCTATGCCACCAGGTTGTGTGTACGTGCAAATACCTTGCACAGAGAGCGAGACACTCCAATCAGAACTCTTCGGGAGGTTAGATTAACACCGGGGCATTCGTTCCGGCATTTGTTTCGAAGGCGAGCGCTCACCCAGAACCAGTCAAAGCTGTGTGACAAGACGTGTATATATTTTCTACCCGAAGCCTTGTGGCAATCCACCAGCACCTAGAGGAAGAGAAAACAGTAGCGTTAGACGTGGGATTACCTTATCCTTGTCTTGTAGCAAAGCTTAAATGACACCTGTGAATGGTCCAAGATCCCTGCAGCAGAAAAGCGAAGGCAGCAGTACAATCCACATCACCGTACAAAACAACCAGATAAATCCCGACAAGAAGCTGGCAGTTGGTTACAATCCGGAATCCGCTTTCCAAAAACTCCTTGCTAGGTGGTAGAAATACAAAAAACTTTTGGGGAAAACGTTATGAAATAAACAAAACAAAACTCCAGAAATGTCAATTCTCCACCCTAATTTTCCCACAATGAGAATAACTTCCTTCCCTCTGAAATCATGGCACAAGGGTGTTTCTTGAATCGGTCTCCCGGCAACGCTTCATCCCTCTTCTCTGCCATTTCTCTCAAGTATTTTGCACCTAGGGCCAGTTTTACAACCACGGGTTGAGCATAGGACTGGACTAACTCATCCAATTTAATAGGGATTCTCCAATGAGTTTGTAAAGTTCATCATGTCCGATTGCATATTCCCATATTGAACTCCCTCGCGGCTGAAGGCCCTGAGCGCTTACGTCGCATATGTCTGGCACTGGCCCTGTATCCATGGTAATTCTCGTCCCTGATCAAATTCCTACGGTAAGACAAAGTGCAAAAGGAAAAAAAACTGATTGTGCCTGCACAGCCCAGATCAATGCGACTTTGTTCAGCATTGTGCTATAATGAATCTCTGTACAGGCAATAAGGATGTCATTTCCATACAGATGGAGAAAAACAGGCCGAGGTACAATCTGGATTCTAGTCCAATGCACAGGCAAAGGTGGGGCAAATCAGAGGACTTTGAAGCAGCTCTAAAGTGGTTAAACAAGGAGCACCTCCCTCTCCCCTGGCGCACTTTAGCGATATCCAGGATTCAGAACCGCCAGATGGATGGAGAGAGACAGACAGCGCGAGATGGAGGAAGCAGAGAGAAAAGTCCAATTTGAGCACGCTCCCCTGATCTTGGTTGGATTAAGATACTGTTTTCTCAATCACGTTGTCATGTTTTTGCAATCAGCGCGTCGAAGTGGAAAACAGCCACCTCAGGAGATCCACAGAGAAGCATTGTCTGTACTTTAAAAACGTACAGGCAATAAACAAACTCTTTGCCCCGTGCAAGAGTAAAGCTAACGATTATTACACATGCATTTTTAAACATGATGATATTACGCCAGGCGAGATGCGGCCTGTTATTAACTGTTCAAAGATGCCAGTTCATAAACGCTGGTTACAAACTCTGGCGGTCCTTTCACATTATATTTTAAGTAAAGATTTACTCTTGAAATGTACATAATGCTTTGACTAATACCTAATGAGATTAGATATTGTCATGGCAAACCACGAAAGCCTTTGTATTTAGTTTGAAAGGGAAAATCCCTTGGACTCAGCGGTCGGACGTAATTAAAACAGAGATAATCTGTACAAGCATTACAATGCCTCTTACAAAAGGGGCACGGTTCAAAGGTCATGGTTGTAGTGCTTGATTGTCTGCGGATTGGAATCTTTCATCACCGTTGTCCGACTGTCGCATATCTAATGTAGCTAGCACTGGATTACAAAAACACGGTAAAAATAGTTTACAGAAGATCTAATAATTATATCCGATAGGGTGTCACGCTGACAATTATTGTTATTTTCCTCAATGTTTTGATTTTGTCAACTTTCTTACGGTATAAATATACATTTCTGGTATGCACTAGTCCTTTTGAAGTCTCAAATCTCTCAAACTTTTGAATGAATTAGTGTGACAGCATGTCTGGCTGAGACGGCTTGTTACCTTGGTTAGCGGTATTTAAATTTGAATGAGTGTGTTTGCGTTTCTTATATCCTCAGTGTATATATCACGCTTTCCAAAATAGAACCTGTGAATATTTCCGTGTGAATATTTCCGGGCCTTGGGGTGTCATACGATTTAACTCTCCCCTAAGCAATTTGCAAATGTTCTGGTCCAGTCACTGTATCCCAGGGGAGGACATTTTGGAACGGACAGCTCAGTTACATAGCCTCAGTTATGTCTGAGGTTCTAGCGTATGCCACACTTTTCATGGTCAAAACATTTTCTCCCCTGGGACACAACGGGTATACCAGAGTATTTTTGTCCATACCTCTTTAATTTAATGTGTGTACTTTATTTTGAAGGTTTCAGGATATAAGTTTGTAGATTGCAGGTGTACACGAACGGGTCCTCGTTGCATATTTAGCCTCATGCCAGATGGCTGATTGTAACGACACCGGGCAATGTTAACAAACTTTTTCACAATGTCACTCAGCTTTATGGAGAGTTGATGTTCATTTAACTGTCGAGAAAACATGATAACATTTTATTTTTGGAAGCTTTTGCTAGCTTGTGCCAATGGATTATGGCTTTTGAACACAGCTAATCTGTTGCTGGTGTCATTCACCTGTATCCCAAGTGGAACAATTACAGAGAAAATCAAACGGCAATGTCGAAAATCGCCCGTACTCTCTGCAGCACAAAGTCATATACACAGTGGTTGGAGATACTCTCAAGGCAGGCCAGAATACATGAAGGAATTCTTCGGATGACTGGCCCAGTTCTCTACTGGCAGTGCTGGGATATTGTGAAGCACGTTTCCTAATGGCCTGATTCTGCTTTATGATATTCAAACTTTCATAGATCATCGCCGAGATCACTGACAGTGTGGTTAACTTTACAACCAACAGCAACATACAAAGTGTTATTTTAATTGTCCGATTATGAAAACGAAATGGGACATTTTTCCACTAAATGGAATGTAGTTTTCTCTTTGCATATATTTTTCTGTCCCTAATCACAGGCTTGTGCACTCCCCAGTATGTTTCCTTATCAGCCATGCATTTGTTCATCTTTGAGAGCTGCTCATTTTACCTGCCCCGTATATCTTACTAGCTTTATTGTGACTCCTGTGAGTTTGGCGCACCTGTGTGGCTCATTTTTTTTCCGAAACTCACAGCTGTAATTGCTCAGCTGAATATTAAGGTATTCGGATGTCTGTAAGAATGAAGAGCCTCTTATACATGTTTTGGTTGCTATACTGGAGAGACAGAGACAGTGGTGGGCAGCTAAACGTATCTACTGGAGACAGTCTGGCCAAGACCTCTGGACCAGTCCAGGCCTTGAGAATAAAAAACTTATTTGTGCGTTACTTGTGTGTTTTGGTTGATTTTTGCTGTGAATTCAAAAGGTATGCTGTCAGTAAAATTACATATTGAAAACCAAAGACCTGCATTGCATTATGTCTTATTTTACAAAAATGGTGTGTCGTAGTATGTGAGTGTAGTAAGAGTTTTGTAAAGTGTTACTTCACTTAAACCTGTTTAGGTATGAGGAGACGGTAAGTTGTTTTAACTCAGCTTTATTTAACTAGCTGTAACGTCACTTTAACACAGCACTCACTGTATGCTTAACTTACGTTTCTACTCCAAACCCTCCTGGCGCCAGCCCCATTTGCTGACGTCATTTCCATCACATATAATAACCGTTTTATGTGACAAGTTTGATAATTAATACTTACTAATACTTACTAAGTACTAAATCCACTTCACATTGAAGAACAAACTTGACGTTGAACCACAAACTATATGCCCCATTAAATTCCGAAACGCCATGCATTCGTTCAATTTATTCGGATTCATTTTTATTGTTTTGTTATTATTTATTTATATAAGACTGAGGTGATGAGAAACAAGGCAATGCTTCACACATACACAATGTGCCTTCTATCTTCACTCGTACTGCTTTATTTGTATTGTCGTAAATAACGGTTATAAAGACTGTAACTATCAATGTGGTGTGTGTTTTATGGGAGGTAGATATGCTGATGATTTGTGATGTGTTTCAGGATGAAGGTCTCACTAAGTTCAACAAGCTGTACAGTTGAATCTAGCGGACTTTCTTAACATTCGAAGGACAGAGGTAGATAGCATGGGGGTTATAGAAAATGGGTCCAGTTGGACATAAGGTAGCCGTTTCAAATCTTTCATCTTGCAAGGTGAAACACCTGGATTTGCTCCCTTCAGCAAGACACCTCAACGCGAATGCTCCTGTAAATTATTCTGGACGAGAGCTTTGCTGAATTACGAAAATGTATAACTACAAAAATAAAGAATTCTCTACAGTATTTCAATGTGCTTAGATTCCGTTTCCAAATGTAATACTGTTTCCTTCTGCAGACTATATAGCCCATCCTGTATTTGCCCTTATAATGCATTAAATAAACCCAACATATCATCTGCTCTTGAATTGACAGAATGATCCCGTCCACCAGTCAGGACTTCCTGGTTCGTGACCTCGTGTCGGGGCGTGAGTACGACCTGTGTGTGCTGGCCGTGTACGACGACGGCCTGACCTCGCTGACGGCGACGCGCCAGGTGGGCTGCGTCCAGTTTACCACGGAGACGGAGTACAGCCAGTGCCAGGCCCTCCACAGCCAGTTCCTTGGCGGCACCATGATCATCATCATCGGCGGCATAATCGTCGCCTCCGTGCTCGTCTTCATCATCATCCTCATGATCCGTTACAAGGTGTACAGCCACCAGGGCACCGACATGGGCAAGGCGGGCAACCTGGCCAACGTCCGGTACCAGACCAACGGCGGACAGACCGGGGGACAGGTGTCCCGGTCTGGGTCTAAAGTGACGGAGAACCAGGAGGACCAGCAGGCCCACGCCTTTGCCGGCGTGTCACCGGGACCCGGGGCGGGGGTGGCGGGAGGGGGCGCCAGTGGCGCGGCATCGCCCGGTGCCACGCTCAAGGACTCCAACACCATGGCGTTGGTGGTTGACTGTGAGAGGGCGGCGCAGGCGTCGGACGCGGAGATGCTGTCGCCGGGTAAGAGGCGTCACTCCAGGACCGCCGTCGAGATGAAGAGGAGGTCCTCGCTTACATCCAAAGAGGGCGACACCGCGGATGTCGGGGGAAGTAAGTAATCGAGAGAATTAGGGAGCGAGAGGAAAAGAGGAAACGGGGGGCGAGAGAGGCGACGATAGAGCCAGACAATTTGAGAGGGAACGGGAGATAATTTTTTTTCGATTGAGCGTTGCTATGCGATATCTCGAGTAACTACCGTGTAATTCGTTTTTATTTAGTCCTTCTACCAGGAGTAGGTAACGGCGCGGCGAGCCCTACCACTACGCATCGGCCATTTGTATAACTCAACTCAGCACATCTCGTTGCTTCGCATAAAAACACCGGGACAGAGACTTGTAATTGTTAAGAACAGGGCCATTCTACTGACTCAATGGGCCACGGCCAAGTATATTTTAAAGAGCCTCTCCAGTGTGAGGAACTGGGTACATTGTTCCAAACGGATAATTGCACTTTACGACTGAATGGCCACTTTCTGACAGAATGGCCGCGGATGTCCGAAACCTTTGGCTTTGTGAAGCACTAAATCAATATGTGGAATTTAATCAGGGTCAGTCTATTTCAATAGTGTCAATCACCAAGTGCAGTTGCCGAACTGATTTTCATGGTAGTTCAGGTACATAATGAAACAAAATGGTCAATTTATGCCCGAGAGGAATTTGTCAATAAAACACAGGCGCGTTTCGCCATCTTTAAATCTTTGTAGAACCTTCGCATTGACCGACCAGATTTGATTGGTCGTTGTTAGCGCGCACTCCGCCATCCCACGCAGAGAACCCATTCCGAAACGTTCTGCGGTGAACAATTACTCTATATTTACACACTCTAATCGCTCTTCTCGTCGGATCCCTATTTATTAATCAGTGTAATGATAGAGAACGCGCAACCAGTAAATGCAAGGTCACATCCGAGTCATCCGAGATCTGTGGCAAAAGCAAGCGAGGCTGCCCGGCGTGTGACAAAACGGTACCATTTGGGCGTGGCTGACACGCGTCAATGAATCACATTCCCACGGCCTTGTCCGCAGGCTCAAGGGGGTGGGGGGTAGAGGGACCCGCTGTGTCGAACTCTGCACGGCTGTCACTAACCTTCGCCACCTCATCCCTCACCTCCATTTCTCACCTCCCAACAGACGCGCCGGTGCCCGCCGACGACCAGAGAGCTCACCGAGACTGGAGCGACTTTAAAATTTGACGACTCCTTCTGGTTCTTGGCGAGAGGCGGCCATCAACCTTCAAGATTAACGGTGCCCTTTTCTATTGCTTTCCGTTTATATCCATCTACTTAGGGCACGGAAGAGGTCGACAAAGACGAGCGACTAAGCAGTGGTGGATGAATGGACACAGAGAGAGACGGGTGGATATGAGAGTGCACGTGACATAGTCAGAGTTAGCTTATGCTAGCCACGTTTCAGTCAGAGACGTCTGTTACGATTCTGTTCCCAAACACACATATAAATATATATATATATATATTCAGTAAGACTAATTGCAAAGCACACACCCTTTACATTTCACTGTCTCCCTTTTGAAAGCAGCAGACATCAAAACGACATTTTACAGTAAAGTGACTTTCAATTTTGGTGCATTTGAATCTCCAAACAAAACCTCCTGTAGCAAGACAAGACCCTTCACGGAACAGGAGCATTAAGAATTGTGTCGCCTGTTTTTTTTCGACCACTCCAAATCATAAGCGAAATGACCATTAAAGCTTTCGCGCATTTTGTTAAGCTAATCATTTGTGATTGCGTGCATGTCATGCATTCAAACCCAGAACACGAAAAACGATACGAAAAATATTTTCTGGGATGCATTTGGGAAGAATGTGAAATAGATGTCAAGTGTATTTTAGTATTTAAAATGCAGTATATTCGGAATTTATAACATCTCACCAAGGTATTTCAGCTTTTTTATATTTCGTAGGCGTATTGGACTCGTCACTAACAATGACACTAATTCTGATTTTTTTCTTCCACAGACAATTATAGGATTCCAGGAATCAAGGCTATTGGATTATAAATCAGGAACATGTTTTGGACTCATGCTGGACGTATTTCTTGTGTCCCCAGAGTTGTCACTTTTCACGTTGTATCCATAGAAACCCAAAGGAAACTCACCTGGAAGGATTTTGAAAAATAAACCTCTTCACTATCATAATCTATGGAATTGGAAGCTAAACTCTCAGACGTCCTTGCGAGTGGCTTTTGGAACGTCTTGCCTTGTATCCCTGTGTGGCTCTGACTGTCTGTGTATCCTCTGCCATGAACATAGCACACATTTGGAACTTTTCTTGGACATTGCCTAGCCTGTTGGTAGACCTGGATGAGTCCACACTCTACTCCTGGGACAGTCCATACTCTACTCCTGGGACAGTCCATACTCTACTCCTGGGACAGTCCATACTCTACTCCTGGGACAGTCCATACTCTACTCATGGGACAGTCCATACTCTACTCCTGGGACAGTCCATACTCTACTCCTGGGACAGTCCATACTCTACTCCTGGGACAGTCCATACTCTACACCTGGACCAGTCCATACTCTACTCCTGGGACAGTCCATACTCTACTCCTGGGACAGTCCATACTCTACACCTGGACCAGTCCATACTCTACTCCTGGGACAGTCCATACTCTACTCCTGGGACAGTCCATACTCTACTCCTGGGACAGTCCATACTCTACTCCTGGGACAGTCCATACTCTACTCCTGGGACAGTCCACACTCTACTCCTGGGACAGTCCATACTCTACTCCTGGGACAGTCCATACTCTACTCATGGGCCGGTCCATATCTACTTCTGGACCAATCCACACTCTACACCTGGACCAGTCCCTACTCTACTCCTGGACCAATCCATACTCTACACCTGGACCAGTCCATATTCTACACCTGGACCAGTCCATATCTCCACCTGGACCAGTCCATATCTCCTCCTGGACCTTACTTTCCTGTCCTCAGACTTAGGATGGAGACATGGCCACAGGTGAGTGTCTACAGAACCATGCACTTCATGCTGTTAACCAGTATTAACTCTGGGCTATAGCCTTAAATTACTCATTTCCTGGTCAAATCATACGGTCAGGAACTCAACCAGACCATAATGATGACATCGACAACCTAACCAAGTAATCTACAATAGAGAGAAATTTAACCAAAAAGTGGATGGTCATATAGGCTGCACCTCAGGTGATCTCGGTTATAGCCAATCATTGCAGATGTTGTGACCTCAGCCAGCGGTCAGTGTTTGGAGTAGTAAACAGGGTCACACTCTAAAGGAGATTTCTGCATAGTCCCACCCATCTCTCAGACCACTCCCAGTATTCTCTGGCCTAACTAAGAATCTGAGAAAAAAACAAACGGGAGACAATAGCGGGTAGAGAGGCAATTAGGAAATCCAATTCGGTAAGCGAGCAGGTTAATTATTTCCTTCACACACTGACGGCGAAGCATCTGTAGATGTGTCTGGGTTTAAACAATCCTATTTAGTTTTCTCTTTTCTTCACGCCAGTCAATACACTCAATAGGCTGTCCCCATCGAGAGTTGGCTGGTAGGGGCTATGTTTGTAATGCTTCGGGTGGCGATGTGCCTCATTGTTTTTGGAAATGCCACCATTAAACTTTTTATTGACTTAGGTCGATCGGGTTTCTTGGATGGAATTCGTGTCGAAGTTCATCAGCAGGAAGGCTGCGGGAAAACACTCGGTTATTCTCTGGTCAATGAAATGCCGGTGCTCTCTATATGCTCTCTATAAGTTATTGACATACTATTCAATACTAGCATGTTAGCACATTAGCATGGATCATTGCGATTTGTCCTGCGCGTCGTACATGCACTGGTGAGCCAAAACATAAAGTCTGTTCACAGTTGAAGCCAATAATGTTGTTCATCTCCTAACAAGGGCACATGTCAAGGTCTGAGTAGATTAGATGGTAAGTGAACAATCAGTTCTCATAGATAACGTGTTGGATGCAGGAGAACCAGACCGGAGTGAAGACCTGAGCGACTCTGACCACGGCCTCATTGTTATAGTTAGACAACTGGGTCCAGAGAATTATACCCAAATACATTCAAGTGTAACCCAAATCT
This sequence comes from Dallia pectoralis, assembly GCA_029465975.1. NCBI lineage: Eukaryota > Metazoa > Chordata > Actinopteri > Esociformes > Umbridae > Dallia > Dallia pectoralis. The sequence continues at coordinate 6,014,764 of CM055755.1, forward strand.
CACCCCCTGACCAGAAATATGATTCTTTGTAATGTATTCTGAATATCATTAGCACCAGCACAAGCGATGGGTTGTATTCCTGGGGTTCAAACATCAATCAAAACACAATACAAACATAATATTCCTAATAGTAAAACGAAAGACTAAAATACATAAGACAAATACAATATTTTTTATTTTTTAACCAAATATGGTTAAAATCCCAGTTATGCTACCACTACAGGGGTCGTTTAATCTGTGTTTCCTGTGGTTGCAGGGTGTAGTTCTAGATCTATTTGTGTTTCCTGTGGTTGCAGGGTGTAGTAGTAGCTCTATCTGTGTTTCCTGTGGTTGCAGGGTGTAGTTCTAGCTCTATCTGTGGTTGCAGGGTGTAGTTCTAGCTCTATCTGTGTTTCCTGTGGTTGCAGGGTGTAGTTCTAGCTCTATCTGTGTTTCCTGTGTTTGCGGGGTGTAGTTCTAGCTCTATCTGTGTTTCCTGTGGTTGCAGGGTGTAGTTCTAGCTCTATCTGTGTTTCCTGTGGTTGCAGTGTGTAGTTCTAGCTCTATCTGTGTTTCCTGTGGTTGCAGGGTGTAGTTCTAGCTCTATCTGTGTTTCCTGTGGTTGCAGAGTGTAGTTCTAGCTATATCTGGGTCCCTGTGGCTGCATGCTGTTTTCATAGCTCTATCTAGATCTCTGTGAATACCCACTCAACAATTTGTACAACAAGGTGATTACAAGGTGATCTGGTCTCCATCTATCTTGGGAGGCCTCTCATATTACATCTCATATGTTCTGAAACAAAGCAAGGGAAGCATGTATAATTGATTCGGTGCTATTTCCTACCTCAGATGTAAACTATGCTATACATTCCCCAGTAAAATAATATTATAAAAAAAGATTCTACGGGAAATGAACAAATGCAATGCAAACGTGCTCTGGAGCACAACGACCAATCACACAGTCACAACGCGCTCTGGAGCACAACGACCAATCACACAGTCACAACGCGCTCTGGAGCACAACGACCAATCACACAGTCACAACGCGCTCTGGAGCACAACGACCAATCACACAGTCACAACGCGCTCTGGAGCACAACGACCAATCACACAGTCACAACGCGCTCTGGAGCACAACGTCCAATCACACAGTCACAACGCGCTCTGGAGCACAACGTCCAATCACACAGTCACAACGCGCTCTGGAGCACAACGACCAATCACACAGTCACAACGCACTCTGGAGCACAACGACCAATCACACAGTCACAATCACACAGTCACAACGCACTCTGGAGCACCGCTGTCCAATAAAATGTGACCCAAACACGTTCAAGCTTAACATAACAATGAAAAGGTCATAATGGTTTAATGTTTAATGAGCCTTTCAAAGCCAGGGCCTCTAAAATGTTTTCAAGATGTAAACTTAACATCCAAGAGGTCTCGGGTGTATACCCTCTAAGACCAAGACCCACCCCTCTGTTTAACGATTCACACGAGGCCATGTGCCTAACAGAGCTTAACTATAATTGAAAAATAATAAATACATTAACAATGCAGTATCTTTATCGGATTACAGTTTCATCGCTGCCGTAGTTGAGAAATAACAAAATAATATCCACTGTGTTCAATAAGAAGAACAGCAACATATAACTAGGAGGAAAGTGTGATAAGCAAGACAAATGTATGAATGGTGCAGCAGTGCATGGTGGGAGAAAGAGGGTAGAAAGACATGTATTTATGTGCGGAGCCAGGGACTGCAATTTCTTCCTGTGCAAAAGCTGCTTTTGAAATGTGCGACAAAAAGTTGTTGAGCTGTCTGCTTCTTTTCCGCCGTGTGCGGGCATTTGTCGTCATTGTCTAATTCGAAGTTCAGAAGAGTAAACACGCCATGATATTTCTACAAATTGCCATTCACCAGAACCTTCCACCGCTGAGCTTTGTCAATATTGTCAGCTGAATTCGTGGCAGTAATACCGTTGCGAGCAGTAGCCACACGTTTGCTTTTCTTCGTGACTAGCTATATATCTGTCAAAATACATACTGACAGGGCAAGTCTTGGCAAGTCTTGGCAAACACGTACACGCAACATGACCAGACCAATCACGTAGAATGTCATTGCAGCAGGTTATCGAACACAATCAAAGGTTTCTGCGAGCAGCTGTCTTTTTTCTATAATGCATATTTCTTTTAGAAAAGCGATACCGTTAGTCAGAAATCGTTTATGTATGCCGGAGCACTTATGTCTGTCCAATCAAATAGTTTCCGCGTGCACTCTCTTAGTCAGTATTGGCTTTTGATAGTAGATAACACATTGATCAAGATTCAATTTCATAAGGAAACTCATTTTATGGCTGTTAGTCAAATGTTCTGGAGGCTAGACAGCAGAGCTGTGCTCGAGACCACCTAAAGCGAGACCGAGACGAGACCGAGACCGAAGGGGGCCGAGACCGAGACGAGACCAAGACCGAAGGGGGCCGAGACCGAGACGAGACCGAGACCGAAGGTGGCCGAGACCGAGACGAGACCGATACCAAAGGGGGCCGAGACCGAGACCAGTCATATCAACACTAAATAATATGACATGTTTTTGGTCCAATGACCAATGTAAAAAAAACACTTGACCAACAGCATCAGATCATCTACTGTGTTGTCATCCTGAATTAAATGAATTTTATTAAAAGAGTATGTAGGCCTATTTATTGTCTTATGTAAACATAAAATACGAAAATAAAACCATGATTTTAAAATGCACAGGCTATGATATTAAAATTTCCAAAAATCGAATAAATGAAAATCCATCAAACTGTATGTCCTATGTTGATGTAGTAAATGCTAACACATTTTAGATCACAAGCGACTTGCAATCAAATGATTTGCGCATGATTGGCCGATAAACAAATCTATTTATAATTATTTATCCGTCCACAGGCACGCAGCTTCAGTTGTTTGTCTGCTTGAGCAGGACACGCAAACGAACCGGTTGCACTGCGCACAGTGTTCATTATTGTTACGAGTGCACATGAGACAGCAGCAAACTAACCCGGTTGAACTGCGCACAGTGTTCATATAGATCAGACCAAAACCCTTCCAGTTTAATAAAGATCGGACCAAAACGGGTTCAGTTTCATATAGATCGGACCATAACCGTTCCAGTTTTATGCTCTTTCTGCCGTATGCCCCCCGGACTTATGTATGTCCCACGTCCTTCTGTGTGCATGAGTAATTTCATTTATCGCCCATTTGTAGTTAGCCTATTAATAATTATTGTTTATATTCGTTTAATTTCGATACAAAACAATATTTTGTTGAAGTCTCTTGTAGGCTATATGAATACACTGTGGTTCATTCGTTATTAATTATTGAGTGCAATAGGCGCACGACACATGAATGGGGCTGTATGTATTTGGCGGAATTCGTTCTGTTTATTTAGTGAAACATATTTCTTTATAAACGTACCTCTTTTTTTGTAGTTCAACCAAGCCAATCAGACTATTGTCTATATGTGTTCTCGTAGTATTTGTCTGTGTATCGCCCATTCAACCATTGCCATATAGGCTCAGTGAAGTGTGATCGGTGTCTGGGTACCGCAATTAGGGTACCAACGCCCAGCGGCGTGGGATTTTGGCGACAGGAAGGCAGTTTAGGTATCAAAAAACATGTAAATAGTAGTTTTATATATTGTTTGGTTTGTGATTTTGCAATTCTGAAAACGGGACAAGGTAAAATGCACGTATTTAGGAAAAGTCATGGAAGGACGTCGGCTGTAGCTTTTCAACATTATGTATGTATTTTAATTACTAACCGCTGTGTGTTTTCGGACAAATTATTTATTTGTGCTCAATGTACTGAATATAGGCAAAACGAATATATTGGCTGATTGTGCAGACATGATCGAGCATATGTTTAAGATTGAAGTATTTACGTGAATGGGTGCACCCTCTAGCGACGCTGGGGGTGGGCTTTTCTTCAAAAGTAGATAGCCATTGGCGGGATAAGCCACATCAGAAAAAAACAGTCTGACTCTGGACGAAATACAGCCAATGGAAATACAGCCTCTACATGTCATACTTAAATATTTTTCTAGAAAAAATTGTGGAGGATAATTTCTACGCTGGTCTCGGCTGGTCTCGGAAGAATTTACGAGTCCTTACTGTCCGAGACCGAGTCGAGACCGAGTCCAAATGTAACCGAGACCGAGACGAGACCGAGACCTTAAAAAAGTGGTCTCGAGACCGGTCTCGAGACCGAGACCGGTCTCGAGTACTACAGCTCTGCTAGACAGGCACAGTTTTTTTTCTCCGTTGCACCGTAATTAGAACAGGGCTGTGGAGATACTCCTTCGCTCTTAGCCAGGCCCAACAATTTTCAGTTACACAAGTACCTCCTGTGGTCATGCCAAGTAACACTGTTTGGGAACCACTGTTCTAAGCCAACAACGTTCACAGAGAGGACAGAGATGGCTTAGACAGAGTCAATACTAGCGGCTGAGCAAGAAATCTCCATTGATCATCCATATCTCAAGACCCGGTAGGACTTTGAAAATGGAGACCAATGAGTTGAAGGTTAAACTAAATTGGCCAGGATAGATGCTTGTGTATTTAATCATGAATCTCTTTATTTCATTAGTCAAAACAGATTTCAAACGCGTCTCCGGAAACACATACGTATTGAGAAAAAGAAAACATTGCTCTATTTTTTTGTGGTATGTTGTGAGTTCAGTGTCATTTGCTAATTTCTCGTTGCAAATCCCGCCCTTTAGAATATCTTACATTTCTGCGTGGTCTGCATGAATGTGTGATGATTGTAAGAACTGAGAACCAGACGCAGGATTCTTGGCCTTTGGTTGATCTTTGATCAGGGTGAGTGCTAAACGAATCAGGCAGACAGTATACTCTAGGCGCCAGAAATACTAAATAGTACCAACACACGACACAGGGGGTCTTGGGAAAAACGAGAAAACGACTTACAAACGGAAGTAACATCAAACACAGTCACAAGGGACAACGACAGACACTGAATTAGCAGACAAGGGAGTCTATATGTGCACACATAATGATTGATTTGGACCTGGTGTGAAATTAGAGAAGACAAGACCTGACATGGGATGCAATATGACATGTGACGGAGAGATGGAGACTAGAAGGCCGGTGACGTGGACCGCTGAAACTGTTGTGCGCCAGGAAGTAGCGCGGGTTTAGGTGGAGGTGTGACAGAATGCACCATGCATTTCTATATGAGCATTGGAGGGAACCAAATATACATGACAGCATGAATCAATAGGTACACAAGACAAGCGAACAACTGTTCATATTTATACGGTTTAATAGACGAAACAGTCTAACTTGATGAGTAGAAAACACTTCCATGACAGGTGACACGGCGTCACGCGCGTCAGCACAATCTGCCCTTCCCGGCTAAACAATAAGCGGTTTCCCTCATCAGTCAATCTTTTTTTCATTTGTCCACCTTGAGTTGAACTAACCGTCTGGTTGATTATCTAGACACCTTCCAGGTTAAAGTGTACAGTAAAAATAAAAACACTTTGTTCAGTGCCAGTGAATCGAATTACTCTAAGGGGATTACCATTGGTTTCAGTGGGCCCTATTGTAATCGAGATTACTATTAACCAATTTATGTCAAAGGGTCGTTAGCTAGTGTGCTAATTGTCATACTGGCGTCCATAACCGTATCCATAACGCTTATCTGTTCTACTGTACGCTGTTTGAATGTATGGGCAACGATACATGACGACACCGGGAAAACATCATTGGCTCTGCTCATATATAACGACCAGACGTTAGCGACGACGACCGAAGGAAAATAGACTGCTAAATACGACCGCAGCGAGTAGAAGGAAAATAATGGTATGTCGCCAACAGCTGACAGAAAGCATAACAAGATCGATTGCTCGAACAATAAGTGGCCGACTAGGAAGCCTGATTCACACAACTTGTTTGGAGAAAGGAGGGGAGATGCGCTTTGATCGAGCGGACAGATGTGCTTGCGAGTGTGTTTGCGTGGAACGGTGCCGGTTCCAACCCAATTATGGTGGCAGGCTTAATCTGCATCCCACACGTTTCTTCACAGACTAACGAACTTGCAAATTTAGTTTTTAGAACAACAGATCCATGCGGCAACTGAACATATCAAGCGTGGATAATGACAAAAAAGTGAAGCGGCGGTATTTTGGTGTTTGGGCAATTCACCACACAATAGTAGTTGGGTCAGAGTACTGGGCACACCAGGAGAGCATGACATCAACAATTGCACACAGAATTATGGATTTCAGCCTGTGCATCTGGCCTGGAATGGTTCCAAACTGACAGTTAAATTGGTCATTAAGAGTGTAACCGGAGACTAAGAAAGCAAAAGTGGTGTGTTTGTGTTATTATCAGTGTGTCTGTGTGTGTGTGTGTGTGTGTGTGTGTGTGTGTGTGTCTGTGTGTGTGTGTGTGTGTTGGAGCAGCAGGGGACGGGGACATGTGCCCCCTAATGTCAGGAGCAGGGAAACCCCTCACCCCACAATAATAAAAACCCATTACAAACATTTTAAATGTGGCTTCCCAAATAAAACTCACTCCAAAGCCCTCGCTTGTAAGAGCAACACGCTTCTTTCTCTTACAACAGAGACTGACCTCAGGGCAATCGGAATGACTCAACGACACACAGCCGCTGTCCACATGTAACCGGTGGGTCGTTCGATGAAGGATGGAATACGGTACTCTGATGCAAACTGTGCTTTAAAGGGGTGATGTGCACCATGAGTGCAGAAACACCAGCAAACGTAACGTCGGCATACGCAAAACGGCAACATGGACAACAAACACTCACCCCGCCGGACGTAACTTCAAACAATGCAAAGCAAGGCGCAACAACGCCCCGCACTAAATTGCCCCGCAACTCACCGTACTGAAACCTGGTGTGCGTGATTAACCTGAGCAACTAAATGATAGGAGTGAGCCAGCTAAAAACACCCTCGCTCGTGACGTAGCGTTACAATGGGTCTCGTGTAGTCGGCTTGCTTTATTTCAAAAGAACAGCAAGTGCCTAATAATTACATGGATTACTAAATCCTAACAAAAGAAAGTCCAAGTGGTTTCTTATTCTATCGGCCGGTTGCGTTTGTCCGTGGATTTCTTTGTATCCTAGGCGTTTACACGTCCCTCGTTGGCGTCATTGTGACTTGAAAATGGTTTCAATTGGTGGATGTGTGTTCGCTTTAAACAAACCCAGTTGATTCCAGCCCTGTAGTTGGCCTCGGGTCACGGCGCAACTTAATTCAAATCCGCCACTAATTTCCAACAGTGCAAAATGTGTTTGTAGCGTTTCGTTTTGTTGCACAGCCTGTCCGCTCGAATTAAACGACGATCGTGTGCCAAGTGGCAATTCCATTCTTGTCTCTTCACATTTGTATTGAGCACAAACAAAAATTGGGTTATGTACTGCAATTTTTTTGTTTCTCGTGAAAAAATACAATATTTTTTAGCTTTGTGTGGGATTGCTTTGGAGAAGAACAAAGAGAAAATCACAGTAAAACGCTTATCCCAAAAATGAAGTAGCTATTTTCCCATGTCAAGAGAATACTGTTTGCACCTCACATGTGAATGTTGCTTGTGAGAACCCATCAGCTGATTTAATCATGGGGTGTTCTCTCTGAAACAGTGGTTTTGTTTAAAAGAGCTTTTTGTTTCCACCAAATAAATACGGTAATACAAATTGTTTTCCTTATTTCTTTCTAAGCCATTCACAGTTATAATTTCAGTCCTTAGTTATATTGCATTCATGTGCAGGACATGTGAGCAGTACATATGAACAGTACATGGTAACAGTTATCTCACTTAAAACTCTTCCCGTCTGAACACCTGTCCGATCTCTGTAAGTGTTAACTGTCTTTAACTCCTCACTTATGCCATGGCATTTTTGCACAGTGGATATTTCTCACCTGCATTGCTGTCGTACCTGTTTACATTCCTGAATCATTTTATTTGCTCAGACATGCTCAAATGCTCTTTCCCCCAAAACCACAGTCATATAATATGTGCACACAAATGACCTACCGGCTAGATACACTTTAATGTTTTTACATTTTGTATAAAGAAACACATTTGTATTTTTAATAGTAGTTCTTGCCATATCAATGCTGCTATACTGACCCACTTATACCTCATTGAATCTACACTTTATCCTGTATTGCCTTGTTATGTCCCAAAGCTATTTGCACTCTTGTGTTCTGTGTATTTATTGTGTATTGTGCATGTTGTTCAATGTGTGTTGTCCTGCACATATATTTGTCTTATCCTGGCCAGGTCGCTGTTGCAAAAGCAAATTTGTTCTACATCGGCCTACCTGGTGAAATTAAGGTTAAATACAAATAATTTCTCCCATAGTCGGAGGCAGGGCTTTCTCCCATAGAGCTCCATTATTTTGGAATCTGATGTTTGCGATTCAAATTGTACATTCCTACTTAAGTCTCATCTCTTCAGCAAGGTCTATGATTAAGTGTAGCTTGATCCAAGGGTGCAAAGATGACGGGAATGGCTTGGATACAATCCAACCCTCCTGCCTTCACAAGACAGGCTCTCATCTCCACTGGGATACCCAGGGTCCTGTGCCATGTTGGAGGAGGAGTCTATTGCTGTCCAATGGGAGTGAACTCTGTGGGCGATACTCTGCATCTTTCACCCCCCAGAGCCTGGTTTGGATCCTCTCAGCTGATGTAAAAAAAGGCTTGATAAAATGCATTTGCTTAAATCGTTGACCATGTATTGCCAAATGGGCTAAAATGAATCCGCCGCCCATTTGCAATTGAAAATAACTGCATAGACAGCATTTTCATTATGCATTCTCTTATCGACTAAGTCATTATATACTTGATAGTACCATTACACATTTAAAATACAGACTGTCCTGGGAACTGTTCATCCAAATATTGATGAGAAACTTCCATTGGAGACATTTATCGCACATTATTGATGCAAATAATAATAATAAGAGAAGAATACTTCCTGCCAACCGGGCGGGGTCTCAGGACTGTTCGTGTTGTGTGTTTTGCACTGTTTGCACTGTCCGTGTACGTCTTAAAATGTGTGTTACTAATGTTGCAGTCAATGTAAAAGTGTGAACAAAATCACTCTACGTTTACCTGATAAATACTTGTTCCAAGTCACGGATAAATCAGCGGCATCCACGCATATTCCAAATTAATTATTCTTCTTTAAATGATGTATGAACACCATGGTTTCAGTAGTTACTTACGGGTTATAATGGTGATATATATTGTTTTGTTTAAAAAAAAAAACAGATCTGGTCAGGATTTGCTCACATGGAAAAACTGTTGCGAACTACAGCCTCATTTCTCGGGCAATTAAAGGATTATGTGGCTAATCTGGTGATGGCACAGTGATAAAACCACTAACCCACTGTATCAGTGGGGACCTGATGAAGCCTAATATATGGTCGTTGGCATCTATGAGCAGGATGTTTAGAGTGAGATAACCAAGGCCTGGCGAGCTAATGGAAGTAAAAAACATGAGCAAAATGTTCCGCGATGAACAGTGCAATGATACAGCTACTATGCACAGAAGCTCATTGCAGTTGTTATTTGATAGCTGTATGTGCGCGGTCAAGTCAAGCCACTTATACAGACTTGCATACATTTAGAAAAGCTTTTTATTTAGTCGCCTTTATGAAATGTTATGAACGCCAAAATGAAACAACGAGACAAATTATGTAGATGATCAAGGCGCCATGGTGATTCGAGTTCCTTGAGACGCGGACATCATATCTTCAGAGACAAGCCAATGTCAATTTCGACCAGGGGTGCGGTTTAGTTTGGCGGCAATGCACTTTCAATGCACGTTTCTTTTCATTTGCTCAATTATATTTCTATAGTAAGCTAGTTTCCAAATATCACACATTTAGTCGTCAAAAGCCCCTTCTAAAGTTAGGTTTCCACTGACCGCTTCAAATGCATGCCTTTACGCGGAATTCATTGGAGCAGTCCGAAACAATGCGTTAGAGATGTCGTACTGGTCTGCATTGCAATTCGGATGACGCACAAGTTCAATATTTGCAACTCTTGAGTAATCTTACCGGAAGCGAACGTACAGGAAGCAACCGGAAAACTGAAATATGTTAGCAATTTTGTTTTGGAAACCTAAATGGCTTCTTACTGAGGCATTATATATTATACATATCATGTATAATAAATAAATGACCACTTAGTGCTCGGTTATTCTGTTAGTCCAATATTTGTAAACCTCTAAAATATACAAAATTGTGCGGAAAAAATAAACTGCCATATATAGTCACAAGGATAACTCTTCTGGTCATTCCATCAGCAGACCAATTTTGAGGAAGACCATTGTTGGCGGTAGCAATCCGAGAATTTGTTTAAAAAGAGCTGGGCACTCGGGAACAGCAAACATTAGTTTTCGTCCACGTTGCAAGTGGCTAGCGAAGCACAAATCCATAGAACAATGCATGCAGAAGAACAAGGTGTTGGAAATTTGTGACGCAGTCGGTGGGAACCCGGCCTAACTTGATTTCGGAGGCAGGACGCAAGCGCGGGGTGAACGAAATACATTTGTTAATAGAAATATAAACTATAACGACAACACGCAAAAACACAACGGGAGATAAGCAACACGTAACATAGGCTAACGCCCGCCAAAGACCGTCAGACAAAGAACTTAAATAAGGACCGTGATTAGGGAAACAGGTGAGGGCGATAAAGAATGAGTGAACAAGAAGTGTGCTATCCTGCCGTGCCATGACGTGACACCCCTGTAAGTTCCAGGGACAAACCGACGTCGATTCCAAAGTACAGTACACGCTATCACTCATCCTCCAGCCAGCCAGACACAAAACAACAACGACAACATCCCGCGTGCGACAGTGAAACGATGATGAGTTGGGGGCGAGGATAATTTAGGGTTTGCAGACGGAACAGTGCCTCGGTCGGCAGGCAGTGGACGACGGAGGAGAGATTTGTGTGGCCGACTGCAGGTTTATTAAAGCGCTAAGGTGATTGATATCAGATGATGATTTGGTGATTGCCCCCAGGGCGGGGTATAATCCATAATACAGCCCAGGCCCACTTGATATCTGCTGCTCGGGCCTCGTTTAATTGCCTAATCAATGCCTCCTCATGAGTAACAGGGTGTGATGATGAGAATCTTAATTAGGGTCGTAAAAGAGTCTGACAACGTGACTCGGACCACCCTCCACCGTGTTGAACACTGTCAGACGTCTGAGTACGTACATGTCCGGAGTCGCTTTAAGGCGTGACCACTCCGACTGCAATGTCTTTCGTGAAACTGTCGTACACCTGCTTGGCGATGACATTGATTGAGCATATCGTTTACCATGCACTGCCAATGATATATATTGCCTGGAGATGTGGCTACGCTCTAATTCCTTCGCCGGCTGGCCCAGCAAAGGAAAGGTATGTCCTGTGTAAAGAACACGGTGACATCTAAACTACTCTAAATAGCCTACTTTATCTAGACCACTCTCCGTGAGACCTTAATAGTAAGTCCTAAATTGCTCACATTGGTCTTTGACAGTCGGACCAATCCAAATGTACTTCATCTGTTTCTGATTGTCCTCTATTTTTAAGACCCTTTAGAGGAATCATCCAAATTGGATTTTTCGAAGGCTACGCAAATTCCTGAACCAAACTGCGCGCAGCATTTGTGTTTCTGTTGGAAACGCACGCGGACAAAGAACAGATGTTTGAAGTTTTTGTGGCCACGTGAGATAAAGATGTGAAGTTAGATATCCGCTGGGTTGACAGCCGGCATCATAATAATTCTGCCTGTATCTTGTAGCTACGGCCGAGCATTAGCAGCATATTTGGCAAATGTCCACAACAACGTAATTTGCCAAAAGTACTTTTATACGTAATTTGAATAAGTGCGCCAAAAAGTGTTGACATGTTCCATTTTCTGAATTTCACCATCTTATAAACATTGTTTATAACAATAATCTCAGTTGTGCGTTATCAGCATCCGTGTGAAGGTGGCCGCAAATAACCAGACAAATAAGATTAGCGGCCAAAGTTCCACCTCGCAATTTACAGCTCTGGATTTGTTGGTCCAGCCAGTCCCACCGGCACTCAATCGGATCGAGATCTGGGGAATTTTCATCGTGTTCCTCAAACCGTTCCCGAACAATGTTTGCAATGTGGCAGGGCGCATTATCTCGCTGAATGAGAGAACTGCCATCGGGGAATTCCTGTGCAATTCTCCTGCATTGTACCTGGTCTGCAACAATGTTTAGGTAGGTGGCACCGTCACATGATTGCCTGGACCCAGGGTTTCCCAGCAGAACATTACCCGGAGTCTCACACTCCCTCCACCGGCTTGTCGTCTTCCCACAGTGCATCCTGGTTCCATCGCATCACCAGATAAAGCGGTGCACATGTACAGTTTGCGGCCGTCCACGTGCAAGAACACATCAGAACCAGGCGACCTTTATCCACTGCTCCAAGGTCCATTCAGTAGCTCGCATGCCTGTATGGGCGTTTTGACAGTGGACAGGGTCGTCATGGGCACTCTGACCAGGCTGCGATATGCGATATGCCCACCACGAGCCTTGTTGTTTTTCAGATGCATTGACCCAGTTGTCTGGTCATGACTATCCGGCCAATGTCAAAGCTGCTCTTGTCTTTTACTGCGGCACATTTCTCATCGTCCAACACAGTGAATACGAGAACTGATACGAGAACATATCTTTTAATTTACACAGACCTTGACTATGGCCCTTTTTAGGTGATGATCGGTATTTGATTCACATATGAGTGGTCATAATGTTTTGGCTCATCAGTGTATATGGCTTTCAATTTTATACATGATATTGCTCATCCTATTAAAAATGTACAGTGGATATAAAAAGTCTACACGCCATTGTTAAAATGCCAGATTTTTGTGATGTGAAAAAATGAGACAAAGATAAATAACGTGGGAACTTTTCAAGCTTTAATGTGACCCTATAATGTGACCAATTCATTTGGAAAAAAAAGGGAAATCTTTAAGTTTGGAAAAAAAAATAAAAACCTTACAATAACCTGGTTGCATAAGTGTACACACTCTCTATAACTGCGGATGTGGCTGTGTTCAGCATTAACCAATCGCATTTAAAGTCATATTAATGGTAAATTACTTCTCATTTCTTCAAATCACCCGAACCCAGGGTGTGTAGATTTTTATATCCAGTGAATATTATCATACATAATGCAGGTTCTCTTATTATATCCAAATTCGGGCCTTATAAAAAATGTATCCATCCAGCAGTGACACAACGAACGCACGACAAAGTCACATTTTAATCATCCCCTGTATCTCCCAATAGATGAAATTGATACTTGCATAAAAGCAAGCTATTGCAAAAGTGGTTCAATTTGACCCATGTAGTTACACGCCACCTACAGGAATAAATGCAGAGTAATGGCTGACTGAAGTGGGGTTTCACTTAAGCCGCTTTTCAACCAATAATGCAACCAGTGATATTGCAGATTGTTTTGGAGATACAGTCATGCATACACTTACCGAATACCTCCATACGTTTTAGAATACAGTCATGTTCATGCACTATATATAAACTTACCGAATACCTTTATACATTTTAGAATACAGTCATGTGTATGCACTGTATACACACTCACATAATACTGTCATACGTTTTGGAAATATAGTCCTATAAAAATAAAGACACAACCGGGAGTATAAATAACAGCTGACCTCTATATCCAAACATGTCTGTCCTACAGTATGTGTAAAAAAACAAAATAACTACCTGCAACACCTTCATGCCCTTATTGATGACGTGATTGCGGTTCTTTGTTGTCTCGGTCCAATTTTATTTTTAAAAAAAATCTGCAGTATGTCATGAACGACAAAGTAGTAGACATCTGTTAAGGGTTCCAACGATGGCAGAGTGGTGGAGAATAGAAAGTCCTTACGATGACTCGGGCATTGGGGCTCCGGAGGTACCTTTGTGAGTTTTGATAATGTGCAACGCCTTGTGATGTTATTTGTCTGCTGGCTGTTTGTTGTCTTTCGAGGTCTATAATTGAGTTCAGATTGCCAAACGCCATCGGTGATATGGGCCTGTGTTCGCCATTGCGCATTCGCTGAGGAAGTACGAAGGTTATTTAAGATGTAAACACGCTTTTTTTCTTCTTTCGGTGTGTGCTTCTTCGTTTGATGTTGTATCTTCGTACTTCTTGACATGACACACAGTGTTATATATATATATATATATCGTCAAGCTCATTAGGGCCCGTTTATGAAAATAGTAATTCACAATGTGATAGTTGTTTGAACATGGCAGGACTGTACATCAAGATCACGGCAGACTATGATAAAATAAAGATAGTTTCTCAAAGCTGGTTCCTCGTCAAAGCTTTGGACCACATTGTAGAAAGAATACACTCATTTACGAAGTTGGGTAGTTTTTTTCTGCACTGGGCAAGTGACAGCTGATCACCATTTACATAAACCCCATGTTACAACAGTTCCACCCTTTTCCTGAGTGTGTATGCAGCCGTGTGACAACTGCAGACATATCAGTTTTGTTTCAGAGTTTCGTCTCAAGTTTTGTCTCTGTGTGCGGAGGAGCTACAGCGATGACACGTCAAACTGAAATAATAAGCGACACGCCAAAGCGTAGGACGTCTGATTCTCTAGAATCCACAAACACCAGCTTAACATTGTAATGGCGTTTCAACATTCGGGATCGATTCCTTTTCAGGTGGTTCTTGTTCTTCTTGTCAGTGTCAACTTGAGCTGAAAGATGTTACCTCCATTTCGTTTGACTGTGATGTCCCGTCAGTTTCTCCGACTGAGCGAAACAAACGCCTTTTCATTTGCATTTGTTTGTATTTCAGATGGATTCGTCTGTAAGGCTTCTGCTATTTCCATTGGAGATTTGGTCTGCATATACATATATATATATATATCAAATTGAAGTAAAAAATGTAATGCATAGTCTAATATCCAATGACTTTTGCTTATTTTCAGTAGTCTTGTAGTCAATAGTTTATGAATCTAAAAGAGGTTTGTGCTTTGGACATGAAAAGCATGCCACCTCCAGCGTGCTCTCAAGCACAAATCAAGCACCGTCTTAAATCAACGCAGGACCTGGTACCCTCAGGGCGTTCCGCGTCAACTAGTATAGCCCGTCATTCAGGGAAACATCGTTTCTATCACTTTGCCTCTTGCTATCGCACCAGTTCAGACTCGCTTCCTTTCCTCTTCAATCCAAACCACCCCTGGTGCCCAGACAGCCTGCGAATGCTATAGCCAGGTGCCCTAAGCAGTGGCATGCTATCATATTTTACAATGCTTATTCAATATGCGGATTTAAGCAGAAGTGTTCATTTAAATTATCTGCCAGGGTTGTGTTTAGCTCACCACCTGCCATACGTCCAGAACCACGGTATTCCAAGCCTGAGGCAGGCTCAGACAGGCTGCCGCGAGGGCTTAGCTCCTATCGCTATTCTCGCGGACTGTGTGTGAGACGTTGAGGTCGAGTACGGGCCGGCAAGTCCGAAAATGTCATGTCCCACTTTACTGGAGGAGCGTCTGTTCACTTTAGTGGCTGTTAAATGACACCCGGCTGTTCTCTTTTAAATCCCGTCTTGTTTGATGGCCGCACAGGCAGACCGAGGCGAAGTCAGGCTCTCGCTGTGAGGGAGGGACATTACATATGCACCAAACACCAGACCGGGGGCATTGATCAAAACGGAGCACTTTGTCCAGGCACGCCGACCGCATCGACGCGAGCAATTATTATTGAGCCGATTTATTTTGGTCTGTTTCAGTCACAGAAATTATTCGATGGTTTCTGTTTCATCATAGGCAGGCTTTGTACGGCAAGGATATGACGAATTAAACTCAAGGAGAACAAGTATTGTTAATATTCACGTCGGTGGCGAGAGCATTTTGACGGTTCTCGACGTGCCCGAAACCCGTGGTTAACAGTCGGCAATGTTAATTAAGGCAAAGCCAAATATGTTATTCACCGGTTTCACCGTTTCTCTTTTCTCTCCACAGGCACGGCGTATGTTTGGTTCTGTCGCCGACTCGAAGGACCCAACGAGGATATAAAATGAAGACTCTCACGCCAACTAACAAGGACTAAGCAAACTGAACCGCATTTCTGTGCGCCACCGCCATCTCTTCCGCACCATGGTCTTCATCACTTACTTCATCCTCTTCCGTGTGCCGAGTTTTTTCACCTTTGAGCCGACCTGTAAGCGAGAACCGAATCGAACTGACGGACCGGAAGAAAAACGATCATAGCCGGGGCGCTTAACTTTTTCTGTGTTCTCTTGTCACTTTTTATTTGGCTTTATCTTTTCTAACTGTACATAACGCAATTCCAAATCTTATAGTTTTGTACATGTAATTTTTATGGTGTGTGAACTGTTTTATAATAAAACGAAAATGTGAAATCATTCCCAAGAGGTGGTAGGCATGTTTGTGGCTGATCACTTACCTTCTGTTACACCAACTCTCATTCTTTAATTCTCTCCATCACCTTCTTTTTTCTTCCGAGCGCTACCAGCATATTACGACCACTATCACTCCGTCGCGGCACCACAAAACTAATAACCCAGTGTAACCCTTCGGTTGTAACACAATGGCAGCCGATCCAAATGACTTTAGAGGGAACGGTGCGATCCCAGAGGTAGAAATAAATTAGGTTTGAATCATACCACAGTCTAGCCCAGACCTTTATACAATTACCTCCCAGTTCTACTCCATACAGTGAAATGTATCATCACCTTCAGAGTTAGCCCCTCTCGCTCGCCTATTAGGCGTGGATTTCTGAAAGCTCGATTCACATGCTTTCTACTTCCGCTTTCCCTCATACAGAAACATGTAGATGAATTTGTTAAATGCAATTTGCACGGAATTCCCTGTGGTGTTTTCCCCCCCATCTGCTGAACCAAATAAAGCATCCGACCAAAATAATACTCTATTTGCCGGCTGCTTTATGGGACTGAAAACATATTCATCTTAAAGACACGCTTGCCGTTATGCTAATCGTCAAAATGACGTCGTTACATAAATCACAGAATTGTGACATCGCCGGTATAAGCCGAGGACAGCAGATCACATGATCTGACTGTGAGTAATATCAAAAGTAGCAGGACATCTCATGCAGTGGCAAATAAACGTCAAACCCGTTCACTTCCAGTGTAATGGTGTGTTTTCGTCATAGCGTGTTCGTTTCAAATTCTCATTTAAACTCAATCACACTAGCCCACGTACTCCCCATTTCCTTCACCAGAGAATCGTGCCAACGTTCGGATAATGGGTGCACAAAAAGACACCCAAGGCCTCAGAAACCATAAAAAATGAGTTCAACATCCACCTCCCTCGAGGCTAATATGGTGCTTGGCAGAACACAGACTTTTTGGAAATTGTAGACCAGATCATTCTTCAGTTGGTCCTAAGGTCTAAGTACACGCTGATGAAGGCCTAACGTTGGGTAGAGGGCATGTGTCTGGAGGTGCTCAGTGCTCCCCTTTCAAAAAACACGTATTTGCCATCTCCTGAAATCTACTCTTTAAGTATATTAAACACTGTAGTAAAGTCCGTTTACCAAGCTTCAAATTAAGTATGTTCTGTTGAATAATTTTTGTCCCTGCTGATGTGAAGCATCCCCACAACATGATGCTGCCACAACCATACTCTACTGTAGAGTAGGTCTCATTAGGCAACAACACCATTTCCCAGTTATTACACTTCAGGGTTATTGATACAACTAAGTAGACTATATGCAGCTGGCAGTTATCATACAACATTTTCTGCGTAATACATTTGTTACAATATTGCTATTCTTATTTAAAAACTCAAGTGATTAAAGTCCACAAGCTCCACCTCCTTACCTGCCTTGTTTCAAACCCAAACTCGACTTTATCCGGAGGTCCCTGAATCTCTGACATTTATTCAGATCGCCAAGATAAGAGATAGCTTGAATAAGTGTGCTTTTCTAGTGAGATCATAGAGAAAGTACACCATTTTTAATAGCTCTGATGTGACTTTAAAAGGCAAACACTTATCAATAATTACCATGAATCCAGAAGTCCCGTGGAGGTAAAGCAGGATGTTACTGCATACGAACTAGACGTTCAAACGGAGAGAGCAGCCGACGGATGTCTATAATGCAATAAAGCAGCTCTAATGCAAGACTTTTCACTTGGTTGTCTTTTTAGCTCACAGTACGCTGAGCACTTTCTGCCTGACCCCTTTCTAGAGGCACACTGCACATGCGTACAGCGCTCCACCCCAGGGACTCTCACCTGTGTGAAACAACCTGGCAGGCGTGCAAAAATAGTAAAAAGGCTCAAACAGAGCTTGGGTGCCAAGCTGCCGCACAGCCCCCTTACGTTTTTCTCACCTTCTGCTCCTCCATAATGCAAAGGTCCTGTGAGACAGAGCGATGCAAATATGACCATCGTATGCGACAAACCTCCCATGCTGATTGGCCTGGCGAGCGCCAGAAGAGCTTGCCATCAGAAATCTGCGATTGGGCAGAGCCACCAGAGGGCGGGGGTTGCACATCCATCCTGGGACAGAACTGGGGGACCGGGCTATTTGATCTGCCGGATTTATCATTCTGTTGTTTTCCCTTTCATGCCAGCAGAGAAATGCCATTTGGAGTTTTGTTTATCAGTCCACGTCCCAGCTGACCATTCCACACCAAGTGAAAGGTAGGGGGGAAAATAAGAGAGACAATAGAGAGACAAGATGGTAGGGGCAGTGAAGAGTAATGAGAAGAAGATATAGGAGAGATGGTAACTAAAGATGGGGAGAAAGATGGTGGAGGAATACATAGAGAGAGAGACAGGAAAGCAAACGGGTAGAAGATCTGGTATATCTGGTACAAAATGTATTTATTTTTTTTAATTTGCTGTTTATGGGCTCCCCTTTGAGGCCCATTTGTGTAAAATAAAACACATGTTCCCCAATGAGAAATGCGCGCCAGGCATGAGAACGAGGATGACCATGCCAAATGCATTTGTTTCATGTTCTAATTCCCCCTTTCTCCCCGCCGCGATTTAACATAGAGTTGTATTGTTTGCAGGCGAATTACAACATCCCACGAACAGTAGATAAACTCCTAAAACCACCGGAGGACAACTCGTCCCAGCTGAACGTGTCAGCTCATCTGTAAGTGGACTCCCTGACCAACAGTATCATGTTAAGCCGGATAAGCACATTTGAGACTCTTCATCCCGCAGCAGTGGAGGTCCGCAAGAACGTGTGGTCTTACCCTTACTTTACTCCCGTTGCGACAATTACAATTGATGACCTGAAAAAACGACAACATCACTGACAGTAAGAAACTGACAAAGCATTATGACCTAACTAATATCTCTCCTTCTGTGGTCCCAACAATAAGCTTGTATGATGTGGCCGAGCTTGCGTCATAAAGGAGCAAACCTGACAAAACAAAGGGGGCGACATTCACAAAGGCTGTTGGGTCCCGGAAGAAATACCAGGACACATACTCGCAGTGGCAAAATTAATTGAAAACTCTCCGATTGCTTCGGCAGGGTGTTTTAGGGTGGTTGTGCTTCTGCAAGGACAAGCACACGCAAAGGTCCACGTCAAAACGTTACTCGTCAGACTAGGAAGCTTGTCCAAGGTCCAGTTCCAACGCTCGCATGTCCATTGTAGGCATTTTAGCTTGGTGGACCGAGGTCGTCGTGGGGTCGTCGCGGGATCATCGTGGGGTCGTCGTGGGCACTCTGACAAATCTGCGCCACTGTGTGTTGGGGCCCTTTTTAGGAGAGGATAAATGTCATTTGCGATACCTTTGAGTGGTCATAACGCTTACTGAACACAAAGTAACGTGCTGTATGTTCCTGAAATACAACATGACACTATGACAAATAAAGAAGATTACACATCCTAATGTATATGGTGTTTCTAGACAAAATGTATATACACAATTTAACACATTTACACACAAACTTAAGTATTGCTGTGGCCCAATTTTTTATTTAATTTGTTTGAGTATTACACGTTGGTGAGTCATGGCATCAAAATTACAAGAGCCTGAAATATCAACCTTGGCGCTGTGAGAAATCCCACTGTGATTGTAAAAGAAATCAATTCTGCAGGGCCTCATGACGAATAAAGCTATTTCGCTGTTATGGTTTATATGTACGTTAAATGTTTGGGTACAGAATAAATCTCGGAGGTCAGAGGAAAGGTTTATGGGATGTGGACCATTAGATGTCACCTGGCAACCATTCGTTCCGTCCCCATGCCGACGATAGATAAACGGTGCATCTCAATTTGCATCCCCATTTGCTCCTCCCAAATTAGCTACTCAACTTGGCGTGAAGAAAATACAAAATAATGTACAAAGTACCTGTCTGAACTATTACTTGACAGTGGTTGAATGTATTCGAATTTAGAATTTGCATTTAGTACTGTGTCTGCATGTGTGTTTGTGTGTGTGTGTGTGTGTGTGAGAGAGAGAGAGAGAGGGTTGTTGTGCACGATCACACGTCCAATGCCTGTTAAATCGATATCCATCAAGTCTGCCAAGCCAGCGACTGGTGACCTTCTCTCTCCCCCTATAGGGACTGCATTTAAAGGACACGAGACGGGTCCTTTTAACCTCGCTGTGATACGGGGCCCCTAAGCACTCCGTCAAAAAGGCTTCTCCGTTTCATTTTTGTGTAATTACCAAACAAACGCCGGACCACACGCAGGACGCCAATAGCATATGAATCATCTGCGAAAGGATCTCCGAATGATGCCAGTAATGTAAGGAGCACGTCCCTGTATACACACACACACACACACACAGACACACACACAGACACACGCACAGACACACACACAGACACACACCACACACACACGTACTCAGGCACACACACACACACACACACACACGCACACGCACGCACACACACACAGACACACACACGCACACACACACGCACACACACAGGCAGTCTGTGAGGGAGGTAGCGGGGGTATAGACTGGCGGGCAATGCAACGTAAACTCTGGCCTTGCATTAGGAAATCGATATCCCACATACGGGGTTATGCCAAGTTAATTGTGTATTCTCTGAACTTAGCCGCTCGCTCAATGGCTGTTAAAAGGATCTCATGTGCTTCTAATGGACAATCTGAAGAAATAAAAGCTGATCCATTCCGAGTATACTGTGTTTCTGTGTGTGTGTATACTGTATAAATATATATATATTTATATACACATACACGTGCATACACTGATGACCAAAACATAATGACCACTCACAGGTGAAGCGATTACGTTGGGGGGAAATGGGCTGGTGTAAATGCCTGAGCAAAATAGTTATGTCAAGGCGCATGGAGCAGGGGCCACTCTGAAATAGCAAGGCTTGTGGGCTTTCCCGGGCTGCAGTGATGAGCACATAGACAGGGAAAAACAACAAACCAGCGACAGGCAGTTGGGCGACCAAGACTCATCGCTGCGCAAGGGCAACAAAGGCTACCAGGATGCACTGTGGGAAGTGACGACACCAGGATGCACTGTGGGAAGTGATGGCACCAGGATGCACTGTGGGAAGTGATGGCACCAGGATGCACTGTGGGAAGTGATGGTACCAGGATGCACTGTGAGAAGTGATGGCACCAGGATGCACTGTGGGAAGTGACCGCACCAGGATGCACTGTGGGAAGTGACGGCACCAGGATGCACTGTGGGAAGTGACCGCACCAGGATGCACTGTGGGAACACAGGAAGCCGATGGAAGTAGTGTGACGCACTGGGCAATGTTCTCTTGTATAACCTCTTGTAAAACCTTTGGTCTGGGCAATCATGTGGACGTCAATTTGAATTAGATGTGCCACCTACCCCAACATTGTTGCAGACAAACCTTCTCAGTAATGGCATTCCCTAACGGCAGTGGTCTCTTTCAGCTGGATAATGTTCCCTACCACACTGCACACATTGTTCAGGTATGGTGTAAGGAACTTGATAAAAAGGTGTGCCACAGTCCCTGTTGACCTGAGCAGCATTGTGGCATCCCTCACTTCTGCCAAAATACTTGGCCATCCCCTGTGTCTCTGTAACGGTGTTACAGAGGTGTTCTGTCCCATTCAGGTGTTCTGTACCCTGTACCCTTAATTACTCCGGAGTGAGAAAAGAATTATAAAGGAGTGACAAACTGCTCTCCAGAGGTGTCTTCATTGTCTCTGGCGTGGTTTCCCAGCGGTGCTTTCGGAGGAACGGGCTTGGCAGAATTTCCATCGGTGGCGTCTTTTCATGGGTGCGCTGCGGTCGGCCTGGCTGGCTTCGTTTCCTGTCCCTGGAGGATGCCGGGAACCTGCCAGCATTCTTTGAAGGCGTCGCTGTGATGCCGCGGCCCAGATGGTAGCATGCCATAATACATAGTATACGCCTATGAAAAAAATGAATAAAAAACACAGCTCACTTTCAGAAAACTTTTGGAAACGCTGCCATCTTAAAACACATCTAAAGAACAAACGTAAACGGGCAGTAGCCCAGGTGTGACAATTTGGTCGAGTGAGTAAATGCAGAGCGACATTTATCTGAAATCTTGTACCGTGTTGTGATATCACTGTATGAGTGGATTTATAAGCCTGCATCGTCAGTTCGATAATAAATAGTGGCGTGTCAATAAGAGCGACCAAAATTAGACAATTTGAACACGATGGACAACAGTTTCGAAACTTTTCTTTCAGGTTTAAAATGCTTTCTTATCTTTATGATTTTTTTTTACAATTGCATTCATGACAAATGTGTTTGCTTTTTCTCTAAGGTTTTGTAAGTGGAATGCTTGTTGTGTCAGATCTGAATGTATTGTTTGTGTTGGACTGTTGGTTTATGATGTAGACAGAGCTCCCATGAATCATAAAATTTTTAACATAAAAAAAAAAAAAGTAAATGTAATAGACAACAAAAGTATTCCATTGTATATATATATATATATATATATATATATATATATATATATATATATATATATATATATATATATATATATATACATACTAATGAGCCAAACTATCACAGGTGAAGCGAATAACATTGGTCATCTCCTTACCAGAGAACCTGTCAAAGTCTGAGTAGATCAGATGGTCAGCTAACAATGGGTTCAAGTACTTGCCTTGCCTTCCAAATACCCCAGATCTCCATCCAATTGATCAAAGGGTTTGACATTCTCCAGTGCTTCTAAACTCGTAGCTGCTCCAAGTAGTTCAGAAACTAGCCAACGTTTATCAAGGTTGCCAGTGTTCTTTCTCTTACGGAGAAGATACGCATAAGCGGCATTTCACACTGGTAACATCTCCTGAGATTGATGTTAAATTTAAAATACGGATTAGTGAGCCTGTAATAAGCGGGACTGAACGCTTCAGATGAGATGGTAGACCAGCATGTTGACCCCTGTGGATTTCTTGATGTTCATAGCTAGCAAGGCATCGGGAACTTAACCGTGATTCGCTGAAGAGAAAAACCTTCGCCATTGTTCATTATTTAAGTTATGTCAGCAATTAGCCCCAACTCATTTAGGTCCTATTCACGAAAGGGTGGGCGTAGATGTATACATGAACATACAAAAGACAGCCCACTGAGATAGCGTGGTGCTGGAATTAATTACGATGCGATGCTCCAGCATTTTAATCAGTGAAGGGTCTAATGGTTCAGGGCAGAGAAGGGGAATATGCTCTTGTCAGGGGGATATTTTTTCCCAGATACCCAGTTTCCTGTTACAGTCTAACAAAGCATCTACATACAAGTAAAGTTGTATTATCAAGTATATGGAATACTTTGTCGCTGAAATGACTGACAATCAAAGTTTTTCTGGCCTTATTGTGCTCACGTTTAGTTTGTGTATACATTTCGATGATTCTGAGGTAAATCAGCTGTTTAACGCTGCAACGGAATATACACATAGTAAGGCAAATATCAGGTGAAATTGAGTTATTCACTCAAGTTATTTAACACGTTGAGGCTTACCTATATGAGCTCACATTTCTGACACAGGCAAGCGTAATATGGCTTTGGGTTTTTTGAACCTATGATAGTCGTTACATAAAATGTTAATTGCAAGATTCTCACATGCAAATACTTGATTGCCGTAAGGCCACACCGCTGTCCTGGAAGACTTTGAATTGACTAACTACGTCGTTTATCTGGTAAATAACATGGATCTCTCCATCGAATACTGATGTTTCTGATGATAGTAGAAATATTCTGGTGCAATTGTCAGATGTTGCTTCCCTTTTATGGTTTCTCTGAACGTGTTCATACATGGAACAGAACCAGACATAATAACTCTGTGCTCATTCCAATCCGATTGGCTGTTGACAGAGACAGCGCAACTAGCGATTGATTACATGCAACAAAAGCAGGCCGCACCCTTTGATTTTCAGAACATTGCTAAGCTTCGTCACACGGACCTCAGTTGGCGTTATCTCAGTTGGAGTTTATCTGACCAGAAGTTTCATTTCATTACTGCTTCCATCCCAATGCCAGGCCTGTGTAAAAGAAGAAAGGCTACGTCTGGAATCAGGCATCCACAGTAACAGCTCATTTTTAGAATAATTATGGGATGTGAGTTGTCTCCTTACAGCACCTCGCCCACTTCAAATGGCAAACAACATTAATCAATAGCATTTGAGACAAAAATATTGCACAATTGCCAATACATTTTCAGTTTAACTGTGACGATACTTTGCTGACGCACTGATGTTTTTTGTTGTTGTCGTATAACAAGACTACGTTTCCAGATATCCTGTATAACTTTAATATAACTTTTATTTGTTTGAAATTGTAACTGTCAGGTTGGGGCTAATTTCGACAAAACCCTGGACACATGTTTATGTAGCTGAACTGCCTGGGCCAATGACACTGTGAATGTCAGTTAGTACCCTGGCCTGCTGTCTAGCACATGCCCCTGAGTATGTGGACAGAGATGTTGCCCTGAGTACGTGGGCAGGGATGTTGCCCTGAGTATGTGGACAGAGATGTTGCCCTGAGTACAGTGATGTTAGCTTTCCGTAAATTCACACACATCGGTGATTGGAGTTTGAGGTTCTAGTCGTCAAGGAACAGCGTTTTTAGAACGTTTAAAGGGCTGGTCATCAAGGAAGAGCACACATCAGTGATAGAGAGTTTGAGGGGCTGGTCGTTAAGGGGAAACACACATCAGTGATGGAGAGTTTGAGGGGCTGGTCGTTAAGGGGAAACACACACCAGTGATGGAGAGTTTGAGGGGCTGGTCGTTAAGGGGAAACACACACCAGTGATGGAGAGTTTAATGGGCTTGTCGTCATGGGAGAGCACACAGATGTGATGGCTGGTTCATCATTGTCCCGGTCGATCAAGCATATTAGCTGTTTAGCTCGTCAGGGATGGTGGTGCCACTGATTAGAGGGGCTGGGTTTTCTGGTTTGTTCTCCGCGATAGTCTGAATGCCCTGCCAGGTGCTCCTCAATCTGCAGTTTATGGTTGTGTTTGGGCACTCTTCACGTCTCTGGTCAGTACAGTTCTGGCTGAGGTGTAGGCCTCTGCATCACAAACATCCAAGGGTATCGTCATGTGACTTCATGAAAAGGCGGACCTGCTCCTTAAACAATGCCTTTTTTGTTTTTTTGTATATTAAAATAACATCCAATTGAGAAAACGTGTCGACGTTGTTTTTGTTGAGAATGACAATTCGTGAGTTTAGGATTATAAGCTTCCGTCTGACAATATTGTTCATATTTAGTCACTGCATAACCTGGGTGGTTTTTTTTGCACCTCTGTGTGCTGTTATTTATTTTTGTTTGTGTCGATAATTCACAAAATAAAGAAGTTGTATCCCCAAAAAAGGCACACCACATTGGAGTTATGAAGTTCAAACTGAGATCCAATCAAAAGCCTCAACGAAAACAAGAGGAACAAACAAAATCCATATTTTAACCATGCACACTACCGTTCAAAAGATATGGCCAGCGTCTCGGAGTCGCCTCTTCAATAATGACTTTGAGGCACTATTTAATAAAGCTGCCAGTTCAGAACCGATGAGGCATCTGTTACTCAAACTAGACACTAGCGTATTCTTCTCTTGAGGCACCGGGGCCTCCCACTCCTCCCACTTTTCTGGTTCGAGCCAGTTTGTGAAGGGAGTCGTGCTTATTGTTCGCTTATCATCTCATCTTCACAGGGCTTGACAAGTGTCCTTGTTAGGTCAACAACATTTGTTTCACTGGCTCAGTGTATACAGTAAATATATATATATTTATATCTGTTAATTTAATGCAATGTCTTGAGTTAATTAGCTCTGAAAGCCTGTGGGTACCACCGCACACAATGAGCCATGAAAGGAGATACTCCGGGTCGCTATGCCGACACAGACAGAGAGATAGAGCGGTGGCAGCATCCTCTTTGGTGAGCGGGGGGGGTCATTGTATCCCCTAACAAGGAAATGGTAACCTTCACGTTTGGCGCATCACAGAAACCGTCCGCCGCGGGGGAGTTTGTCTCTCCGTCTGGTTTGTGTCTAATCTCTGAGAGAACCGGTGGGCCGAAGCCCGCCCCAGATAAGGTGGCAGAAGTGCATGGGCGGGGCCAGAGGAGCTTATCGGGTCGCTGAGATAGGAGCAGATTGCTCCGAGGGTTAATTGTGCATCTGCGAGTTCTGTACACATCCCGAGTGGAGGCAGGCAGCGCGGATTACGGATCCAGGGCAAAGCATGAACAACACAGGCAGGCAAATGGATTTCTCTGCAATGGACTCCAGCTGTAACACACGCCACCGTAGTCACTAGACCTATAGTGTATCCCGTGAGAAGTGCTACAATACATCCGGCTCGCAACACCAAGCTGTTACACCAATATCAATGGCTCTAAGGAATCCTATCTGAAAATCCAGGCTGTATATGTTCAACGGTTTGGGGTCACTTTGACAAGTCCTTGTTTTCCATGAAAACAGACCTGAAATTAGTTAAATATAGCAAAATGAATAGGAAACATTGTCATTGACAAGGTTAGAAATAATGCTTTTTTATTGAAATAATAATTGTGTCCCTAAAACTCAACTTGCGTCCAAGAGTCATCTATTTTGCAGCAATTACAGCCCGGCAGACCTTTGGCAATCTAGTCGTCAATTTGTTGAGGTAACCTGATGATATTTCACCCAAATGCTTCCTAAAGCTTTTCACACAAGCTGTATTGGCTTGATTGGCACTTCTTACATTACATACGGTCAAACTGCTCCCAGATCAGCTCAATTGGGTTGAGATCCGGTGACTGTGCGGGCAACTCCATTATAAACAGAATACTAGCTGACTGCTTCTTTCTACAGTTATTTAATAGTTTGGAGACATGCTTTGGGCCAATGTTACGTTGTGAGAATAAATTTGCTATAGACTATATTTTTCTCGAAATAATATTTTCCTTTTTATTTGGCCAGTCTGAGATGTTGGTCTTGTTGTAATTTTTACATTCCAAAACGACACTATAAAAACGTACAATACTTGCCTGGAGTTATTCTGTCAAGTGCCTGTGTTCTTTTGCCCAACTAAATCTATCTATTTATTGTCCAGTCTGAGATGGCTTTTTCTTTGTCTAAAAGGCAGGCGTACCGGAGTCACGTCTCCACTGTTGATGGTGAGACTGGCGTGAGACTGGCGTTCTAGGTACTATTGAAGGAAGCTGCCAATTGAGAACCTGTGAGGTGTCTTTTTAAGAAACTACGAATTTTAATGTATGCTAAGTTGGGCACTGAGGCCTCCCACTCCACATTCTATTCTGGACAGTTTACGCTGTTCCATGAAGAGAGTACTACACAGCCTTGTACGAAATAATCCGATTCTTGGCAATGTCTCAAATGTAAATGCTTTAATTTCTCAGAAAGACATTTTTCAAGACTAAGAGTTTTCTAACGATAGTGTACATTCCTTCACAATTGTCTCCTATTGCCCGAACAATCTACCAAGTAGATTAAGAAGCAGCTTTTCATCATGTCCAACATCTTGTTTCGAATGCAGTGAGCGTGAAGACCATTATATCACAAAACCAAATCATGCTACACATCAGACGGACATGTTCACGTTAAAGTGTGCTTCAATAAGGAAACCGTTTGTGCATTTGCGATGATCAACATTCGCCACATGCGTTAGCGCCTTAGCTCCTAATCGAGACGAGCGCGACAACACGGATCTCATGACCACCCACACATACCCACCCTACTGACGCCAAAAGAAAAGCTTCATGTAGAAATGATTGTCCCGAACGTTCGCTGCGGTTGCTATGCCGACGGAAGAACAGGACAGCTGGGAGGGAACAAGGCTCCCCGCGGACCCTGGCTAAGATTCCTAGTCAAGTGTATACCTCCAGTAATTGTCCCTAGGTGATCCGGCCTTGATGAGAGAATTTGCTTTTCAGAGATCTTGTCGTGGACCACCTTTAAGAATGCTATGCCTATTAAAAGTTACGGGCGATGCTCAGGGCTACGTTACCTGCTCGAATAGTTGTCGCACAAATGTGCGACACTTAGTACCCACTACACATGTAGGATATAAGTCATGTCAAGTTGAAGTGTTTGTCTTTCGTCTATCCAATGCTTTTCTTTTTTAAATCACACTGCTCATCTAGCAAGTCTAGATGTACTCTGTTGGTCGTGGAAAAGTGACACTTTGAAGCCTTGTTGCTCGCGGGCCCAAGCCACAAGGAGTCATAGCGTGGTTAGGCAAGGCGAAGGTATTTCCGAAGGGCCCTGGGATATTTTTCATTGCAGCCTTCTAATCAGGGACTTATATAGACCTTTGAGCCCGAGTGGACGCAATAAAAGATCAGGTAGAACAAAAAAGCAGCCCCGGCTCCTCATAGGGGGAAGATTCAAACCCAACCAGGACTCTCTTTGATATAGCCCATCCAGCGGCTCTGTTATCATTCGGGTTCCACGTTTAAAAGGGCAATGTAATTCCCGGACAATTTCGAGGATTATGACTCATTCTATTTCAGGCGACCGCTAATCCGGCGAACATTACGCCCTCAGGCGAGACCATCAATACCTTGAACGCAGCTTGCTTTTCAGATCACAGAATTCTAGTCACCTGTTCACTCACCTGTTTCTTATCAGGCCCACTATTTAGTTCTGTTCAGTGGACCTTTTCCTTTGTGAGGTAATTTTTGATTTTACTGCAAGTCATCTGAGCCTTTATAAATTATTATTGATCTTGGAATATTAGTGTACCGACCTGTTCCTGCCAATAAATCTTTGACTCCAAATGTTTGCCTTGTCCCAGCCTGTACATTTGCCTGCTCTTTTGACCTTCTGCCTGTTCCTCAACCAACTACATTAAACGCCTGCTGCACGCTGTGCTTCAAACCAACAATTATTGGTATCTTCATGTCGATTACGGCTGGGTCACGTTCACTCCAGCCAATATGTTTCTAAAGACATTCTAAAGATATTGTGTGTGTTTTTTCAAGGTCAGTGTGGCTTTGAACACATTCTCAGTAACAACATGGAATTTAACTGTCGGTTAACTGTCTTGCTCAAAAACTATTTTGCTCAATCTTTTTTGTTTTTTACCTTGCCAGCTTGGGTAATTGATCTTGCAAACGCAGTAAAACACCATTGCTCTAAACAGTAGTCTATACCTGCCTCTCTATAGGCTTTATAGACACCTATGACAAAGACTGTCACAAACTTGGCATGGTTTACCATGTTATAGGCAAAACAAACTAACCACACAGTTCTGCCTTCCATACAAACAACAACAAGAAACACAACTTTATCAATCAAGAAGCCGGAAAACTTCTAGAAACATCTTCTGGGGCATTAGACAAACAGTCTTAATAAAAAAAAGGTTGTTAAACCGGGCACATTTTTTGGTTATTCCTTTGAAGATAATGCAATGTTTGGCTGGGATTCAATCGAGAAACCTTTAGTATTATTTATTTAATTTACAGGAAAATGTGTTAAATCATAAAAGACACTACAGATGGTTTTCCTGCTGTTTCTGTGACATCATTAGGTAAAACATCAGATTTGCACGTTGTGTCACATTGCAAAAATGTACCAGACGACTTAGAAAGAGCCAGTGAGGTGTGCTTGATAAAACTGATGGATATCAGAGTAAGCACAGGATATTAAACTAAGAGGATTGTGACCAAGAGAGGGGCTAGTAACCATATTGGCTTGGTATAAACCTGTACATGTTATCAGTTAATCATCAAAGCGAAATAAAATATTCATTAATAAAAGTTTATTAGGCGCCGTAGCCGCAAAAGTATGTGTTTCTGGTCATATCAATTCTATGGACGTTTTTGTGTGGGAGTTGGCGTGGGAGTTTGGATAATTTATTGAATGTGTGATTCGCACAACAACGGTGCATTGTTTCATTTCCTTTTGAGCGTTCCGGCTGTAAGTTCGTGCTTCAGATTGTTCTTTGCATTTGAAAACTTTCAACATTCCACCCCTCTTTGCGTCAATAACAGTGGTCACTCTCCTGGGATGGTTTTCTACAAGATTCTCTGTGGGGACAGGAACCTGTTGCCTGAAAGCTTCCAATCGTCCAAAGTGTTTTTGTATTCTGTAGCATTGGATAGTTTTATATGACCCTTTACTGGAACCAAAGGGGCCTAGCCCAAACCCAAGAACACAGCCCCAAACCATTATCCCTCCACCAATCAGCACAATGCACTCCGGATGGTAGTGTTCTCCTGGCGTCCACCACGCCCAGATTTATCCATCAGACTGCCAGATAGTAAAGCTTGACTCATCACTCCAGAGAACACATTTCCGCTGTCCTAGAGTCCACTGGCAGCGTGCATTACACCCCTCCAGCCGACGCAAGGCGTCGCGCATGTTGATGCGAGGCTCGCGTACAGCGGCTTGGCACCATGATGACGCACTCTGCGAAGCTCCACGAGACACGGGTCGACGTCACTTCGATAAGCGGTTTGGAATTTTGTGGTGGCCGATGTAACAGACGATGCGCGTGAACACTCGAGGGCTCCGCTGTGCGAGTTTGCGTGGGGTGCCACTTAGTGGCCCGGGCTGCCGTCGCTCCCAGCCGCTTCCACTTCACAAGTTGAGCACTTAAAGTCGACCGGGGCCGATCTGGTGTGTCAGACGTTTCTCGAATTGACCAGCGGACGGTCGGATCCCGTGGCAGTGCCCACGTTTGAAGTCGCGGAGCTCTTCGGCACGACGTTCTAACGCTAACGTCTGTCTGTTAAGATGTCACAGCTATGTGCTAGATGTCACGCACCTGTGAGCAATCGTTGTGGCCGAAACACCTGAGCTTAATAATTTGTAGCTGTGTCCACATACTTTTGTCCCTTATAGTGTAGATGCTAAACTGCCAGGTAGGTGTCAAGGCCCCCTGAGATGTAATAAGTTAACAAGCTAGAAGCACTACACAATATTAACAGAAGATTGTGATTTGTCATGATTAATTGGTTTCTTGAGATCAATCAGATTTAACCTTTTGTTGAGTTCCAGTTTAAAACTAACATCTATGCCTAAAGTCATCTCGGATCTGAATGAGTGTATGTTTTATCATCAGACTATCTGGACCCAACAATCTATTGACGACATGGATTCCATTACAGATTATTCCAAGAAAGATCTACAAAGCTATAAGGATGAAATTACAAATTGGAAAGAGCAACTCACGCAAAACATCTGGACAAAGCTGAGACAGAAGCAAAAAAACAGACATCACGCCATCTGTCCGACTACTGATATGTGACAAGCGTCTGGGACGACTCTGGCCACAGGCACTCACATCTCAATCAAAGCACTTTATCCTGTCATGGCCATCCTGAAATCTTCTGTCTGCACAGTTATCCATCTCTACGGTTTTAAAATAAACTCAAACTGCCTCAGGTCACAGTACTTGAGATAGAGTTTCCCTTCGCACTTCGGGGTCGTCATGTCCCGCCTCGCCTCTCCTCTTTTTAAGTTCTGTCTCGGCTCGCCGCACAAAATGAACTTCTGTCCGTTATTTAGTTGGAGGTGATGTTGGATTTGTAGAAGTAGTTCTAAGTATTTCATGCACTGATTGTATTGTTTGTTACAAGGTGGACAGTCTGCAATCTAAAGAGAAATGCATTCTACAACATGCAAATAAGATAAAGCTGAGTAGTGTAGGGTAATTTCAATGAACTGTCTAGATATGATATGTTTCCAACCTGAACCAGAAGCAGCCAGTCAGTGCATGCCAGTCAGTGCATGCCAGTCAGTGCATGCCAGTCAGTGCATGCCAGTCAGTGCATGCCAGTCAGTGCATGCCAGTCAGTGCATGCCAGTCAGTGCATGCCAGTCAGTGCATGCCAGTCAGTACATACCAGTGGTGTGGTGGTGACATCTGCCAGTTATGTGAACATTGTATTACATCTGACAGATGAGTATACGATTTCTTGGGAATCTTTGGCATCTGCAGTTACGCCATCTGACGTGAAACAGGGAAGTACATGGAAATAAAAGTAAAAAGAGTTGCTGCATGCAGCCGAACTACAGTACATTTATATTTGTAAATTAATAGAACCGAAAAGTATTATTCATTTTTCCTCGCTATCTGCGTATTCGCCACAATCAGCTTGTGGAATGGACAGC
Source organism: Dallia pectoralis (assembly GCA_029465975.1). NCBI lineage: Eukaryota > Metazoa > Chordata > Actinopteri > Esociformes > Umbridae > Dallia > Dallia pectoralis. Next base: position 6,047,351 of record CM055755.1, read on the forward strand.
GTGATGCACGATTATCATATCTCTTACATGGAATTTAATCATGGAATCTGTGTTTCACGCCACAGCTGTCTCCTGCATGCATATCAAGATGGCCTTATTAGCTGGGGCCACTGTATTGTCCAGTGAGATAAGGCTAATATTATTCACTGTAATCAATGTGTTTGAGTCTGCGTCTCACCCCACATTGGAATAGCTGACAGGCAGTGATTACTCAGGCGACTATAAAGAATATATATATATATTTCTTTTTTTTCATTCTGCACAAGCTAGTTTGGTGAGCTATTGGTGTGATTTCGCACTAGATTTACCAGATTGGAACAAGAAAGTCTGTGTTGTTAAACCTGCTGGCACAGTGCTTCAAACAAACCGAAATAAGTGGGAAAATAGGATTCCAGCGACAGTCGAGATACAGCGGGGGGAAATCTCGTTTCTGAGAGTTTTATCTGAAATGTTTTGATGGTAGTCTCAGGCCACAACGGTGTAGAATGTGTTATGGGAGGAATATGAAAAAAAGAAGTGAGAATATTTAAAGTCATGCACTAGATTTATTTTCGCACTCCCGTGCTCCTGCTATAAACCGGTGATTTACTCCAGGCTACTGTCTGTTGTAAAGCCGGCTTCATTTTTTTAAAGGGCCGACATTCTCTGTTTTGTGGCTCACCGGTACAGCCCAGGGATGGCTTACATTTGTCACGGGACTCCCTTGCCTTTGTCGTCCTCCGTAAATAACGTCGACCTGGATCGGGGACAAGGTATTCTAATGACGGAGAACCCAATTGACGTACGCACTCGGCGGCCAAGTTGCAAACCCTCAGTGTGTTTTGAGTCAATAAGATGGCAGACGAGGTGCGTCGTCTCAACGGGCGTGTCGTCGTGGGATCTCGACTTGGACATGGCGAACTGCCGCACGAACAGAGTGCCACACGGAGGCGATGAGTGCATGGGAAAGGAGGTTTTTGTTGTTGTTTCGCATGGCCAGCCCTTTACATGAAAGTGTGTTTACTCCCTTGGCCGGATTATGTTTCGGTGCCATTAATTGCCGCGTACCCGGGAGGCTGCATTGCCTGGTGTAGGAGTTTAATTGGTATATTGACTGGCAGGGGAAGACTACCTTCTGTGCTTCCTGGAGTGGGTGGATGTCCGTGCTGTCAATTATCCGTTTGGTGCTTTCTGCAGACGGGACTTCGCCCGGGCCCTTACAGACAAACACGGGCAGATTATATATGGAACGAGCGTTTGTGTTCCACTGTTTCATCTGCTCCGTAGGTGTTGGTTGATAAGCGCACGGGCGAATAACCCGAGATGCGAATGGTACAGTCGTATAGCGAACGTTTGCCTACGTGGCCTTTTAGCTTCTAATTAACGGGAACACATTTCGCTTCGGAGGTCAACAATGGCTGTTTTGCCCAGAATCTATTCAGCCTTACAGACATCCTTGAAGTGAAAGGGCCAGACGTAGTGAGCGCTTTCCTTGGCAACATTTCACTTATTAAAAAGCCTTTATCGATAAAGTGGTCTGGCTAGTCAGACGGAGCTCTCACACACATTGTCTGGAAGGCTGAGTTAGGGACTGACTGGTGTGAATGGTTCTGAGCCCTCCTGTCTCAGCCGGGGATTTACAGCACAGCGTGATCCCTTTGAAGTTCTAAGTACACCGAATTTGATATGAGGACATTACAATCTTTCTGACCTCTGCCTCGTTTGATTCAGCTATGCCACGTTCCCTCTCATAAAACATGCGGGCATTTGGGTGTGATCTCCGCCTCAGCCACCCCCGACAAAATTCTTTCAAACGTGTGATTTCCTCGAGCTGTCAATGATTACCGATGTATCATGGTAATTGTTAAATATTCGAGTCGGCTTTGGAAGCTAATCGAAAGGAGGGCAACATGTTCGCGCCGGTCAATGCGGAAAAAAGGATGAAAGACGGGAAAAGCAATGATGAAAGCTTCCTCGTGCGAGACAGCTTTTTTTTAGGAATGGCCGCGAGGTGAGAGGAAAAAGACAGTGTTGACACTGTGCGTCTGCAATCATGACTAGTAATGACCCATCTGTCCGCCGCCTAGAAGACATCAGGAGAAACGGCACATCCACAATATACGGTCCAAACGTTTTACTCAAAACGCATTTCAACTGCGCAAACCCTTTCCAGTACAGTACTGGCGTGTCATCGCTGGCGTACGCCGGGCACACAGTGAGACAAAGCCCAAAGTAATCACATAATTTTGCACACATGCTGCACTGATCCGAGAACAGATTATACATTCAAATTGCAATTCCATTACTTAGGGCATGACAATCTGGACCATTCGGGGTCACTAAATAAAGCCTCCGATTAATAGGTTCGTAAGGTAAACACACACCTCTAGACTTTGAGACCCGACCCTTCATCCCGGTGTAAATATCGGGAATCTCAGTTCATCCTATTAACACTCAGGTACACAGGCTCTTAACGATGGTTCATTGATCTGCCCGGCACTGGTGGAGCCGGCGGAGGCTTGTCAGTCATTGGGACTGTTGGAGCCGGGCACGCCTGCCATATAATGACCCTGCATTACTCATTCAGAATAGACCTCTTCATCTGTTGAAGAAGACCCCCTCTATCTGCGGATGGATACGAATGAACACGCAAGCCAAAATACATGGTCGTTAACAACCATGAAGGCTACAAAATCCTACTTTTGTTTTTTGTTCCGTCAAATGTACTATACACTGTCTAGTTGTGTCCACTATACTATACATACGATATTGTGTCTATACTATACTACTGTACTATACACGATCTAGTTGTATCCACTATACTATACATACGATATTGTGTCTATACTATACTACTGTACTATACACGATCTAGTTGTATCCACTATACTATACATACGATATTGTGTCTATACTATACTACTGTACTATACACGATCTAGTTGTATCCACTATACTATACATACGATATTGTGTCTATACTATACTACTGTACTATACACGATCTAGTTGTATCCACTATACTATACATACGATATTGTGTCTATACTATACTACTGTACTATACACGATCTAGTTGTATCCACTATACTATACATACGATATTGTGTCTATACTATACTACTGTACTATACACGATCTAGTTGTATCCACTATACTATACATACGATATTGTGTCTATACTATACTACTGTACTTTACACTATTTAATGACAGCATCTACTTCGGCTGTAGATTTCAACCTAAATATCTGCCTTTCTGCATTTCCTCCAGACTTCATGTCAAATGAATTCAGTATCAAAGCAAGCACTGTGTAAGCCAGTAAATATCTGTAAAATGTACTGTATCATACGGAGGCCAAATGAACATTTCATGAGTCATACCATTGCGTATCGAGAATACCGTGGCATTTTGTGTTTGTACTAACGGCAGGGCTATCAAAGCAAATGCCATTGTTTCACCAGTGGGACCAGCTTATTGTCACTAATAGAAAACAAATGTCAAATACTCTGGTGTTAAAATGGTTTTCCCTATTTATGTACACGCACAATCTTGATTACTTGCCAGCTCGCCAACATTTCAGACTTCAAAGTAACTAAAGCCATCCACATTTATTTTACCAGCTAGCATTGCAAATAAATAGGAGTTCTAAGAACACATGCACACATTAAATGTTGTAGTTGTGTACACTTTCAATGGTTTAAAATAATCGATTATAATGTAACATTTAATGTCACATTACCAAATCCAACTCTTGATAATTTGTTTATGACTAGCTACAGATCTGGTCAAAAAGTCTTCACAAAAAAATGCATCTTTGCGCTGCCAAATAATGAAAAGTCTGTCTAGCTAACTAGGTATCCTATTGGTGATTCATAATCTGAACAAAGAAACATTAATATTTTTTACGTTACTACCAATCAATCAATCAATCAAATTTATTTATAAAGCCCTTTTTACAACAAAAGTTGTCACAAAGTGCTTTTACAATCACCAGCCTGAATCCGACAGAGCAAACATCAACAAGTTGAACAAGTTGATACACGGCGGCTAGGAAAAACTCCCTGAAAGTCAGATTTAGGAAGAAACCTAGAGAGGAACCAGGCTCTGAGGGATCACCAGTCCTCTTCTGGCTGGGCTGGGTCAGTTTATGACAATACAACAAGCGAGGTGTGAAAAACTGAGAAAGCAAAATAGTCCCGGATGTCCGGGAGGGATGTTGGATTTGATAGGACTTGGAGGAAGAAGCTCCGGTTGCATCAGCTGTTCCGTCAGCCGCACAGTCAGGGGCCCCAGGGAGGATCCAGCATATGCTCCAAGCTGGAGCGGTCCCCCTGACAGAAGTGGACACAAACACAGGGAAAGGTTGGACACTAGTTCCCGGCACAATAGTATACCGAACATAATACTTTAAAAGGAGACAGGGGGGTTAGCAATGGCCATGAACGGGTAAACCCAGGACAAGTCCAGACAGATGTTAGTAGAGACAGGACACAGGAAAGACACCCTGGTTCCCTACGTCCCCGGCACCATAATATAGCAGCATAGATCTTAGAATGAGACAGGGGGGTCCAGTGAAGCTGGGGCCCTGAACAGGGTAAACCCCGAAACAGGGCCCAATAGGCCGGAAAACACCCACCCACTATGCCGAGCATCAACCCAGGGACGCCAATCGACCACTCGGGCAGGTTTAGTTTTTGCTCACAAAGTTACTCGAGCTGGTGGAACAAACAAGAGCTATAGCGAGCCAGTGACATCCACACTCCGAGGAGCATATGGGAGGTTTAGTTTTTGCTCACAAAGCTACTCGAATTGAGGCTGCAACGGAGCACTATAGCGACCCAGTGACTCCTCCCCACAGTTAACTGGGATAATCAGAGTTTAATTCACCAGCTTAATTCACCAGCTACTACCACACTTGATTCGGCTCGTATGTTTAGACGAGAAGAGAGTCTGGCTTCCAATTTTTTTAAAACATTTATATTGACGGTTCATTTTGAAATAAAAACTAACAGCTTGATGATACGTTAGAGTCCGTGTGTAATAGTCAGACTCCAGCTGCCCGTCTATGTGGGTGCTGGCACTTCCCCCTGCCCGCAGAGAGGAGCCTAATTAAGGACCATTGTATGCACCTGTGTCTGTTGCGCACCTGTGTTGGGTTGGGGCTCGTTAGTGGTGTGTATTTAAGTCTTGGTTTGTCTGTCTGTAGGTGTCGTGACATTGTGTGTTCCAGGTACGTTGTTGGTGTTACTTTTGTATGGGTTCTTGTGGGTATATACGTACAATATTCTGGTCTGTGTGTTTGATTTCTGTATTCTTATTCTCTGTTTATTGTTTGTTCCAGTTCTATGTTTCAGTGCCTGTCTGCCTGAACAGTGAATAAAAAACATATTATAAGATTCTCCGCGCTTGGGTCTGCCTCCGATCATCTGCCATAGGCAGATCGTTACAGAATGTCACGACCCAAAAATCAGACCCAGCGGAGAACGAAGGTCTGTTTGTCGATGGGTGAACGGGCTTCCGAGTTTCCTGCCTGCTTTCGCCGGTGCGCAATTCGGCGTGGACCGCCCCTCCCTCCCAACCCGCCAGCAAGAGTGTGGATACCGGCGGATTTCGCAGCGCTACAGGCATGGAGTGAATCTCAGTACTCCGACTCGGAGATGGCTCAAGATGGCTGCCGCCCCGCAGCTCAAGATGGTTGCCGCCCCTCAGCTCAAGATGGTTGCCGCCCCGCAGCACAAGATGGCTGCCGCCCCGCAGCACAAGATGGCTGCCGCCCCGCAGCACAAGATGGCTGCCGCCCCGCAGCACAAGATGGCTGCCGCCCCGCAGCACAAGATGGCTGCCGCCCCGCAGCACAAGATGGCTGCCGCCCCGCAGCACAAGATGGCTGCCGCCCCGCAGCACAAGATGGCTGCCGCCCCGCAGCACAAGATGGCTGCCGCCCCGCAGCACAAGATGGCTGACCAGGCTCAAGCGGCGAAAAAGACAGGGAAAGTCTCACTGCTGGACAGTGGTGAGGACTTTGAGTTTTCAGACGAGGAGGACATTGATGATGACCCTCCTCCTTTGGAAGACACCAGAGGTGGAAGGAAGAAGCTACTGCCTGAGCCTGTCCCCGTTTCCGTGCCAGAGCCTGTCCCCGTTTCCGTGCCAGAGCCTGTCCCCGTGCCCTTGCCTGAGCCAGTCCCGTGCCCTTGCCTGAGCCAGTCCCAGTGCCCTTGCCTGAGCCAGTCCCCGTGCCCTTGCCTGAGCCAGTCCCCGTGCCCTTGCCTGAGCCAGTCCCCGTGCCCTTGCCTGAGCCAGTCCCCGTGTCCTTGCCTGAGCCAGTCCCCGTGTCCTTGCCTGAGCCAGTCCCCGTGTCCTTGCCTGAGCCAGTCCCCGTGTCCTTGCCTGTCCCAGGTTCCCAGCCTGAGCCTGTCCCAGGTTCCCAGCCTGAGCCTGTCCCAGGTTCCCAGCCTGAGCCTGTCCCAGGTTCCCAGCCTGAGCCTGTCCCAGTTTCCCAGCCTGAGCCTGTCCCAGTTTCCCAGCCTGTCCCAGTTTCCCAGCCTGTCCCAGTTTCCCTGCATGTCCCAGTTTCCCAGCCTGTCCCAGTTTCCCTGCCTGTCCCAGTTTCCCTGCCTGTCCCAGTTTCCCTGCCTGTCCCAGTTTCCCTGCCTGTCCCAGTCCCAGTTTCCCTGCCTGTCCCAGTCCCAGTTTCCCTGCCTGTCCCAGTCCCAGTTTCCCTGCCTGTCCCAGTCCCAGTTTCCCTGCCTGTCCCAGTCCCAGTTTCCCTGCCTGTGCCAGTCCCTGTTTCCCTGCCTGTGCCAGTCCCTGTTTCCCTGCCTGAGCCAGCCCCCGTGGCTGTCCCGGCCCCGGAGCTCACTCCAGCCCCGGAGCTCACTCCAGCCCCGGAGCTCACTCCAGACCCCAAGCTCAGTCCTGTCCCCCATCCTGACTCCAGTCCTGTCCCCCAGCCTGACTCCAGTCCGGTTCCCGAGCCCCGTCCTGTTCTCGAGCCCCGTCCAGTTCTCGAGCCCCGTCCAATGCCCGAGGCCGTCATCCTGGCTGAGCCAGTTCCCGGGCCAAGGACTGTTGCTGGGCCAAAGCCAGTTACCCGGCCACCCGAACCGTGTCCTCCGGCACGGCCACCCGAACCGTGTCCTCCGGCACGGCCACCCGAACCGTGTCCTCCGGCATGGCCACCCGAACCGTGTCCTCCGGCACGGCAACCCGAACCGTGTCCGCTGGCACGCCCGCCTGTACCGTGTCCTCCGGCACGCCCGCCTGAACCGTGTCCTCCGGCACGCCCGCCTGACCCGTGTCCTCCGGCACGCCCGCCTGACCCGTGTCCTCCGGCACGCCCGCCTGACCCGTGTCTTCCGGCCCGGCCTCCTGACCAGCGCCCGCCGCCACGCCCTCCTGATCAGCGTCCGCGGTCACGCCCTCCTGATCAGCGTCCGCGCCCACAGCCGCATGACCCGCTCCCGCCGGGTAGACCTCCTGACCCGCTGTCGACGGGTAGACCTCCTGACCCGCTGTCGACGGGTAGACCTCCTGACCCGCTGTCGACGGGTAGACCTCCTGACCCGCTGTCGACAGGATGATCCCCGTACCTGTCTCCACCTGCCCGGTCGTCTACTCCGCCTTCTCCTGTTAGGCCTCCGAACCCTCATCTTCCCGTTCGGGCCTCGGCTCTACCTAAGCCTGTCCGGCCTCCTGACCAAGCTCTGCCGGACCCGTCTCCGTCTGGTCGGTCCCCTGATTGGGCACCAAGGACCCCCTTCCTGCCTGTGAGGTTTATAGCGCTTCAGGAGCCGCGCTTGGAAGGAGGGGGCTACTGTAACAGTCAGACTCCAGCTGCCCGTCTATGTGGGTGCTGGCACTTCCCCCTGCCAGCAGAGAGGAGCCTAATTAAGTACCATTGTATGCACCTGTGTCTGTTGCGCACCTGTGTTGGGTTGGGGCTCGTTAGTGGTGTGTATTTAAGTCTTGGTTTGTCTGTCTGTAGGTGTCGTGACATTGTGTGTTCCAGGTACGTTGTTGGTGTTACTTTTGTATGGGTTCTTGTGGGTATATATGTACAATATTCTGGTGTGTGTGTTTGATTTCTGTATTCTTATTCTCTGTTTATTGTTTGTTCCAGTTCTATGTTTCAGTGCCTGTCTGCCTGAATAGTGAATAAAAAACATATTATAAGATTCTCCGCGCTTGGGTCTGCCTCCGATCATCTGCCATAGGCAGATCGTTACACCGTGCTTATTAAACACAATCAAATATAAAGCAACCGTGTACCAGCTTAAGTTATTGTATTCTTTACCTGCATATTTATATATATATATATATAATATTTCTTTCTAATATTTCTAATACATTAATACATACCAAATGTGTATACATTAGAGGTTTCATGGCCATATTTATCATATTCAGTTGCCTAATTTGGGGTGAATCTGTGACTTTGTGTACAGTAATTGGATCCTATTTAGCTTCACATACAGTCCTACTTGAGAGGTGTAGAGCGTGGAAAAAGTAATTCGCCGGTTGTCAATTTTAATCAAAGTGCCTTTTAATCACATTATTTGCTTGCATCTCTCTGTTTTTGTGGTGAGATTAACGTGGCAATCGGATCATGTAGGATTTTCCTTCCTTTTCGGGCTTCCGCCTTCTCTCCAGCGTCTTAACGGAACATCTCCCGGTGTCTTTGTGCTGCAGTGTTTTGTCTGAAATATGTTCGTTGCAAATATGTTCCCCGTGCTAGTTTTGATGAACCGCCATCGGGCGCTATGACGCAGAAGGCTATTTAGGCTCTCCAGTGGCCCCTTCCAGATGTGCAGCGAGGCGGCCTCCACAAGACGAAGAAGGATCCCGGGAGACGCCACGTTATTTACGGGCTTGAGCGATTTCACACGAAATAGTGGATAGGCGTGCCTGATGATGTGACAAGGGTTTATGTCTGATTCTGAGCAATTACGCGTGAAACAAAATACCCCCTAAATTAAATGTATTTCTTCCCGAACAATAGGGGGGATTTGTAAAGTTCAATTTCATGCATGTTTTAGTCATTTGAAAGTGGACCATTAATTGCCTCATTTAAGTCACAAGCGTTTCCCGAAGTCGATGCGTTTTGCAAAAAAACCACATCCATACTGCAAAAGTCATCCTTGGATTTTCTTTGAGAACACGTGAAATGTAATGCACTCAGAGCAGGTGCGTACGAGATAGGGATTGAGATTTACTTCTTGGAATTGTACATCCTAGTTAAGTACTATTGGACTCCGTCTGAAGCTTATTGAGGGAATAATGTGTGCGTATATAATGTAGCTATTCATGCTAGCACATCTTGTCAGCCAATACTGCGTAATCTAAATTGACAACTGAGCGTGTTTGTCGGCCGACGCGCATGTTATTTACCACTGTTGTACGCATATCGCCTGTCACTGGAGATTGATTTCATCCACACATGCAAATGAAGATGCACTTTGTTGACAGGAAGGCAAAGGCACACCGCTGATACGTGCGTGGATTCGAAGCACTGTTAAACGATACCAGCTGTCGTGGCTTTGGCGACGAATCCTTCTCGATCTTTAGCCAGTGCAAAGATAGATGTGGTTCCCGACCAGATGCTGCGATCGACCGTTCGACGGGGCCGCTCAGAAATAGCATGCAAGCAGACACGACGTCGCAATCAACTCGATGGCCATGGAATGAGGGTCGAGCGAGGGAGGACCATTTAACGCTGACAACGGCCAGAGTTTGATTATTCCGTTCGCTCTTGAACTGAGCTGCGTCATTTCGAATCCGACCTTTGTTTTAGATTCAGCGTCTTCGCCAATTGCATCTTCGAGGTTGTTCCCTGTTTGTGGGTTTGTGGTACGTATTAAGGTAGACACACACACGGGGCGTACTGGCGTATAGAATCACATGTATTGTAGGTTGGGGAAGATGGTGGGGGGGGGGCAAAGAGGATGAGGCACAGCTGTTATCTTTTATACAACCTGCTACATTTTCTTTTTACTGTGATATAAGACTTTCAAATAATATACAGTGTACTAGTTAGACCTACAGATTAACCAAAACCCAATTGACTTTAATTTCGATATTCAATGTTACGATTAAGGCCATTTGATTGGGTCGACAATACTGGGCAATGGCACTGTAGTTTACAAGATTTCCAATGAAGAGTTTCTGATCGAATAACATATATTTACCACACTGTTGTCTGCTCGGGCCCCGGCACCTTTAAACACTCATCACTTTGACCTTTACGTTGTGGATAACTCTCTGTAGTATACACCAGTGGTTTCCAACGTTTTTCGGTTACTGTGGCACCAGGCGAATGCCCCTAAGGTACCCCCTCGTGTTCTCAAGTACCCCCTATTGATAAGTCAAGTAGCCGCAGGGATCCTGAGAACCACAATGTCAGACTCACTGCTACTAACTATCCTAAATATCCCTCTAAAGTAGAAGCTCCGTTTACCTCATCTCACTCCCTAATCTCTGCTTATTCCAATAGTAACGTGTTCCCTGGTAGATATCTCACATTGGTCAGTCCTAACGCCCACATTTACTGTGCCGGCCAGCCATTTCACTGCTCCACCACCATTACCTTAAATAATGACAGTTTCATCACACATCGCTCAGAAATAAATGAACTGAGCTGCTGTCTGAAAAATGCAGCTCTAATAGATTTATTTTATTAGTAGTTTTACTATATGTATTTGCGTGTTCAAGTGTTTTGTTCTGTTCTGCAGATTGCAATTAGCCAGGTCATAATTGAAAGTCAGATTGGTTGTTAACGACCTCGTTAATTAATAAATGCAAATATATAACAATTTGCCATTACATTTTTTTGAGTCCAAGGCTCCATCTGATAAATGTTACCTTCAATTATGTTGATAAGCAAGTGCATGCTAAGGCTAAGGTTAGGTATCGAAGTAGGTTTAGGCTAAAGGTTGAGGTTAGGATAATGGTTACATTTAGGGTTAGGGTCACTAGATATCAAGATAATCTTTAGAGCATTTTAGTCAAACATCATAATTACTAAAAGTCAAAACCTTGAACTTCTCACTAGGTAACATCTAACGTTTCACCTGGAAGTAATAAGCGAACAGTGGGTGTTGAGCATTTCATATGATTGAAGATTCGCAATTAGATTGTAGAAGTGATGTTTTTACAGTAGTCAGCGTTAACATTTGCAGGTTGACAGGGTTCATGAACGCATCCGTCTTGGTGCAGGTAGATCAAATGGGTTTCGGGAGCGACACAGTGCAGCCTTTTAATTAACAGTTAACAGTGTGACAGTGACTCGACGTGGTCAACGACTTGTCAGGCAGTGTGTGGAGGTTGGTTACTAAGGGCCGGTTACTAAGGGCCTTGGTACGGTGCGAAAAAACGATTCAGGTGGAAGGACTGACCTGGTGGACCTGTGCTGCTCCATTGTCCTCCGTCTCCCAGAGGAAATTGTTTTAAACAGTGGATGACCTGGGCAGACGTGTTCCACGATGATCTTGTCTGCACACCGGTGCAGGTGGTGGCACTTCCTGCAGACAGCGGGCTACGGTTTGCAGTACATCTGCTGTGGGCAAACGCAGTGTCTGTGACTGACGCCACCACAGTGCACGACTCCTGAAGTGAACTCTTTCTCGGATGTGGCAGAGCAGAAAGGCATACGGGTGGCCTTTTTTCATTGCAAGAAATGAGATCGAAGATCAGCAACGAGTTGTGGCTGGTTGTTGGTGCGTTTTATATGTATATATATATCTGTAGTTCTTCTATTTACCTTTTAATTGGGGGAAATGTTTAATAGGAATTGCTTGAAAGGGCTTTAAATGAGACCTGACTTTTTCTAAGACCAATTGTTCTGTATGCCCTATCCAGTCACATACGCTTGAAATGCAACTTCTTGCAGGTGGAGGCTGACATTTTATAAATTGAATTTGTTTTGCTTATAGAAGTAGTTATTTTAGTTAAACGCGCCGGTAATGTTAGTTCGCAGGTTAAGGGGTAAAATAATTATTTGTATTTTTTTTCTGAGCTGGCATCTGTACTGTGGTTAAATTAAATACAGTTTCATTTAATTTCACGTTCAACTCAACCTATTAAAGCCACCTAATACTGTTAAATGAAGTGATGTATGTGTGGGGTGTGTGTCAAAGAGAACGACCGAAGTGTTTTCCCTGGGACACAAAATCACTCCGATAATCTGTGGGCGTTTACAGTATACATTTGACAAACTATAGCCTGCCCAAATAGATAATGGTCTGGTCCCGTGATGTGAAGCATTCCATACTCACAGCGATATCCGTTTCACCACACAACAACAGTCACACCACGCTACCAAAATAATGACATTGGACCATGCAGATATGCACGCCTACACATCTCCACCCACACAAACATTTACACACACACACACAGACAAAATTTGGAGGAAAATCTGACAATGTCAAACAAAAAAAAAAAACAATTATGAAAACACGTTTGCTGTTTACTGTACAAGTTAAAGATATACGGGGTTTGGTGAAAGGTCAGAAAAGGTTCTGTTTTGTTTATATGCAGAACGGTTAGTTGTTACACGAGGATGCGCTCCAGGAGTCACATGTTCCACTGATAAAGCAGACTGTCATCTCTGAAACATCCAGCTGAGCACAGTCACCTGCCTCGACTCTGGCTATGTTTCTCTCTTATATAAAATTAAACAACCCGGACTAGTCATCGTGATCCACGTGCGCTCTCTTTACTTACCGGAAGTAAGAGATAGGATACATATTTATCATGAAATATATACAGTATTATTCAACAGTAATATGTACATTTAACCAATGTATGCCTTTTGGACAAGTACTGTTTGTGCACTACCATTCAATAGTTTCCTTATTTATGAAAGAAAAACATAAATTTCGTCCAACGAAACACCATCAAAATGATCATAAACACATTGTAGACATTGTTAATATTTAAAATTACTATTTTCATTTAAAATGGCTGATTTTCAATGGAATATCTACGTAGTCACGTATATATATGTAATTCTCTCTGACAGAATTTACGCTTGCATCTAAAGGTAAGCCTAGGGCATGTTTATAGGGTTAGTAGAATACCCGGAAAAACAGTGGGGTCTTCTAGAAAATCACATTATTATATTGTTATCGGCAATCTAAAATATTATTGACTTAGTGCTGAGTGTCAAATGTCAATGTTCCACCCCCATCAACATCGAAAGAGTACTAACCACAATGTGTCAAAGAGTATTTACCACAACCAACCATGCATTTGTTATCATCATGCTTAAAACTGATTTCGTATTAGGTCATTTGCCTAAATTCTCAATGTTGACGACTCCAGCGAAGAAAACGTGCAAATAATCACAATCGACGATTCAGAATCAGGTTAATCACCACATCTGTTTACACGCACAAGGATTTTTTCCCAGACTTCTAGCTGCAGCACGTGTATCCCCTCTACAAGGGCTTGGCCTCCTTAACTGCCTTTGAGAAGTTGTTCTTAGCCTCTGAGTAGGTCCCTGTCGCTCCTTCTAAAAGCCACCTCCTTGATCGCCCGCAGACGTCTAAGTTCAGCTGTGAACCAGGGTTTGCCGTTGTTGTAGCGAACCCTGGTTTGAGTTGAGGTGCAACTATCCTCACAGAAGCTGATATACGAAGTCACATCATCAGTATATTCATCAAAAGGTTATCTGTGGCAGCCCTGGAGATGTCCCAATCAGTTCAGTCCAGACAATCACCCAGAGTATCTTAGGCTTCAATGCTCCACTTATTTTAACTTGTTACAACAGGCTTAGAGAGTTTGAATGTTTGCCTGTAGGTTGGAATTAGGTGGATCTCACATGGTCATATATATTAAATGAAGTGCTACCAACAATCACAGTATGTACAGTAACATTGGCAACTTTGAGCATAGAAGAGGCCCTAACGTGTACAGTGTACTAGTAAACAGTATACTAAAAGCTTGATTTTTGAGCGCTTAGCTCTTGAATTTTCTTACCACAATAACAGCCTTATTCATGAAATATGCAATGTTTGGTGACAGTTTCGCCTCAGTTGCGTGATGGTTCGTAAGAAGTGAGAACGAGACGCAGGATTCTTGACCTTTGGTAGATCGTGTATTAAGGTGAGCGATAAACAAACCAGGCAGACAGAATACTCTAGGCACAATAAATACTAAATAGTGCCAACACAACGACACAGCGGGTGTCGGGAAAAACAAGGGAACTACTTTCAAACAGAATGAACGTCAAACACAGTCAGATAAAACAAGAGCAGTCATGGGATTTTATACGCACACGTGATGATAATTGGGACCTGGTTTGAAATTAGGATAGACGAGACGAGACCTGACACGGGATGTTTCAAAATGTTACATTTTCATGTGGGTCAGACAACACTTATCCAGAGAGACTTTACATTTGAAAGGAGCTCTGTGAAACAACCAGTAGTACTAGTACTAAATGAGGTTTACTAACAAGGTTCGGGAGGAGGACTTTCAGCTAATTAATTACAGGTGGAAGCTCTCAGCAATCAACGACTAGGGTACATATAGACTCAGCAGTCTTACCTCGCTCCGCTGACAGCTCGCAGCATCCCCCCACCCCCCCTTCTCCGGTCAAACTCTAGTCGTAACCACTTACATGCGGGGGGGGTACTCTGGGTTCGGGCCGAATTCCGAGCCGGGAGCCCCGGGCCGGATTCCGAGCCCGGAACCCTCCCTCCGGACAGCACGCCAAATACGCATTAAACCTATCCCTTAATTGGCATGTAAGTGCGAACTCGTGAACTCAGTAGTAGTTAGTAGATGGTACTCAATGAATCAGCAAAAGTCAATGCTAGAAAGAAGACAAATCAAATAACAATCACAGCTAGCATTAGTTCACGAAGGCAACAGAGGGGGTGGATGTGGATATATTTTATCCACCCTTCGAATCGGTACGGTTTAAGATATTTTCTGAAAATGTGAAAGGACTCTATGCTATCCTGGCCTCAGAGGGACATTGCTTCCACGACCGTGGCGCAAGGACGGAGGGGAGTTTAGACCGGAAAAAATGGTTAGTTCACTTACAGTATGAGTGGGACAGCCAAGAGCCCAGAGGTGGCTGAGCAAAGAGCCCGATGGGAACGTAGGGTTTCAGTATAGCCTGAAGGTATGGAATGGAAGGAAGAAATCAACAGGATCAGCCACTCACTCTGATGACATGATTGTGGCAGTGTATAGAAAACGCGTTGCCAACAGCAACGGAGGAGGTCGACTGAGGGTCGTCTGTTCATTCTCTGCCTCGGTTACTCTCCGGGGACATCTAGTGAAGGTTCCTGGCATATGTTAGGACGCACTGTACGGGACTTTCAGCCATGAATTTGACCACATCTGCTATCACAGTACAAACACCTCTACTGTGTGTGTGTGAGTGTGTGTAGGCTGTGCATAAATCCAGCGTTCTGGATGCACCGTCCTTGAAGTGATAGCAGGCTTTTTCACGACTGTGTGGGCTCCCTTAATTGGAGCCGAATAGGTTGCTGTGGCTGACTCTGTTGTACACTAATTTCGCAGTGCAGTCAAGCTTCAAATTGAGTGATTTACCCGGCAATCCGCGGAAGCGATGCGCCCAGCGATATGCCGAGTGTTAGCGGAGAGCGACGGGAGAGCTTTTTAAAGGGTTAAACACACAATTTATGTCTTACCTGCTCATTTATGAGATGAAATGTAAACGATTGTAACTCAATTAAGAACTCAGAGGGACGACACACCGCACTTGATACTCGAATTCGAAATGACATATTGTCGTAAAAACTGTTTACCGGGGTATCGTGGGACTGGTGTTTTTTTATCGGGTCACATTTTAGTCCTAAAGCCTTGCATGGCGTGAAACTACGGAGACCCTCTACAGACGTGTAGATTTGAACACAAATATATGCATTGTGCAGGGGTGAGCTTGCTACGTACAGGTTTGCATTGTGTAGTCCTGCTCTGTACTACTGTAGCAACTAGGGTATAAACTCTGACCCTAATCAACAAGCAAATAGAACAAACGGATAAACTTCCAGGAGGATGTGGAAGGACAGCAGGGAGTTTGCGCCCATAAATCATTAGTGTCCAGTATCAAAGGTACATATTAAGACCCGTCTGGGAAAAACAACCATTAAGATTAATAGAGATCTCTCGCAAGGTAGGTTCAGGTAAGATTGTTTTTGCTGTTCATGTTTTTGTTTCGTATCTATTATTATTTTTATTTGTATTTATTGTTGTTGTTGTTCATACAACTTGTGGACGGGGCGGCCATGGTTCAACAAATGGTTGAAGACAAATATTTTGTCCGCATTGAACAGTATTTATGAAGATATATCTATGTCGCCCTTAGAAGTTCAAGATGAATTGTTTCCCTTTAATATAATTCATTAAAAACTATTTTCTGCCCATTTTCTACTTTCTTAGGCTATACAAGTACTATCACCTTTTTTCTTTTACAGCAATGCGGAACCTTTATGTCACGGATACAGAGCTGGTGTGAAACATAAAAGAGAATTTAATGAAACTAGTGAGAGGAAAAACAACAAACGCAGCGGCAACAACCAATGACACATAACACTGAACCACAAAACAGTGGGAAACAAACCAAAACTTAAATTGGGCTCCCAATTAGAAGCAATGCAGCACACCAAAACCTAACCGCAGAGATGCCTAGAGGCATCCCAGCTGTCGTGCCCTGTTAGAACCTGCGGGCCACCATAGAGATGCCTAGAGGCCTTCCTGTCCTCTGGTCCTGACACTTTAGCAAAGACAATAATAATATTCAACCGTTGCTCTAGTAAAGAAACCAATTGTGACAGGTGGGTTGACCTAAAAAACAAGTGGTTTAATGCAAAATAGGGTTTTGAAATTGAGTTAAGCTGCTTTATTTTAGGGGTTAATTGAAGATGGGTCATCTTTTACCCTTAGGACTAAGGAAGTATGCACGATGTTAAAGACTACACAAGGGTTAAGGGCCATTGACACCATACTCTATTGACTCCTTGTGGTGGCTTTGAGCTATATCGAGATAGAATTACAGACTTCCAGTGTGTTCTAGATGTCCTAGCAGCTTCAGAGGAAACATCTGACTATTGACTGTCTCATGCCTGCTGACTGGGAGCTGCTGACGGGAAGTAAGGCTTTAATTACCACATTGGAAAGAAAAACAGGGTAACATTTAAATACGAAAGGTTTAATGAGCAGAGGGAACAGACCAGAACAGACCTGCACGAACCACAAGAACCAGAAGGTCAGAATTTAATAATGTTCCAGCCCAAACAAATAAAGCCTTTTTAATATTTAAATCCCATATGAATTGTATTACCCTCATAGGTCAGCAACATTAAAGAGCTGAGCCAGTACAGTTGAATCTGCTAGTGTTTACTGTGAAGTGCATATTATCTGAAACAATTACAGTGTAATTACATTATTTGTCAATTCACTCTGAGAGTCAACTACTGATGTAAACACAATTGATAAATGTTTGACCTGGGAAAAAAAGTAGGTGACATGTTTATATGAAACAGTTTTTAATGGCAAATGTAAAACACAGCCACGTCCCCTAAGGGCCTAAAGCAATACGTGGTAATGTAACTGAGGGACTCTAAACTAAAAACACAAAAGTATCTGAACATTTCTTAGAATCGACGCAGACTATTTAAATAGAGCGATTGCTTCCATCACTAATATTTCTATTGGAAATTACATTTTAAGAAAACTCCCCCACACACTCAATGAAATAATTGTAAGTGCTGTGTTCGTCGCTGTTATCAGCTGGGACAGATATCATTTTACATGGGGAGTAGAAGATTGCAGAAGGAGAGTTCCCCAACCAACATTTGTTAGCTCAGTGTTATTTATATGCTCACTTCAAACGCTGTTTTCTCTCTCTACAGGCATCTTGTTGTAATGGCAATCAGAAAAGGCCAGACCATGCGTCAATGGCGTGTTCTATGATTGGTTGATTGGTGTGTTCTTGTTTAGTAACTGTTAGGCAAAGAGAAATTGGTATGAATGTGGGCAGAGCTTTCTGGGATGGGGCATGCCAAGTGAGTAGCTAGCTATAGTGAAGGAAGAAATTATTATTTGTACATTTGCCTGTATTTCGTGTGTTGTCAGTATGCTAGGCCTAGCATAGCGTTGGCAAGTCGTGTGTTGTCAGTATGCTAGGCCTAGCATAGCGTTGGCAAGTCGTGTGTTGTCAGTATGCTAGGCCTAGCATAGCGTTGGCAAGTCGTGTGTTGTCAGTATGCTAGGCCTAGCATAGCGTTGGCAAGTCGTGTGTTGTCAGTATGCTAGGCCTAGCATAGCGTTGGCAAGTCGTGTGTTGTCAGTATGCTAGGCCTAGCATAGCGTTGGCAAGTCGTGTGTTGTCAGTATGCTAGGCCTAGCATTGCATTGGCAAGTCGTGTGTTGTCAGTATGCTAGGCCTAGCATAGCGTTGGCAAGTCGTGTGTTGTCAGTATGCTAGGCCTAGCATAGCGTTGGCAAGTCGTGTGTTGTCAGTATGCTAGGCCTAGCATAGCATTGGCAAGTCCAAGACAGGTAATTTCAAGATCCCTGTTACTCAACCCTAGGTCAAATGAATGTTCCAAAAGAGCAATATCTGAAAACCAAGCTGCCACAAAGCCATAACCAACGTAATATTACAAAGTTTTGAGTATTTTTGAATGAGTTATGGACGCAAAACGTTTTTACAGCATTCTAAGTGACATAGACTGGCATTTCGTTCATTTTCATTCTTTATCAATTTATGGTATTTTTATGTTGTGATGCTTAGTTTGATTCTAAGTTACAATAAACATAGCGTTATACTGTATGCAAGGTAATTAGGTCAATAAAGGTACTAATACAACATACTATATTGTATTACACAGTATAACTATATCAAACCAGTTCTGGGATCATATTTTTTACGTTATTTAAAATGTCTTTGAGTCGATGTCCAAAAACACAATATTTTCTTGCAATCACATCTGCCCGAAGTACAATCTGAGGTACAATTACGTACTGTATTCATCTTAAAGATGCAATCCGTCATTTTTGTTTACTCGTTGCGAAAGTGGCACTGTCAGGCCAATAAGAGTCCCCAAAATATACACGGTCATTTATCAAAACCGCACGAAATACAACATCGCATCTCAACACAAATGTCACTGTAGCTACGAAGTCGAGAAAGAGATGTACCAATTTGATTACTGGAATAGCGATGAGACATGGTGGGTAGGTTATGGTCTGCTCATTTCACCCTCTGGGGCCATCTGTTTCTCATGCACTACGCAACGGAACCACAGGAGATATGTGTGTGCTGTGAGCAGGCCCCAGAGGCAAGCACAGTCCCCGTCACGTGAACACGCCTAGCAACAGACACGTCAAACGTCAGAAGAACGCTGTGTCGGTGAAATTACACTGGATAGTTCTGCACATTAGAGATACGTTAGATGACTTGATAATCTACTTTCCAGGGTGAAGGCAGAACACAGTTATTCAGGGTGAGGGCAGAACACAGTTATTCTGGATGAGGGCATAACACAGTTATTCGGGGTTAGGGCAGAACACAGTTATTCGGGGTGAGGGCAGAACACAGTTATTTGGGGTGAGGGCAGAACACAGTTATTCAGGGTGAGAGCAGAACACAGTTATTCGGGGTGAGAGCAGAACACAGTTATTCAGGGTGAAGGCACAACACAGTTATTCAGGGTGAGGGCAGAACACAGTTATTCGGGGTGAGGGCAGAACACAGCTTTTTAGGGAGAGGAAACGAAACATAAGTTCTCAGTGGGAGCCGAACAGTTATAGTTCCTCTATGTTGTGCATACTTTTACAGTGATTACATTAACCTTGCTATAAACTACCTACTGGTCTAGGACAACCTCATTTGGTTGGTTGAAAGCAACATGTCCTTGGTTCTTGCTCTCTTTTCTTGCTAATATATCGTTGCACATTACAAATAGGTGTGCCTTAATAAGCACTTCTGAAGGTGGGCGAACAACTAACTAACGATTCAAGAATGCATTTTTAAATATACACTTGTTCGTCAGGTTCGCGACGAAGCAACCCAGTTCCAAATCTGAAAATGTGCTAACATCTACAGATTGATTTATTCGCATCAAATACACACGCGCAGACGACATTCCAAAATGCTGGGCATCTATTATACAAACCTGAATATTTGTCAGTGATTTCCCTCAGTGAAAATCTGCCAACAAACCGGCATTATCCACGTTCTGCATGCAGCGTGATGTTTTCTGACGGACCTGTGATTACTTGCAGAGGCAAAGCACTGGCTGGTGTTTATTTTGGGGTTGTATATTACATTTGTGTTTTAGCTCGCGACAGTGCGGAAGATGAGGAATGAGAATTCAATCAGTTTATGGCGTGCCAACAGGGTTAACGTCTCTGCCTCCGTAAGAAACGCTGTGATACAACAACAATGTACAGAATCCAATATCCCTTGATACCCATCATAAGGAACTGCACAGAATCCAAAAGCTCCTGAAACCAATCATGGAAAAAATTACTCACTCGAAATGTGGGCGTAATCGGTGGTGCGGCTCACCTAAATTTACACAACCCGGTTTTGTAGTTCTGAGTACCGTTTCATATAGGTCAAACTTTGTATGTTAATCAATGCGCGCACAAGCTCCCGGCGCAAAAATCCATACAATGCCAGATCGCCGGGCCTCGGCTACGGCCCAGTAAACAGCGATAGATGTTCCCATTGAAAAGCACTCCTCCAGAAAATTGATGCAGATAGTGAAGCCCAAGTACCTGGCAGGGACTCACGGCATTTATCATGCTAGAAGGGATTAACACAGCACTCTCGCAAACCGTTTCACAAGCAAACCTGAGTCACATCATTTTTCTGGACATGCGATCATGAATATATTTTTATCACATTATTGCTACTCGGATATTCTAAGTGTCATTAAGGGACTGAGTATGGCCCGGTTGCAAATGCACGCGTGAACCTCTCTCGAACTCGGACTGGCACACGCTATCAATAACACGCGCGCGTGCGCAAATACACCTCGTTTTTTATCCTTGTGGGAAGCAGATTCATTCAACCCTAACTTATGATCATGCATGGAAAACGTACAAATGACATAGGTCAAATGTCTTTACATCTGTTACAGCTGTTATCAGGCGTTATGAAATGCTACAAAAACAGTGTCGTTAACAAAATATGCAACGTCACAAAATCCACAGGGACGTGTACGTCTTACGTTAAAATGTGCAATTTTGTTTGGTAAACATTGCGGCGCAAATACGACCTTGCATCAGTCGGTGTATCTATCTATCACCCAGGTCTTAAGAAGTCCTTGATTTTAGAGTTGAATTGGCGTTCTCTCGACCGGCGTCAAGAGGCCGTCTCTTATGACGTACTTCCTTCCAGGCTTCTTATATGAATTCCAGATGACAAACAAAGTGGTTCGCTGAGATAGAAAATTGATGGGTGACATCTTTATGCTCCCGGTGGAGAATGGAATTTTTTTCAGGCTGACTGACATGCGCTGACGTCTTAACTTCTCTGTTAAGGGCCTGTGTATGTGTGTGTGTGTGTGTGTGTGTATGTTTTTGTGTGTGTGTGCGTGGGCGTGTGTGCGTGCGTGCGTGTGTGTATGGAGAAGCCGATGCTTCAAAGATATTGAAATCGTCATAGCTCGACCACAGACTTAGTCTCTCGTGGTTTGCCAAATAAATTATGCATTGTCCTCTTCTCCAGCATTCCAGTGCCACTCAGACCCCTTCGCCCCACGCAAAGCCATTTTGTAAAACATTCCATGCCACTTTGAAATGATGCGGGGAAGAGGTGTTCTTTGTATCGGGCATCGGATCCTGACACACAATCTCAGACAGTAAAGGAGACAAGGAAATCACGTCTTCGTCTCTCCGACTGGGTACACTACTTTGCAGCGATTACCACAAAGTGAAGTGCGTTTATGAGTTTGTACTTTGTACTTTATCAGATGTGGACAGTGGCTTTATTGCTGTGAGATATTGTGCTGACATTGAATATCCCAACCGAGATAACAATATGAGAAATGCTTTCTCATCACGGATATCAAAATAACAAAACCATGCCAGCATATCCACTCACTGTCAACAGTGTCCACAGTGCTTTTTGGAAAGTACTTTCTCCACATTTTGTTGAGTAAAATAAGTAGAAACATAATTTTAAAACTGTGTGCCAGACGGATACAACAAATTTGTCATGATTCAGAAATGCACACACGTGTCTATATAAGGTAAAAGTAAAATCATTTTGTTTTGCATTGCAAGTTTCCAGTAGGATAGTAGGCTTAATTATTGTGAAATCGAAGCTATTTGGAAACATTCAAACTTTCAAGGACCGGCCGTTTGCTACTCTGACTAAACATTCGAACTCTAACTAGGAACGTACACAGTTGCACCCTGCATAATCTGGTAATGTCTATCTTCTATTGTTCATATGTGTGTACTAATCGTTGCTGTACCGGGCCAGAAAAATTCCTTGTTTGTTGTAAACGGACTTGTTGAATAAAAACTCTTTCTAAATCATTTTTTCACCAGACAGGAAATGCCCTAGTCAAGGTGGGTGAGCAAGAACACGTTGACGAAGAACCAAGTTGGTGCTCTAACAGAGCTTTCGAGTTTATCTGGCGAGAATGGAGAAGCTTCCGGAAGCGCAAACATCCATGCATCAGGCGTTTATGATAGACGGGCAATACAGAAGCCACACCTGAGTGAAAGGCACCTTCCGCCTGAAGGATTTCGTGAACATGATGGAAAAGATTCCATGATCTCGACATCAGAGCCCGAAATCGACCTGTACTGCCAGAACGCCTCGGCTACGTCTGGCCAATGCGAGGCGCCATTCATCTATGGGTTAAACTGGACGCACGTCTTTGAAATCAGAACCGGGAACTGGGGTGGTCTGAACTCCTCTAGTTCCACTGGCCAGCAGTTTAACATATTGAAAGTGACTGGCTCCCCTACTTTCCAAAACCCATATGAACCCCAGCATTCATGGGCTAATATGTACCATCCCTGTGGACTAATGGAGGTGGGAGCATCATGCTATTGGGATGCACTTAAAGTAGCACTTCTGGAAGCTCACTGTGTACTGGAGTGACGGGCCATGGATATAGCCTCCACTATCCATTCTGTTGTCTCTCTGTACTGTGGTCTCGTTCAGCCATCTGAGCCCATTACACAAAGAGTTCAAGTGCACCAGATGCACATGGAGACGTCACTGAGAGCGAGGGCTGTAACGCCCCCACACATTTAGGATCAGGCATGGAGACGTCACTGAGAGAGAGGGCTGTACAAACAAACAACCAAACAAACAGTAACTGCCGATAGAAACACCCTTTAACTGAACTGTTATTTGCGGATCAGTAAGAAGTCAGGGCTAGATGCATACTATGTCCTTAGCCCCGCCTCTACACCAGTGCTAAAACATTTGCCCCTAAGCGTGACCTAACAGAGCTTCTGCATTCCGACTGCTGCCCCCCCACTGGGAGAGAGAGACACCCTGCTGAGCTAGAAATTATCATTCATGGGCTGTCTGTTGAGGTCAAATGGCTTTTGGCCGGGTGTAACCAGAACCACATGAAGGGATACTCGTCACGGGCTCTAAGAGATACGTCGTCCTGTGTTTAGAGTCTATGTCCGACCAGAGAGAGATCACCGCAGGCTGTTGAGAAGTAACCGCTTGCTATGGTTAGGTTGAGGGATAGAATGAGGTGTATGGTTTAGATTAGGATATGGTTATTTGCAAAAATGACTGATTGTACCGCTGAAGCGTATTGCTTTTCAAATTAGTTGGATTTATTTCGCTGATTACTAAAATCACGTTCCGCCATACTCTGGTATACATACGAATCCGTGTTCTGGGCGAAGACAAATCAAAGTGTCACGATCTTTATATTTGCCTTATTGCCAGGTTTAGTCATTGCAATCGGGCGTGGTTGCCGTCGTCCGATCGCGATCGTCCGATAACTATCCGCTCGGCGTTTGTAGCGTCAACAGCATCTCGTGATGCCAGGTGTCTCTTATCCATTCGCCCAGTCTACAGAACGACACGGTTCCTCTCGACCCTCCCTGAATGCAAATCCGAGAGCTCTGCATTTAATCTCAGTGATAGAGTGTACTCTTACATTTAAAGTGTGCGCCGGGTGACAACGTATGACACATTAAGAGTACGTGTCATAATTCTCACATGCGCGTATCTCTGCGCGCCGACAGTGTGTCCACTAGAAAGTAGTCATATATTGCCAGCACGGTGGTTTGTGAGAGCAATCATGTTCCTGTCCACAATTACACTTTGTATTATCTCTGACGCTTATTTACTCGTGGCACGTGCACATTACCGTAGAAAATAACGGGTCCTTGTGACTTGAATTGGCGGTTGCGGTGCAGTGGAACAGAATCTAACATTGTCTGAGAGACAACAGGAGGGTTCTCTGGAGGCTGTTGGTGATGTAGGTTCCACGTTGGTGATGTAGGTTCCACGTTGATTATGTAGGTTCCAAGTTGGTGATGCAGGTTTCACGTTGGTGATGCACATCATGTGTTTACTTAAAGAAAACGGACCCGGCAAAAACAAGAATACAAAAGTTGCTTTGCGTTTATCATATTCATCTGTTAACATATCGGCTGGCGGCCTGACTATGCCATAAACTCTGGAGGACATGTGAAAGTACATTAAAACAGGTGGCATGTTATGAATGTACAGAATGAAACACAACATGCATCATTGTAATAACATACATGTTTAACGTGAGAAAACATTGAGCTTTCATTTAGACGAATGGAAACACCGTTGATGCGTTAATGGGCATTAAGCGGGCCCTAAAGTGTGACACGATATTTTTATATATATTATTAGTCCGGACTGAACTAGCACAAACCCAGAAGGTCTGTCGCTAAACTGCTGCTGTCCGCCTGACGAATGACTGCCTTTCCCCTGATGACCTTATAGGAGGTTTTCAGGGGCAACGCGGCTCTCTGATTACCTTTGAGACTGATAGCCATAGTGCAAGGAGTCGAGGAGGCACTATATTTCAGTGAGATAAGTGACAATCAGATTATTCCATGCACCTGTTCTTCTTCACCGGCCTGTGTGTTCTCCGGCACAGTCTCTGCCTGTCACGTCCGGTGGTACTCTCAGCCTACCGGTTGTAGAGGTGACGTGCCTGAGACCATATGAGACACTCTCTGAGAACTCAATAGCACATAATGTTGTGACGGTGTGGGTGGTGCTTTTAAATGTTAAAAACGAGTTTGCTTCGGAATGTTGTTTTTTGAATTTCAAGTTCCCTATATACTTAGATATCGATGACATTTGAAATTGAATGGACATTTTTGCGATTTATACTTTTTCAACAATGTTAGATGATTTTGATGAATAATCGCGAATTCGTCATGTAAATGTAAACCACGGACGATCTCTCTCTTTCTCCATAACCCAAATCTCACAGGGCGTCTCACTGCGCTACGCGAGGACAACATTTCTATTTCAAAACCAACACATGTTCACATGACAAATACAGTACGCACTTCCCATCTTTGACCTTTCCGTACTGTCCTGGTGTTTGCGGAAGGAAAGACTGCTCATCCAACGTGGTATTGAACGTCGTCCTTTGAGAAATATGTCATGCCCGCC
The DNA here is from genome assembly GCA_029465975.1 of Dallia pectoralis. Classification (NCBI taxonomy): domain Eukaryota; kingdom Metazoa; phylum Chordata; class Actinopteri; order Esociformes; family Umbridae; genus Dallia; species Dallia pectoralis. Next base: position 6,072,978 of record CM055755.1, read on the forward strand.
CACACACCACACGGGACAGCAGGGAAAAGGCGAGTGATGTGAGTCACAAACTTGTCCTTTGGGAGACAATATTTGGACGAGCCTTTTCCTCCGCAGGCTCGCTGGATGCGGGATTCGTTGTCCCTATATTGTGGCTAGACGGGGTCGATCCGTGTTTTTGTAACCGGTTTTAGTAACATGCAAGGTTATTATAATGGACCTTTAACATGCTGTCTCCGGCTCTGAACTGCCGCTCTTCCTCCCTGTGGCTTCATGCGATGGTTTTGTCACGGACGTCCTCTTTGTGACTTTGGCTAATTCACATGATAACAGGGCCTGGATAGCCACTCTATGGAGGCTCAAAGTCCTCAATGGAATTACATTTTTAATCGTCACTATTTCTCTAGCAGATACGTGTGTACTGTCCTGTTTGGTCGTGTGGGCAGTGGGGAAATAAATAAAAAACTTATATAACATAAAGATATGAAAATATACAACTGTGATTAGTGTAAAGACCACCCTCATATGCAGAACATTCTTACAATCCATCTGATCAGATCGTTTGGTTGCTGGTCAGTCACTGAAACCAAACCTAAAAACAAACAAACTGACACATTACGATGTTTCTGCCCACATTAACATACGGGCTGACAAATAAAGGGCACTCCACAAAGCATTACTATAGTTAATTCAACAGCTACAGATTCCTGCCATTAAACACTAGGCCCGGTTTTGTATCGCCTGGCTTTTTGTATCATCTACCAGAATCATTTCTAAGCTTCCTTTCAATATGTTGAAAAAAACAGTCTTTAAGCTAAGGCTGTGTTCTTTAGTGAATTATTCACAGGAAAATGGGCTAAGGAAAGAATCCGCACCACACAGGATAGGTGAAAATTACATTTCAGCACCACGGACAGTGGCAAACATAACCCCAGCCACACAGTGTTGTTGTCCCTACAGCGCCACCTGTGGCCAAGTACCATATTACATCAGGCCAGCATGGTGCCAAACCTCCACTGTTGTGTCTGCTCTGCAAACACATGGTTATTTTCTTGTTATGACGCATGTCCGTTGCATCCCAGTAAAGGTCAGTGTTAAAGCCCGTGTTTATAAGGGGTTAATTTGAGAATTTATTGTTTATAGTGCTACTCTGCAGTTCCCTTATAATGGGATTACGTGAGTTCCCCTCAAACCACAAACACTCTCTGGGCGTAATTGCAACCCAAATCCCCTAATTCTACAAAGAATGAACCAAAGAGAAGCAGTTAGGCTGATTAATGTGATTAAACCCTTCTATTTTTTTCTAACACCGGGACCTAATTGAGTGGTGACTGAGGCGAACGTCATGGTGGAAAATAAAAACCTTTCAGAAATGCAGAGGGGAAACAAAGTTGAATCAGTTGTTCGGCAAAAGAGTCTTCAAACACTTTTTTACTCCCTCATTGATGTACTTTAGATATGAAATATAATGAATACAGATTAATTAAATTAATATAATGAATACAGATATATATTATTATTCCAGTGAGGTTGCAATCTTTTGTTCCCAAACCAACCGGAATGTCCAAATGAAAAGTATTATGAAAGGCAGTGTGTTTAAGATCAAATCTAAGAAATACGTATATATAATTCTTTGTTTCCTTAGTTAGCATCTATTACATGTTTTTTAAATATATATCAGTAACATCAATATTGTTGGTTGTTTGTCCTACCGAAATGCTGTCAGACAACGTCACACATAAGTAAATAAACAACAGCGAGTGTGCCTAGAAGCACTCAATCATGTGAGCATTGAGGACGACGGTCAGATCAGAAATAGTCTGATTCCAAGTGTGTAACAGCTGTCTCTACCAAGGCACGCCGTGGCTCAAAGGACTCGTCGCCTCGACCTTTGGATCGCGGTCTTACTCTGGATTTTCGGAGTTCTCGAGGAAACTCGTGCATTTAACGCCACTGTGTGTCATAACAGTGTGATGTCATTATGATGGCTTGACACCCACCACCCACCCAACCACCCACCACCCCCCAACCCCACCCACCACCCCACCCACGGATAACGAAAGCGGAGTCCTGTGAAGCATCGAATCCCTTGTCCCATCGCGCTACTGCGGCGGCGCTCTCAGAAGGCTCGGTTCCTGCAAGCTACGCTATTATATTATTACGGTCTGTTTGGTTTATCACACTGACATTTAATCATTTCTCTTTTAAGGAGCTCGGTGTGTGTTGATGAAACATCATGGTTTTTCACAGTAACAATCACACTTGGTAAAATACACCCCTCAGAGCATTAAGGAGAACCGCCAATGCAGTGTTTTTCTGGACTGAGAAGTTTGCTAAGCCGATGCTTACGGAATCCTTTAGAACCCGGACTGTGGTGTGGTGGTATAGAAATAAACATACAGTGAATCTAATGTGTGTGTGTGTGTGTGTGTGTTATTGTGTGCATTAATGCGTTCCCTGCCTTTGAACTTATCTCCGTGCCTTGTCGGACTTGCTCACTGTTGTTTTTGTTGTCTGACTTTGTGTACATTGTTTGTGTACACTGTGTGTGGGTGGTAGCCTCATACGCTGTCATGCATTCCTCTAACAATGTCAAATAGTGCCCACTTGAGTCTTCTGACCCGCGGACCGCGGAGCACTCAGCGCCGAGATAAGAATACAAACAACTGACCTGACCTTTCCGCCAGACGGACTGAATTGACTTGGCCTTCTGCGTCAACACCCCGTTAAGCCGGGTCACTGCTTAGCTTTCCTGTCTGTGGTGCATCGGAACGGTAAACAAACGAACCAAAGTGAATGCGGGCTTTTTATTCATTTATTTTTGCCCTGTGAGCGGTATACTGGCACCTCGCACCATCCACGTAATAACTGACTGTCACCTTGAAGTTGGCCCGGAAATATAAACCCAAAACACCTCGCAGATTGCATTAACATTGTAAAACAGAGTTAAACGAACGGCCCTTCACAAACAGTAGTAACTTCACCGGGCACATTCGCGGACGCCCGTACGCTCCCTGACCTCCCAGCCAATTGTGTCTCAACCCTCGGCGGATTGGTGTTAGCTTCCCTCCGCCTCCTCGGTTCGGTTTCCGCGTTTCCACTTCACGATTCCTCTCACCCACGTCTCTAAGATGAAAGTTGAAGTGTGAGCAAGCACTTCCTGGAGCCCAATATGCGAGCCGGGGGAGGTGATGTATTGTTTCATTACGGTCGTGGAAATGCATGGCAGAACTCACTGGAAGGCTAGATACACGGCACTCATTCACTTGAATTATCTAACAATATTAGATAAGCCCGTTCGCTCTGGTAATGCACGCGAACGGCTGGCATCATTACTCTCTCCCAACAATAGGGTTCACTCTAGAATTGCCCTTTCTGTGATTTATAGGAAGATAATTTGCTGGACTGAAGCGAATTAATCCAAACGCTCCGCTCTTCAGCGTCTTATACTCGCGTTAGGAGTTTTACCGAGACGACTCGTCATTAGGGCGAGACTCATGGTTAACGGTTCGGAAAAATAGGGCATTCAACGAACACGACCGATCGACAGTTGATCAAGGCAAAAACGGACATTGTGAAACGTATACTCCGAAGTACATGCGTCGTGAAAAAAAGGGTTGAAAGTATGTGGTTGTACTGTCGCTCGGTCACCATATGAAATGAAGTTCCTTGCTGGCATCAATGTATGTGTCCGTGCGATATATGAAACGCCTTTGTGTTGAGTCCATTGTTCTATATGGTAACAGCGACGCTACGGACGTGAAGTCACCGAAGACAAACTGATGCTTTCTGGACCACGGCATCCAAATCCACAGGCGCTCCGTGGAGGCTCTTTGTGTGCGGAACGGTTCCAAGCTCTCTCGTGTGTTACACGACAGAGAGGTAAACCGTTACCAACCGATGCAGAAAGTGATGTTTGTGCACGGAACACAAAAGGGTAAAAGCCTCCGGGTCCACAGAGGCCCCGTGTACGCGACGCATCAGACCTGGTTGGCAAAAACGAGCGGACGGCGGAGCGGGGACCAGGGAGAGCCGCCAACCTGTCATGGCTCCCTGTGCCGGTGTCAAGACGGTGCGGAGACAGAGGGAGACGTCAGGAGCGAACAAAGCTGAGTGGGTTGAAGGGAAACACCGGGCCGAGACGCGCACGGCTACTGCCAGGGAATATTTATAACACAGTGCATCGTGTGCTGACTTCTGGTGTTACGCAACAGCCAACTGTACAAGTGTACCCTTCTTATCCAGCCGTTGTTTGCTGTACCGAGGCCCTTTTCTCTGTAACTACATTGTTTTCGTGACGCGGCCCGGTTTTCATACAAGACACGCTGACACGTGATCACTGGCGGTAATGAGGCACCGCGGTTTGGTCCTGGTGTCCCGACCAAAATCTCAAGAAAGGTGACGGCCTGTGTCAAGAATCCAGAAGGTGAAGGTGGTGGTAACACGACGTGGTATTATAAAGGATTATGTACTACAAAAGTTTGTGCTGCAAATGAACAATTTGAAGCGTAGTCCGTGTTCTCTTTCCATAATGTACTGGCTGAATTCAGAGTGCGGTCCTTTCACTGCTTCGAGGCTGCCAAGAGGGCACAATCCAGATCATTATTAATTCAAACCGGATGGCGGGTTCACGTCCTGATTGTATCTGGCAGAATACGCGCTGCGGAGAAACGCTGTGGCACTGCCAGATGGTTCAGCCAGCTTGGACAAAAAATCAACAGCTGGAAATGTACATTTCCGAAGCACTCCGTGGTGGATTGGCTTTGAATGAGCGGAGATCTCTTAAGAAAACCAGAGTATGTCTACACACGCTGGTGAGACAACACGTTAGTGCATTGTATTGCTGTTGATCATCTGCGCGCCTCTACAAGATCCCTGGAGGTGCCCTGTGGTATCTGGCATCATTACATCAGCAGCAGATCAACCACTGATCTGGATCGGACTTGTCGGTCCAGCACATCCCACAAACGCCCAATCGGACTGAGATCTGACGAACGTGGAGGCCAGGGCACCACTTTAAACCCCTTCAGCATGTTCCTCAAACCTGACCGTGCGTACAAGGCACACGGCGCTGAGGTCACAGCGTTAATAGAGCATCATCCGTCCCATGGCACAGAAGCAGAGGGGATTGGTGCATGTTAACAAGGGAAGCCCATTAAACAGTTAAGCACAGGGAGTCCCGGAGATTAACAAAAGCAGGTGATCGTTTAGCCCCTGTATGGTGCCATGTTCCGGGCCTGTGTGGTGCCATGACAACTGGACGATGCACCGGAGGGAGTCGACCGGCACGCAGGCTCGATCCGGCGAGGCGTGGCTTCGCTCGGCAGGTGGACGAGGCGCGACAGGTTTGTTTAGCCGAAGCCTTGACAGCAGGGCTATACATGTTATATATACATACGTACATGTCATGCTATACATACGTGCATACATGTTCATCTGGCGGTTGTTGTTCCAGCATCGTTCCCGCACACCGCGGCGGATTTTCGAGTTTGATGTATTTTAAGGGATTAGCGAGTGAACGCACTGTGGGGCTTTGACCGTGATTTTCTCTATGCTACACCTTATCAGACAAACATCTGATATCTTGAACTTGAAGAATGTCCGGAGTACTGGCAGTTGTGATATCGTATTTACACCATGCCTAGCTTATCTCAATATGCTAAGCATTGTTTTGCAAATGAAAAAATGCACGTATCTCCACGTGATTTTAACTTTGAACTGCTTTCGACCTGCAGGTTGTTTCCAACATCTACTGCCATACAGATTGCAAAAGATGCTTTTTACGAAACAAACATAAAAAAATACCCATTGAGGTCATGTGAGAATCATTCAAATGTTTGTTTCAACCTGTCTAAAGACTTTCAACTGCAACAAGACAACACACCGTACATATTTATAATGTGCAAAAATAAATACGAAGCTATTAACTATACAGGTACACGGAGAAATTGACAATCGCAGGAAATTATAGTGGTACATAAATAGTGAAAGGTTCAACGGATTCAGCAACTGCATTGACCAGATAGCAGCTAGTCTAGTTTGCTTTCCAAGAAGTGAGTCGGAACGAAAAAGTCAAGCTTGAAGGTATTTTGCAATTTGTTTCCGTCACTGGCAGCAGCAAATTGAAAATAATGATGACTGAAGGAACTGTGGGCATTTTGAGTGACCAGAGAGACATAAACATAGACGTTGTAACCTATTTTGATACCGGATTCTGTTTTCTAGAACATGTTTCTGATTGGTTGGCAGATCAGAGACAACATACTGAATATGTACCGAGCATTTAGTTCACTGCGCTGCATTCGTATTGTACACTTTAAATTTGCTGGACAAAAGTGTTTGCATATAGTCTAAATGTCCTAACGAAATATTTGTTAAGTTAGTCCAGGTTTAGATGAAGAAAGCACTTTCGCTTCCTTTTTGCATTGAGCAACACCTGATTTTCACCTTTTTTATGATGATACATCTGTACTCAGGCGTGACAAGGACACATGGGAAGTTTCATCGATTCCAGGCAGGTATGAACGAGAAATTATTTATCCCACCTACCAAACAGATTTCTTCAAGTCAAACATATGGGCCAAATAAAAAATGGTGCCCTTGCGGAAACCAAAATATGTTGTCTCACTGAATAATAGCAATGTTACTGTCAAATTATCGACACATAGATAATGTGCGTGTAAACACAAATGTCACTCGTTCAAAACTGTGAATATATATCCCGGATGTGAAAGTTTAAAGAAGGGATCTCAAACCCGATTGTTGGAGAGCTATTGGCTGTTTTTACTCCAACCTGTGTTTTATGGAACAAAAGCTTGGTGTCAAGTTGTTTTTGAAATTGGTCAGAAATACTGTGTAGACCTTGTTTATGCTGTCAATGACTTTTGTCGCTGGAAAACCCACTTTTCACTGAAATATCTACATAGACGTACAGAGATACTAGTTAAGTCTCTGTAGCATCACTAGTTGTGGGTTTGATTATAGGAAAAAAAATCCCAAAACAAGAACTTATTTCAGAAACTCATCAGTTTATTTTTGTTATTAGAAATGAATTAATTACATTGCCAAGAAATTGAAGATATAGCGTAACGCTGTGCACTGCCCCATTCACAAACAGTGAAGTCTCTAATCAGAATAGAAAGAGGAGTGGGAGGCCCCGGTGAGCAAGAAGACAAATACATTGCAGTGTCCAGTTTGAGATTCAGATGCCTCACCTCAACTGGCAGCTTCATTGAATAGTATCAGCAGTCTCAACGTTGTCAGTGAAGAGCCGAGTTCGGAATGCCGGCCTTCTAGGCAGAGTTTCGTCCAGTGTCTGTGTTCTTTTGCCCATCTTATTCTTTTCGTTTTATTGGACAGTCTGAGACCATGGCTTTTTCTTTGCAACTCTCATACCGGCTTAGCGGGATCTCACACTGCTAACGACAGAATCACCGTTAACTGAATGTCAGACAATTTGTATGTCATTAATCTCTCACCACAGCAAATTGACGCTTGCTCTTTACAATCCTACGCTTTTAAATGTACAGTACCTTTTTTTTTTGATGTATGACTGTCTGTGGGTTCTGTCGTAGTCTCATTTTTACCCTAAAGAGAATCCCAGAGTTCCAGCGTTCTTTATTATTTTCACAATGAACAAATCGACAGACATCCCCACCTTAAAGGTTTATGGATTTAGAAAATCTGTTTGCGTTGATGGGACGGAATTAAACGTGATTATAGTGACTGACTGACCAACAAAATGTATTGATTAGCAATTGATAATGTGAGGTCATTTTGTTAGACCGTTAAGTTGACAATCGCCAGCAGCCATTTAACCTTCTCAAAAAGAGACAACTGATGCTCTCACAATTGTCTCAATAATTGTTCGCTTTTTAATCATTTTCACTTCCTCAGCTCAGGGGCACTTTTAGTTGACGGAAATGCACTTCAACGCACAAACGGAGGACGAAGAGAAAGAGGTTCTATTGGGATTAAAAGTGTACGCTATCTGTCTCGCTTACAGAAACCCACGTACACAATCACAGAAGCATACAGTGCATGCGCACATCAAGCCAGTCAGCGTTGCTCACAGCTGAGCTTACAGACCCGTCTCAGACGGTTCTTATGATTCATCGGTAAAACATTTGAATACGAATTGGAAAATGGGTGATTAGTTAAATAAAGAGGCTCGCGTCCTATCGCATCAGTCCTAATCACATTCATTTGTTACACAGAATTGTTTCAGGTTTGACGTGTGGTTTCTGCGTGGCACAGGAGAACGTGCATTGCACAGCCAATCGAACAGTGCTTCAACGTACAGTTGCACATACCTTAGTACAAAGCATTTATTAGACTTTTTTAAGCCAAAAAACTTTATTGGGTATAACATGCAATCTTAATCAAACAACAACGAATCATGTTTCTTGAAATCAACATGAATAAATCGAACATTGGTTTGTCTGTATAGCTTAGTTTAGCTAGAAAGCATCTCAGCATTTACATTTCAAAATCTTGCGTTGCTTCTTTAAGAGTCCGCACGGCGTGGTGAGTGTGTGGGAGCTGTGAGCTAACGGTTATAATTGCCTAGTTCTCCTCCACCACACATGAAACAACACCATCGGGGGTGCCGGGGGCGGCAGGTAACCAGGGGTTATAAAAATCTGACCGCTAACTGAGAGGACGGCGGAGCAAATCACAAAGGTCCCAAAGTCGAAAAGATTAAACATCTGTTGTTCTGTCTCTGAGAAAGACCGTTAACACCCCGGATACGAGTGTCTGGTAATTTGCCCAAACAGACGGGTGGTGGCGGGAGAATGTCGGACGGAAATGACTGATTACGTCGTCTGCGGAGAAGACCGTTACGCAACGCACTCCGAACAATAAGCAGGGCTGACATTATTTGCGGCGGAGTGATTGTTCAGGCTGTGATATTTGTCGTGTGTGTACCTTTGCCACGGGAGACACCTCATCCAGTTTCTTAACAAGTGGGAATGTTGCTCTTGAAATCCAACGTCTGAAAAGCACGGCAGAGTGCGGTGGGTTTTTTACCACAGAGTGCAGAACGTTGCCATGCTCCATTACTTATATTAAACATTTATCAGAAGGGGACCGTGTGTGAAGACAATTACAGTATGCACAGATTTGTTCGTAGTCTTTGCATATTTCATTCGACTTCGGATCATGCAGATTTTTGTTTTGACGGGTTTGAGGTGTATTGCTTCACCGGCGAACTCCACCCATATTTGGCCCGCATATAAACAAAACCTGGACACCTTCAGATGGTTCTGGAGAACCCAGTCCATGGTCGTATATTGTATCACAGCACTGGTGTTCCATGCCAGCAGTTGGGCGTGGTAACAAAGACATGAAGGTGAATAATAATGTAGTTTCATGTTTTAATAATCCTTAACACAGAGCGGCAGCTGTGGGATGTGTTAATACTGACATTAAAGTGAATAGTAATGAAGAATACGTAGTGGCAGCTGTTGAATCAGGTAACACTGACCTGCAGATGAAATATAATGTAGTATACTGGAGTAAAATGTAGTAAAAAGACCTCCAACAATTGCAAAAAAAAAGTTTGCCATTGTGTCCGTTTTCTGCGTCAGGCATAAAGAAACGTAGATGTTTTAGATGTGAACATTTTTCAAATTCCTGTCTATTTCGCTTGGACTCGATTTGTTGAATAACCTGAATGCAGTTGCATTTGGAAATGGGCTCGGAAACGTATTGTTGCACATATTGTACATCGGCATTGGTATGTGTGTGAAAATAGGATTGCAAAATACATTCAGACATTTTCGGATACGCCTACAATGCTGATTATCAACGAATTCCAAAATCTTCCGGTGTTTCTCTAGAGAGCAAAACTAGACACGTTCTGTCGCTGTGGGGTGAGATTTATAGTTTCAGTCACTGTTGGTGTCCTGACTACTTGCCTAACCCAATCATTTGTGTAGTTTGACTCAATGTCAACAGAAACCTGTATCTCATGTGCCTGTCATAGACCCATACCCCCCCACCCCCACCCCAACCAGAGAACTCGCAGTAACCTGCTGTAGCTCATGTTGTTGTGGGTTGCCTGAAAGCCCTCCTTTAAAAAACACAGGCTCTCTCTACCCATGATTCATCGCTTTTGCTGTTTCGGCAACAGCAACAAAACAGCCGTGTTGGGTTTTGGGCTCTTAGTCGAGCAGGATTCTCAACTGTCCATTTTTAGTTCCTTTCGGTGCTGTCAAATGACACCTCCTTCAGAGTACAGGACTGAAATGATGTGACAGTGTTAGAAAGTCGTGAATGTTTCTATGACAGCATGAGACTCCAGTTGGGGAGTGTGTGAATTCCTAAACCTGTGACGATAATGAAAGTAGTGATGACTTGTCTGTATAGTATGGATAGGATGGATAACTACCGTAAAGATACTCATAAAGAGGAATTTAGCTTAGTGGTAAGAGAAGCTGACCAGCAATCGAAAAAAATTCCTAAGAAGAGAGCTAAGCGGGAAAGTAGTTCTTTCTTTGAGAAAGACAGTTAACCCCCATTGGCTCAGGAGAACTTCTAAATGGCGGAAATGGTCGAGACGTATAAAAGCATCGATGAAGGTGATCAAACCTTGATTTCCAATGTCAGACATGCGTTAGAACATGTCTATTTGCGTTTTTATTTCTCCAGATACACTGATGCACACTGATGGGCCCAAACATCATGACCACAGGGACAAACCCATTTGCGGCCACCCTGTCCCATACGCGGCTGGGTGCGAGGCACTGTGCGATGTGACGTGTTCCTCCCTTAACCATCGTTAGCGTAATCTGTAACATGTCCCACAGTAGAACTTCTGTCGTTTTGGACCAAACACAATAGCTTTTGTCGCCCCCTCACGCATTGATTTGCCTTGCGCACCCAACACCCTGTTGCCGGTTTGTGGTTTGTCCCGTATTGGACCACTGTTGGTAGGTAGACACAAGTGCTGACCCGGGAGAGATGCACTGACCCTGTCAGCGGGACATAACCGTTTGGACCGTGTCAAAGTTGCAAAGTATTCACTCCTGTCAATTTCTCTTGCAACCAGCATTAACTAATTGTTTTCTTACCGCTACACAGACCTCAACACTTGCCTTTGACAGGAGATAATCAAGGTTATTCGCTTCACCTGTGAGCGGCCATCTTGTTTCATAGCGTATCTATGGACTAATATAAATCATTTTTGCAGTTCGCAGATGCCTATGGACCTCAAACGCACCTGCTCTGTGGAAGCGTTTCAATGCATAATACAGTATTTTCCTTACATTATTAATAATACTGACCTTTCAGAAAATCGACATTGAGATATTTATGGAAAACTCCTTTGACTTATGGCATAGGAATTAATTATTGAATTGGAATAATTGCTTGTGACAACCATCGTACAATCATGCATTGACATTTGTTTTTCGCATTGGCGTCCACATCATAGTGAACATAATATATCAGCCTGTTTTTTAAATATTTCGAGGATCGAATATAGATATTCCATAGATAGAACCCCTGTCACACCTCGGCCATAAAATTATGTGTTTGAAAGTGATCATGATTGTAGTCTGGTCTTGTCCTGTCATGTCCGGTTGCGCTCCCTTTTGTTCACTGTGTGTCATTGTTTTTTGTGATTTCTCCTCTGTAGTCTTTTGATTCGTAACACCTGTGTCTAGTTTACCCTCATTAGTTCTTGTATTTTGTTTTAATCCATTTGTATCAGTCCTGGTGGTTCATCGTTAAAGTCAGTCCGTGTTAGAGGTGAATGTCATGTTGGTGAGGTTGTTGTTTTCTTTGTATTTGCTCCAGTTCAAAGTCCTAGTTCTAGTAATAAAGATTGTTCATGTTTCTGAAACTTTGTGCATGTGTCCTGCTAACCTGCTAATCGCTAACCTGACAAAAGTGAGTTGTTTTAAAGACATGGGATTTGCCAGCACACTCATGACATGAACCCTTTTCTGGAACCTGTTTTGCCTCCAGGTCCACCGAAAATTGTCCTTAATGAAGTTGAGTTTACCAAAAGCTTAAAAGCTTTTCAGACACCAGTGTTGTCACTTTGCCACACATGGAAACTAAATTGGTCAATATATAACTATAGACGCGGTTAAGTAATACCCAAATGTTAAAAAACGCCGCTAATTGAAACGGAAGTAACATTCAGTCTATCAGAGCCTGTTCAAACAGATAGTGGGGCCCTAAAAAGAGATTTAACACAAAATGCAAAAGCCAGACATCTGATACCTTTGACCAAACAGCAGTGATGGCGGTACAGTCCATCAATGAATTAACCATGTGATCAATAAATAATGGAGGAGTATAGAAAGTGTGTACGAGACGGCTCTCAGCGGCAGCTGCAGAGGACTCTCGTGGCTTTGCGAGATATAGGTCATCAGAGAGGGAGAGAGAGAGAGAGATTAAAGGGAGGCAGAGGAAATAGAGACATAGTTGAGGGATAGAGTGAAAGTGGAAAATAGAGTAGCGGGAGAAGGGGAAAAACTAAATGGGAGAAAATGATCTATGCAACTGTGTTTTCTTGCACGAAACAGGACATCAGCCTTTGTGCCCGGGAGTTCTCCTAATACTTTTCTAAGACACGCTGTGAAGATGTACACACACACGCGCGCACATCTATCACAGACACGCTCTTTATCATCCGTTCGCTCACTCCTCTCATCGTCTTCACCACTTCTTGGATATAAACTATAATCTATATAAAACATATTATATAATGTATATATTTTACACTTCACCATCGACAATACATTTCTGTCTATATAATCGCGGTTTATCTTGTATGATCTTGTTGGCATTATTTGAAGTCAGCGGTCGTACACAAACAGACTCTGTTTTTCCGTACTTTGGATTTTTAATTATACACCTGTGTCAATGTGTTTGGACAGCATACATTATAGAATACACAAGGATTAGATCTTGTTGATGTAATCATTCCCCTAAAGTCTGCAACCAATATATATCACCAGATGCCAAGCATGCTATACTACTGTCAGTTCCTGTTCGCTTTGGTCCAATTTTGCCTCCACTGTTATCGTCAGCTTGGGAATGTCATGATTCAGATCAGGTGATTGATTTGGCCAGTCAGGAACGTTCCACTTTGTTGCTTCAATAAACTCCTTGGTAAACATGGCAGCGTTTTTCGAGATCATCGTCTAGATGCGCAATGACATGCCTGCCAATGTACGCCGAAGCTCTGGTCGACTCGCGTCGCCTCAGATTCCATTCTGCCCCTGTCAGCAATGGCATCTTCAATGAAAACTACTGAGACAGTTTCCATGGCAAAACCTTACATGCCCGAACCATGACACTTTTTTTTGATTGTTTACCGGGTAAATATGCTAAGGACACGTACCTATTTACAAAAATGACCTAGGGGCAATCAGGACGTCTGCTCGGATGTTAACACAAGGCTTTTTGCGTCTATGTCTCTATCACTTGGACTGATTGACATCCAGGCAACTCGTTCAAACGTTGGTTATTTTCGAATGACGACATTTGAAATGGCATAATTACTTCTCTGGAGTATCGCATGCCATCACTCCCGTACAATAAGGGAAATCCTGCCCATGGCATATGCGGCCACCATTCCCCAGCGAGCTCTATTTCTACGTCACGCATTCTTGATGTCTAATGTGACAAACAACCTGTTTTTCAGTTGACCGGCAGAATCACTGAGCACATCTGTTGGTTCTTCCATTTGTTAGTGGTTAGCCTTACCTCTCCAAAAACGTTGAATGTGCCCGTCAGCAAAATACCTGGGTTTTTTTTCAACCGGCGCTTTCATCTGGAAAGATCTTTGCCTCAGGTGTTCTGCGGAGGTGAGACCTCGGAATCCCAGGGGAACTGTTAGAGAATAGCAATTAGTGTCTCACTTTAAAGACGCTAGGTGTTGGTATGCAGATGAGTTTACGTCTTATGGTAGCCTTCGGATTTGTCTCCCGTCAGCAGTTTGTCCGCGCACCTCGAAGTCACGGGACAACGCTAAAAACGACGGGACAAACGACCTTTCGACTTGCAGGCGGGCCTGGGTGAAGGTTAAAGGAACGACAGCGGTTGGAGGATGTTGCTCATACGAACGAGGTTGAGACAGCCGTGGTACAATACAGATTGGATTCAACTTTATATATATATATAGTATACGTACGGTACGACACAGTGCAGTCTAACCGGAAGTGCAGGTGCACGAGTGCAAAAAGGTGAAACAGTTTAGTACGATGCATGCTAGTAAATCGGATGTAGGCTTGTGCAACGAAGGCATGTGCTATAAAGACAGATTGTGCAAAGTGGCATGTGCAAATGGAGGAAAAGCAGCAAAGTGATCACCGAGGTAGACATCAACATGAGACAACTGAATAATGTCCTTAATCGGAACTCGCGAAAGCGATGTCATAGTCCAGCAGTAACGGTCAAGAATGCAAATGCTGTTGTGCACAAAACGATCCCTGAGAGGCAATACGAAGTGTTTGGCTAGTGCCCATGTCACAGAGTTCAGCAGGGTTACAGATGCTGGAGAGAAACTGTTCCTGAGCCAGGTGCCCCAATGCCTGGTGGCAGGAGGGCAAACCGTTTGTGGCGTGGTTCTGAAGGTTACCTGAGGATGCAGCGAACACCGTGATGACGGGGAGCTGGGCACCAGCGATGTCCCGGGCGTTATTCAACCAGCACTTACAGGGCTTTCAGGTCGGCCACGGAGCATGTGCCAAACCACACTGTGGCACAGTCGAAGTGCAGCGGTCAGGTTTTACTACGATGTCGGTGGAGTATCATTCAATCTAGGTGTCATTAATCTCTTCCGAAGGAGAATTATTGACACGACTTTGAAAGGATTGTATACAGTCAACATGATAAATGTTCTTTTCACCTTGTCCCCCCCCCCGTTCGCTTGGTTATTAGGTCCGAAGCACATATTTCATTTTCTGTTTCACTCATTTCTAATTAGATAGAGCCCCCAATCGATCACTTTCGCCAGGAGTTTCACAGAAACAGCTTGGGTTCCTGACTGTGTTTTCCGCGTCCACGACTGGGTTATGACAGGAACATGATGGGCGAGGGAAAAGAAGACAAACTATCATCCAAATACATCCCATATTTTAATTTCAAGACGAGGCGTCTCTGACTTCCTGGTAACTGAGAGGGAGGTAATAGTTTCTCTACGGCAGACATGACCCTACAGGCACTGCTTTAATTACATCCCACTTTTTGATTCAGACTGTTAGTTCTTCCTTATATGTGTGTGTGTGTGTGTGTGTGTGTGCATGTGTGTGAGTGCACACATGTCTGTCCATGTGTGTGTGTCCATGTGTGCTTGTGCGAGATTAAGGGGCGATTGAAAATATTTAAAGACAAGATTTTTCTGGAATAATCCCTGCTAATAGAATCTGCAATAGTTTAAAGCAGGTCAAGAAATCTTAGAAAATGTCTATTCACAAATAATCAATGCCAGAACAACACATTTGCTGCATATAAACAGAAATGACCTTCAAGATTTGATTTGCCGAACTTCTCCAAACGTCATAGTGAAATGATTCTTCTAGATTTGATTGAAATTGATTTTAATCTCCTCCTGGTGGGGTCCTTACTCTAAACTATGTTGCATGACAATGGTCAGGATTTTTTGATAATTCATCTCTGGATGAGGGTGGATCTTACAGTAACACAGAGCAGAAAAAAAAAGTTTCCTTGAAAATTCTGAAAATTCTGTGAATCAAGTCGGCAAGTCTTTATGGATCTAACAAAGTTTGTTTCAAAGTTGAAATTGCCCTTTAATGTCTTAACTTTGATTCCGGGTTTGAAACAAAACATCTCAAAATAAACACTTTTGTTAAATATTAAGCATGCAACATAATAATTTATTAAACTAGTCCAATTTCTTGTCCGCAACATGAACACTCATTGACAATGCTGGGGTTTTTCAGTACAATGGCAGCAACCTTTCCTGTATAAAGTATGTTCGGTTACAATTTCTGGTGAAGTAAAAGAAAAGCAACATATTCTTTTCGCTAGAATTACTCATCCGTTCTTGCGTGAAAATCCTTGTTTACCAAAGGGTGTGGGCAATTTTTCAACATATCCTGCCTTCTTTTTCCCTCAGTCCTTGAAGATTGAAAAGAAATTACCTTACACCTGAGCTGAGTAGAAGAATGTACACAGAGAAATCCACAAAACACATCCAAAACCGAATGAAGAAACTAATCTGTCAGAAGAAGACAAGGACAAACCACTAAGCACGTACATAATCACATGTAAATAAACAAAACAAACACCCATTCACACATATCCTGTAGGTGCACTAGCAATCCTGGTGTGTGTTAACTGAAAGAGGGCAGAGAGTGGGATAACATGAAAATAGATTGGTTCACAGATATCGAGTGCAAAGGAAAGACCAAAAAAGAAAAGGAGAGAGAAACATGAACACAAAGAGAGAGAAGGAGAAAGAGAGACCGAAACACACAGAGAAGAAGCTATTTATTTTTAACTGCCTCCATAAATTTTTTAAAACAGTTCATTTTCTCCCCGGCAGGTCGTTTAGCTTGAAGAACACAATTATTCTGAGTAAAGCAAAAAAAGAATAACCGACCAGAACAAATAATTAAGAGGGTTTTATTCCACCCTCCTAAATATTTAACACGCAAAGCTTATCTTATGGAAACGTTACATGAGAGCCACGGCCCGCTGTTCTCATAATTCAAAATTACGAACCGGTCCCTCCGTGGTATTTGGCTTTGACTGCACAATGTCTAAACCCAACCTAGGTATTTGGTATTTGGCTTTGACTGCACAATGTCTAAACCCAGCTTCTGTATTTATTATAAGGCTCAACGTTTTTAATTTTTTTTGCAAATTAAAGCCTCAATTGGCGTCTGCCAATTGTCCAGGAATACATCGAAATGTGGAGGGGTTTGGCGCCGGCATCACTTCTAACAAGTCCACTGAGACCGATGCCATTTTCACAGCCAAAGAGCAAACGGAAGGCTTGTTAAGTGTAAAGCTGGCAAAAAGTTCAAAGCCGACTGCGCACTGTTGGGTTTTAGCGAGCGAGTCCCAGAGCGGTGGGGTGGTTCTGATGAGACCCATTCCCAACGCGTCCTCCTTGAGGGCTTCTCAGGAGAGCGGGTGGAACGTGGTCGTCGCTAGATGGAGTTGGATCCACTTCAATGTCACGTAGCAACCGTACAAGCCGGGCCCAACACAAAAGATATGCAACCCGCTGGCCTTGAGAACAGCTGCGCTCTACTCACAGTCACAATGATGCAGCCATCTCATGTGTTCGAGATGAAATCTTCGAGATGATTTTTTTTTCGGGATTCAGCCGTTCGATTCAAGTCAAATACACAAACACTGATTATATTACTCGGCTCTTGAAGGTGTGTTCTTTGATGTAAAGCCAACCAAAACTGCACGTTAAAAACTCTGTTTGCAAAACACGCACTTTGTAAAAATACGCCTACTAATCTATAGTTTAATCTAAAGTTAAGTCCCGAGAGAGTGCTGCAGATATCGTTGTCCCGGTTCTCACATCTCCCCCAGTGTCACCGGGAACATCCAGCTCTAATCACAGAACCCTCATTCATGCTTAATGTGTTTTTTTATCCAGGTTCTCCTCTTTCTCCACAATTCAAACAATCTTTCGCTTTGATCATCCATCTAGTTTTTTTACTGTCCGGCCACATCCAGGGATGACAGGCACGGTTGCATGGGAATAATGGCTCTTGACGAAATTACGCACGAGTGAAACGGTATGTAAAGAAAAACACGACTTCAACTCGAGGACTTACAGCCTTGGGATTGTCAATGTAATGGGTTTAATCTCGTGTTGGACCTGCTAAGGCGATTCTCCCAGGCTATTCTTCTATTTGTCTGTATGCTCGTTGTGGTACATTGCGACACACTATACAGGACTGATCTGGTGCTAACGATCCGGCGCCAGATACCACAGGACGCCTTCAGGGGCCTTGCAGAGTCCACGCCGCGGCTTTTTCCACAGTTTTCCAGAAGGAATATTGCATTATTTGAAAAAGGTGAGGGTGTCTTTAAAACACTACAGACGTGCCTACCTTCAAACGACTCCTCTCAAGCTTGTGCGCATCAAAGAGAATTCGTTCGTACAGCTGGATCACGACAATTTAGTATAAGGACAAATTGATTTGCTCGTGCACGTCCTGGGTTGATATTATCATCTTTGACATCTCACCGATTAAAAGACCACAGTGATGAGAAGTGAACAAGATGACCTTGATGCAACTCTAAACCGGTTCCGAATGTGTAGCACGCGTTTTTAACCGGGCAACATTAATTGCGTAAAAATGACTGAAAACCCTGATTCTCCTGGTTCCTAAGTGCAGCTCAAACATGTACAGACACAATAAATAATTTAAACTCAAGATAACATTTCAGGACAGAGACAACACAGAAAGTGATACAGTGAACTCAAAGGGGTCACACAAGATCAGAATATGGTCAAATATGGGTCATTAGGCTACCACTCAGTTATATGGAAGATTCTTCAAACCATAATAACTTGTGTGGAATATTTGGAAATTCTAGTTTTTGCTATTCTAGGTTGATGCTCATACATCTGTTTGTGTAGGAATGAAGATACAATACTTTCAGAAATTCAATTAAAAATGAAAAAATTCTCCATGTTACAAACATTTGTCAAAGTGCTATATACATTAAGTAAATTCAAATTGAAAATAATTAAAGGAATAGACAGGAAGGTCTTTTTTAATATATGTTTTTTATATAAGTATTGATAATTGACAATTGTATGTATCACATATCCTAAATTTGCCTTTTTATGGCACCACCAAATTAACAAAGTCCGATGTATAGATTGAGGTCGCCAAACATGGGAAAGCGACGACATATCAACAATGTTTTGCGCGATGAATAAGTGATTGTGACAAACCCTTGTGAGAGCGACCTGCCTAGTTGAGTCAACACACGAGCGAGACGCCCTGTCCGGGCCTGAGCTAGAGAATGCCAGGGGGCTCACAGGCTTAGATGGAGGGATCAATCTGCCACTGCACACTACTGACTGAGACGGGCACAGCGCCAATGCTATTCTGTCACCCTGTCTATGTATATGCCAAGGGCAAAAATAAAACCAGCCTCCGATAAAATTGTCATGATCTCGAAAATACTTCAAGTCGCCATTGTCATAAGCAAACCCTCATCCACATTTCCATCATACGAAAACGGAAACATGCTCAAAATAATTATCGAGGATGTTCGGGAATGTTATATAATAATTTTGTATTTTTTAGATGTACTGCCTTCCCAAATACTTTATTTTGGCATCTCCATGAAATTAGATGATTTTCTCTTGTTGCTTTTAAGCTGTTTATTGTGGAGCATTATCAGTCTTCAAAAAATTGGGTTTAAGCTCTAGGGAAGTCTAGGGAAATAAATATCGGAATCCTTTTTCAGTGATGAAAAAACACAGGCTTTCATGAACTGAAACTGAAATGCCCATATTATTCCTCCATTTGTAAGCTGTATTCATCTAAGTAGCAAGATGGCTACTAGAAAGCTCCAAATATCTCTGCATGGCACTGTTCATCCAGCGTAATTAAAATGTTTGTTGGGTTAAATATTGTTATTGTGGGAAAAATGGGCTATAATGCTGTGACTAGCTAGCTGCTATGTACTTAAAACCTGAACCATGGAATCCAGCTATCTATATCTCTACGATTTGCAACGCCACAGCTATAATATAGAGCAGGGCTCTTCAAATGGCGGCCCGCGGGCCACATGCGGCCCGAAAGCAACCTCAGAGTGGCCCAGCCCGTAGTTCCGCAATAGACAGTATAAAAGGGAAAATAGGGTCCCCCCAGCGATATTTTTTCCCCCACTATGGCCACGCCAAGACCCGCCCTTCAATAGCATTCACACACTACTATTGGCCAGGTGTCCATCTACAGGTCCTATCCCCTGACTGCTTCGTAGGGCGGGTCTTGGCCTGGCCATAGTGGGATTGGTAATTTTGCATCCCGCCAAAACTACCAACATGTAAACAATGCAGAGCGTGCTGTGCCGGTAGTAGCCTACATTACTATCAATATGTCTCAACACTGAAACTTAAAATTCTATGCACCTTTTGCTGTGCAAACTGACCAAAGTTAAAAGAGAAACAATGAATAAACCTTACATGTTTTTCAATAAATTTGTTTGTTGGTTTTTAAAATTTGTCATTATGAGCTGCTTCGCCGCTGAAATGACTGGCCCAACTAACCTTTCTCGATTTGAAAATCTGGCCCAACTGAATTTGTAATTGAATAGCCCTGATATAGAGAATACATTATTGAAACATTTAAATCACAAATGTAAAGTCCTGGAATAATAGCGTAATCGATTTATATAAGAATGATCCGGGTATGTTCGAAAATACTTAAACAACTCAGATGACGGATTTGTTTCTAGATTTTAAGATCCCGTCTTCCCGTGTCTTCTCAAGTATTTGTTGTCCGCTAATCTTGTTCGGCCTTCTCTCGTCTCTCTAAACCCACACTCTCGTTCCCTCAATGTCGTTTACACAACACTCTGTAATTCCCAGCTTTGTGCTACCTGCTGAAAGATTGTCCGCCTGTCTAGCAATCAATCATAGCTCATTTCCTTGTGCGTGAGAGGAATGTACCGCATCTCTCTGCCAGAGAAGGGACACTGGACTGTCTCACATTTGCAGCACAGGCGAACCCCTCACTCTTTCTCATTGATATTCCTTCTCAATCAGCAGTCTCAATCGTCTCATATCTCATCTGCAAAACACAACGTTATAAACAACATCCAATCAAATGCATCAAGTTGCAGGGGTAAAGATAGAGGACGTAATTAGGGTTTGTCGGTCACTGAAAAAAGTCATCAAGATTGGCCACCTTGTCGCGGTTCTGGTTCCTGACTGGTCCCAAACTGCATTTTTGAGTACAGCCCACTCTGTGAATTGCCTAAAATATATTTCTGCTTTTTACTCATTAAAGCAGCCATTTCTTCACATTACCTCACAGTGTCTGCAAGGATAGAGGATACTTCCATTTGACAAATCCGATTTGGGGTTAATTCAGTTAATTAACGACTATTAGGCTCATAGATACTTATGTGTTTATGTGTATGCTTTCTGGTTCTGTAGGCAATAATACCAAGACATCACCTGCACGGGTCACTGGAGACTTGAATTGACGTGGCATGTTTTGTGTTCACAATATGTGCATTATTTGTAATGTCTTATAATACAAGTTAATGCTTTGTTGCCGTTTAGTTTTCCTCAGGTCACTCAACACACACAGTTGCAGGTGAACAGTGACCAACACTGTGATTGATGGCGTGATGATATTCCAAGATAAAAGTCTGTGATCAAATGCAATTTGGCTGGGTATGAATCAGAATAATTACTGTCTGTTTAACGTGCTGTCATATTTTCCTTTCATCAAAATAATTCATTTAATTTCAAACCAATTAGTTCCGCGTTACCTTGATTTTGTTTTTAAATAAAAGAGTCTCACAAGAACACATTTCACTTAAACATCAGGGATGCTTTTTAACTGATGCTTTAACTATCGTTGTATTCTAATTCGGCTAATATTAATAACGTTTGCCAGCAATATTTGGCATTATTACCCAATTGTACGTTTCACAGGGCTCATGAAATGCAATCGCTCTAAGGAGCTGATTTATTTGGCTGCTGAAGTGTTTTCACTTTGAATTTAATCAGAAATGCGTTTGATCCAGGTCTCTGTGAGTGTGTGTGTGTGTGTGTGTGTGTGTTTGCTGCGTATGTAGCGAGGTCCCTGATTAGTGTGTAAATCCGTCCCCGCTCGATGCTCCCCACGAACGGTCATCATCCCTCTCATTGGTCCTTCCTCTGGCTCGGTCCTGCGGTGGTGGCCCAAATCTCCGGGCATGATGGGACAGCCCGGGGATAAGCTCTTTAATTAAGCTTTCCTCAATTTAATTGCAGACAGAATTCCTGCGGCGCGAATGTGAAAACAGAGACACGAGAGTCCACTCAAAAGCGAACTATCAGCGCGTCGTTCTCCTTCTGCTAATCCTCTATTGGAGTAGAATTCGTCTGGATTGCAATATTTGTCCGAAAGCATCAGAACGAAATGCTGATAAAGCATCTTCACCTTATTTATCTTTTGCAATATACTGGACTCCTCAACGCAACCGGTGGGAATCCCATGTTTATATCGATCCAAATCGAGCCCGGACAATCGGTTGAAGTTCGAAGGTCGAGGCCAGAATGAGTACCGTTGAACATCGCCCCTGCCCGTTGCTGAGAGCTGATTGGCTGGGAGGGTGTCGCTAGAACGTATGATATTTAGAGCACAATCCGTTATACGGGGATATTGCAGTCTCCCGTCGTTTTCACGACTAGCAAGAACTTCAGTGTATATGTTGCTTCTGAGCTTCCTGCACGCGTGTTCGATCACGCTGCTCGATTCACGTTTGAATTGTGAGTCGCCGGATTGATTCACGGGGATGTAACGCTGTCATATCAGTGTCTACTGAATCAGTGGAGAGATGGGAGGTAGCTCACAAAGTGGTCGTTGCTGATGATTGAATATATCGGAGGAGCTTTTAGGGCGGCGTGTCTATTCCGGCACGCCAACAATCGATCTTTGAACGGAGAGTGACTTGCCGGCGTCTGCGCGGGGGGGTTTGCGAAACGTGTCTGTAATTCAAAAACGTCTCATTGAATACTGATAATGAATCGGCCTCCTTCTGCCGAGCGACCCGGGTGAAATAACAATGGGAATCCCATCTGTTTCAAATTGATCCGTGTCAGGATCCATATTCCCGGCCGGACCACACGGACCGAGGTTATAGCGGCGCCGTGCTCTGAAGTCCAATCACATTTGCTGCATCTCCAGCATAGCAGATTTTACGATGTCTACGTCCCCACCTGATGAATTTGTGCCGATTGCGTCGAGACGCTAACGACGAGACGCACTCTAGCCTTGATATCTGGCGCGGTGCACGAAACAAAGGCCTGAGGTGTGGCAAGGGCACGGAGGGCGCCGAGGCCACCGGTGTAATCGCCGATGGAATATTGAGTCCCCGGCAGGGCACTTTGTCTCGGGCGAGCCGCCGCCGCCCCTCTGCTCTCCTCCCTGCCACTTCGCCCCGGTCGTAGCGGATTGCCGCCGCCTCATGCATATTTCATGGGCCACGGGTCAGTGTACCTGTCTAAACAGGAAGACACGGGCTGCGTCTCGGTGACACCAAAGGTTGGCCGTGGGAGAAAGTGCCGAACGAAAGACCCCCACCGGATCATAATGGATGATTAAGTGAAGCGGAGTCGGGGCAGGCTGGGCTCCAGGCTAGATTACTCTGTTTGCTCATTCTCACCGTGTAGTCCAGGGGCAGTTCGGCGCCAGGATAGATTGGTATACGAAAGGTCCTTGGCGCACTGATGACAGTGCGAGAAACACGTTCGCTCGGGGACACATACGGGGCGTAGTCAAAGAACTTAGCTTGATCACACAGCTGGATCGCAACCGCGGAGGTTTCCGATTGAACGCGTTTTTTGGAACTTCGGCCTTTTGGGAGGCGCGGTGCGGCTTGCCTTGGCGTCGTGCCGCGGAGGATCTTTAGGTCGTTGGGAGGAGATGGATGGCAGGTTCATCACTCACACACGGCACGTCATCTAGTCTGTCAAAAACACGTTTGGCTGATGTATTGCTATTGGAAAGTGTCATCGATTGTGTGGCGGCTTTTGGAAAAGCATCAACAAACAGTAAAGCATCTCGACCGAGATATATGGCTTTCTAAATGGAGCCATTATGGTCGGCGCACGGAAGAAATTGAATGAAGTCCAACATATTACCATATCACGATCATTGCGTGTGGCGTTTCTTGGAACATGGTCTGCGTAAATCATCGTCAGCGTCGTAATTGTCTTAATAAACGTCATGCTAGCGATTCCCAATTACCCCGTAAGACTGACAGAGTTGCTGTCATTAAATGATTAGCACCGAATTCACAAGCTCCTGTCTGTCGAGCTACAAAGGAGCCCCGCGTGTTTGTGTTAGCTTTGACGACAGGGGTAAGGGAACGCCGCGACACATCTTGTGACAAGACAGGAAAGCTGCGCCAGTGAGATAGCAAAGCAGCAAAGCTGCGGTCACTCTATAGAGATGGTGGTATTTGTATGATAGACAACATTGCAATGCATGCTTAACAACTTGGAAGCATTTACATTCTTTCTCCTCAATTAAAAATCAACGTATGGATTTAGTTTTTTCTGTGGTCATAGAATGTGTCATTTAACGATTTGATTTAGTGTTTTATTTATGGAGTTTTGTAGTTGACAATATTATTGGATTCAGAGAGAGTAGCAACATTTTTCCAATCTCAAATATCATCAATACAATATCATGTCACCATTGTTCGTCTAAAACTATTAACAGCACGAAATATTTCATGATGTTGCAAAAGTATTTTTCTCAAGCACCTCATGTGACAGAAAAATCGATTTCAAATTTTTTTTATAGTCGATTTCAAATTCCTAACTGGTTTGACCGTTATTGTGTTTAGATGTTGTCATCTGTTGAGGTTTCATTTCGTTAATTCGGTTGAACATGTTCAAGGACTATTACGTGAGCTTACATATTTTGCCCTAAACCAATTTCAGCAGATGGCCTTGATTATATTTTAATTATGTACAACAACAACAACAAAACCTTTGAAAACGGAGTTGGACACCAACCATGATAGCATATTTAATATAGCCTCAGACGGGCATCGGATTAAGTGAATATGTACACTGATGAGCCAGAACATTATGACCGCCTGTTTTTTCTGCCTGTTGCCCTGGCAGCATCATAATTATATTCAGAGAGAGTATTATCGTCCACGATTAAGCAAAACGCTCATCTTAGAATTGCACATTGTTCATGATCAACATACTATTACAGACGGTAGCAAGAAAAGAAATTCCCTTTCAGATTGCGATTTATTCAGAAAAAACCCTCAATGTTCCAAATGTGAATATGTGATGAATTCGGCATGATTTTTTTTTTATTTAACTACCATGGCCACAATGTAAAGGAGCCGTGTGTAAGTTGTAGCCTTGTCACAGATATTTTGACGATGGCTGACAGAAACCATTGCCCTCTTGACAATTGCCTTGTGTCTTTCGGCATTTTGGGAATAAATCCCTTTCCCTGGAACGTTGAGAATCCCGTTTACTAGGAACGGTGGTGACACCAAACACAGTTGGGACCGGGACAAGCAATCGGATGCCTACAGAACGGTGCTGTGCGAATAGGACTTCAGACCCAGCTGGTAGACAATAATTGTTCCGTACAGCAAATGTTGTGTTACATCTATGTGGCTCTGTCTTTGTAGTGTGCTGACGACGTTCTTTGTTCTGTTGTGTCATGTTTTTTTGTGTGAACTAGATCCGAGTAGAGGACGGGATCGGGATGTTGGCTTTATTTGTGTCCTGTAATGTTTCTCTACTGCATTATGTCACGTTGTTTTGTGTGAGCACAGGAAGGAGAGCCGTTGCTATAGGCAGTTGCTAATCAGTATCCAAGGAAAAGAAGATATTCATAATTGAATTACTAAGTTTGAGCTTCGTACTGAGGTATAGAATCAGCACCGTAATCAGAATCAGCACCGGAACCTGAATCAGCACCGGAACCTGAATCAGCACCGGAACCGGAATCAGCGCCGGAATCGGAGTCAGCACCGGAATCAGCACCGGAATCAGCATCAGCACCGTAATCAGAATCAGATTTAGAGGAATCATAGTAAACATGGTTGTAATGGACAGGCTGATCACCTGATCTGGGATTAGGATTTCACGACCTGCTCATTGTACAATTGGCACAATAAAACAAATGGTGTTTTTATATGTATGGAGCTCTGTCTTTCTGCTCATTTAATGTGATTTATTCTGCGTTCTTTGTCTAAAATCAACAAAAATCAACAAACAAATCTATGCTAGCCAAAACAAGTAAAGTAATACAAATTTAAATGTCTGTTTTCAGGGCACACATTTTTTTCCTAAGTGGGAAAATAACATAGTAATAAATGTTTTTGAGACCGACTATGCGTGCTTACTAAACTATTTAGACAACATTCCATGTACAGCAGCCATTCATGTTCGAACGTCCTTTGTGGAGCTTGAGAGAGCAAAATGTCAGTGTTTTTTTGAGTCACAGCCTTCCGCACATATTTTCTATTAGTTTGCAGCTCAGAACTGTTCTTTTCTTGTAAAAGAACCTGACCCTGGGACATTTCAGGATTTACCGTTGTCTAACAAACACAGCTGTTACATCCCTGAAGTCTGCAGCTCGAAAACAATGTTTAAAAGGGTTAAAAGTCCAAAGCATGCCTGTTGGGTTAACTTCAATAATTAAAAGAAAAATGCAACTCGACGACATTTTGTCAATTGTGACACCCTAAAATTAGCTTTTTTACCTACAGGCTCCAACTTCCATTGATGTGAAGTGTATTTGGGATACGTTGAAAAAAGTAGTTAGTATTCAAACTGTCTCTGATGGCGTTACCCAATATAATAATACGCATAAATAAAAGTAGACTAAATTCAATCTGAGCGCAACACACACACACACACGCGTGTGCTGAATAGACTTTACATATAATATGCCTATAAGTCCTACACAGTGCAACATACAAAATGTACATACAATATATAACTATATAATATATTACAATATATAATCGGAATTCATAGATTCAAAGAAAGTGTGCGATGTAATAGACACGCACCAAAAAGACAGCCAATCCAGGACGGGCTCATTTATTAATAGTCCTTGTTACCATGGTCTTCTTGAATCATTATTCACTACTGTTCAAATGTTTGCAATCTTGTTTCCCATACATGGTGAATCCAATACATAGAAGATATAACCTCATTATGTAGACAATTATAATTTAATGAAGCTATTTAGGGCGGGACTATGGGTGGGAATTATTATATTGCCCTCAGGGGTTATTTAACCACTATACGTACATATCCCAACCTCATAACTTTTTCCCAGCATGCCCAGGCAGTGTCTAATCTGTTCCCATACAGAAGCTGGGTACACTGGTTGGAAATGATTGTATATTTGTGTTATATTTTCACCAAGATTGCAGCTTCCAACAATATGTCAGGTAGACATGATCTAAGCCTTTTTACGTTTTTAGTTGCGTAATTGAAATATGTACATACATCTCTTTGCACCAACATAAACTGTCTCTACTGAAATAAATGAAAAACGTTGTAGTTTCTAGCAATACAATTTGTACAAATTGTATTTGCATTAAAAAATGACTAATCCTCTTCCATCACCAATTGATATATTAGAAAAACACGACGTTGAATGGCAATGTTTGGTCTGTTGGAGAGAGCAGGCTGATGATCTTAATAGTGTACACTTTTAAGTGTTTGTTTGTCCACTACTCACATGTCAGTCCTCTGTTTCTCAGTTGGCATAGCATTGCTTCTACTGCATTGCTCGTGTTGTCGTCGCCGACGTTTAGACCGCTTCTGTAGAACCGCGCTTAAGTCTTAAGTGTGCGATTCGCACGAGAAGAACGTTCTTGCCGTCACGAACAGGGCATCTCGCGGCTCGCCAGAGTCTGCAGAGATATTTTCGCTAGTTCATTTCCCGGTCCATGCCAACCCTACAGGGAGACACTCATGGAACATCAACACTGACTCCCCGTGCACAGTCACATGCACTTTGCCTCAGCGGGATAGCTTTGACAGCTGATGCCAAGCCTCGTAGCTGCCTCGTGACGCGTCATTCCCTCACGTTCATTTGGTGTCCTTCGTTTGATATTGACACGCAGTACAGTGTTCCTACTACAGATGACCACATTTTCCTGATTACTTTTTGTGCGAGGTCGACATCCAGAACTGTTTACGGTCCGTAACTGATAGTTGTGGTTTGCTGCTTCATATATATCTGTGCACAGCTGAGCTGAGGTGACCGCACTCAATATTTATTTCTGACAAAAATGATCCAAAGTCTCAAAGTCTCTGCTTGATCGCCTTGTCAAGCAGAACACAAATGCCAGAATCCCCAAAACTATTGGCGTGAGTTATTTTTCTCTTTTCGCAGCAAACAATGTCTACAGGGAAAGTCTAGAAGTGGCAACCTAGCCTATAAAACCGGAGCATCGCCATGGGGACGGTTGAGTCTGTGGTGCTTAATGGAGTTATTTCAATATCAGGACAAGAAAGGGAAATTGTTCTTTTATTAACTATTCAAACTTTCCCATCTCTGATGTTGGCCTGACGGTATACAGTAAATGGAAAAAGCAAAAGGATATTCACCTTAAGGAAAAACCCTGATTAATCCTTGAAGAGAGTGCATTTTAACCTGTAAAAAATATAATTACATGTTTGTTTTAAAGCAGTCCGTTCTAGGATGACAAAGTAGTGCTCTGTGAACTTGATGCGATATCTAAACGTTGCCCATGCACACATTTCTCCGGTGCACCCTGTGGAACATTTGAACTCAGTGAAGCCTTTGGCTTTCAACATTCCCGAATTTCCCATCCTCCCGGACAAACCATGTCCACCCGAGTGGAACCGACGAGTTGACATTCTGGCCGCGCTGACCCCGTGCGACATGGATGAGTTGCCGGGAAGCGCCGTGGCAACCTGCCTGGCCGGTCAGGTCGACATTGGGCGATGGTCTGAGGCAACGGGGCTGCTGACGCGCGTGTCATTACATGTTCAAGCTTGGGGGGAGGGGCAAGTCCAGGAAGTCCAGCAGCAGGGGACAGTTCAGCCTTCAACGGTCGCTGACGAAAGTCACGTGTGTCTATAAAACACTGCACACTCATTAGTGCAACATCTTTTTTTGCACAATATAATCAGTGTCAGGACGATATCTAGAGGGTGAGTATCGTTTTGTCTCAGCAAGTTGAACTCTGATGACGCGGCCCTTTGCGAGGCCCCCAACTTGTTACTCGGGATCGTAAGGAAACAGATGCTACGTAATATACATCGACTTCTCCCCCGGGTCACCTTTTGGTAAGTAATGAAAAGCACAGTGAAAGATTCGCACTAAGCGAACGACTGCTCAATTAAAATCCAGGGAATTAATGTTTCATCATGGTGGAATTGATAGACTTACAGCTCCAACTGTGGGTACGTATCGAGTGAATATAAAATCGTGTTCGAGTCTGCAGTTAAACAATAAGGGACCCCTCCATCAATATAAAGGCCTTGTAAATACTCATTGTGTGTGCCTAAAGAAAATCTGACCAATGTGCATTTACTAGTGACAGCAGGGAACCCCTTTGATTATGACTGGGCAGCCTTTGCTTATTGGGACATTTTTTACAGTCCACTCAGTCCTTGAAATGAAATGTTTATTTTGTCTATTGATTTGAGAATAAACAATTCCCTCCCAGGAGGTTCGTGGATAATACGCTCACATACTTCTTCAAAGAAACAGAACCAAAGCTTCTTCAGCTTTAGGTGTTCCCTAGATCTCAACACTGGCTGAACCCTGAATAGTGTCTTCAGGAATGAACTAGCATGTTGTGCCTAGTGTTTATATAACAACACTGGGAGTGTGAATAGAACAACTGAAGGGTAATATCAACTGTTAATATCTGA
Organism: Dallia pectoralis; assembly: GCA_029465975.1. NCBI lineage: Eukaryota > Metazoa > Chordata > Actinopteri > Esociformes > Umbridae > Dallia > Dallia pectoralis. The sequence continues at coordinate 6,102,556 of CM055755.1, forward strand.
TACATTCATATTTCATAACAGATAGGCGTCTATAGTAAAATGTAAAATAATTGTCAACATTACAAATATAGAAATACTAAATTGATACATGGAGAATGTTTCACAGGTCTGTAACTAAAAAGTATTTTTTTGTAAATTGAACCAAAATCATGAATAAATTCAGACAATATTCGTAGGCCTATAGTACAAAAAAGCAATAACGCATTAAAGAACAGCATCGCAAAAGCATTCTGATTATTAGGTTAATGTAATGTTTCCGAGGGCCAAGTTATTAATATTCTATTCTAGTTAATGCAAAGTGAGCAGAAATAAATGTTTCAATATATTTTTTAAAAGTTTTTTTTTTTTTTTTTTCATATGGAATCTTTGTATGTTATTCTGCATTCATTTCACCTCTGTCTTATTTAGTCTCCGTCTCGTTCACCCGTGATCATGTTCATATTTCTTTCTGCCATGATGTATCTGGTCGGTCATTCTTTTCTGTATAACCTAACCCCGTGTGCACGCTGTAATTAAAGCCTGTTTTGCATGCCGGAAAAATCGGATCTAGGCTCATTTGAAATACTCAAGCAGCTGCAAGTTGCAATTTTCTGTTCTACTCATTGGTTTTCATGAGAACACTAAAACACACGGATCCTGGAAGATGCATGTGCGGGGATTAATCCAATTTGCATTCTAAAATACTCAAACAAACTTGGTTTCACAATCTGTTTTGAAGAATCCTGCAAGTACAGACACAAACAGGGACAGATTCCACACAGATCTGGCAAAAATACCACACACTTCTGGTAAAAAACACCAGCACTTCTGGTACAGAACACCACACACTTCTGGTAAAGAACACCACACACTTCTGGTAAAGAACACCACACACTTCTGGTAAAGAACACCACACACTTTTGGTAAAGAACACCACACACTTTTGGTAAAGAACACCACACACTTTTGGTAAAGAACACCACACACTTCTGGTAAAGAACACCACACACTTCTGGTAAAGAACACCACACACTTCTGGTAAAGAACACCACACACTTCTGGTAAAGAACACCACACACTTCTGGTAAAGAACACCACACACTTCTGGTAAAGAACACCACTCACTTCTGGTAAAGAACATCAATCTAATGCATTAATATATCTTTAGTTCTATTATATCTAAATCATACACGCAGGTTTCAACCTGTTATATTTCAACCTGTTAGTCTGTCTCGGACCCAACGGGCGTGGCTGGTTTATGTCGAGTGAAATGTAATAATTGTTCAATGTTCTCGCAGTACCCTCTACGAAATTGTCTTTTTTCGAATGTAGAGTTCGTCTGAACGGATGATCGAACTGTTCAACGGGAAAGAACTAGCACTTAGATTCGGACAAGGGGTGTGAGGAGAATACTCTGTGCCACGGTATCGTCTGTCAGAACAGGGGCACAGTGACGACCGGTGTCCGTCAAGCAAGCCTTTCTGATTCAGCAAGGCCAATGGATTGGGCCGGACAATGCAGACCATAACTCTGAGATGGAGAGTCCTTCACATAGCCACAGAAGAAGAGGAAGAGGTGGAGGAGAGGAAACGAGGACAGAGGGGGGGGTGGCTGCCACGCCTGTGTGTCTCACTCAGGCTGTCCCTGAGCTGCTGTGGGAACACACTGTGCACAGTGGGAGGAAGACAATGGGCCCAAGGAGAGAAGCCATTAACCACAGCTAGAGTGCACAGAGAGACATTTTCACGTCTGTATCTTTTCAAGGAAAACGTATAAAAGCATCCACTTCTATATCCTCTTAATCGAAATAATTTACTCCATCTAGGCAGATCGCCACGTACAGCGAACGTCGGTTCTACAGCGCGCATCGAGGCATAGCGGACCGCGTCTCGTCCATGAATCTATTTAAAGTTCTTGGGGTCGGTTTCGTGGACACAGATTAAGCATAGTCCTGGATTAAGAAATCAAATTCAATAAGGAATCCCGACTGAGAATTATTTGTTAGCGCCGGGCCGCGCTTAATCCATGTTTGTGAAACTTGCCTCTAGTTACTTGAATTAATCTCTTTATTCCTAAACAACGTGCAACTATCGTCCTGGCGACCGCTCTATGGAAGCTGTCACATGATGCCCGACTGTCGATTCCGGAAAGGTGTTTCGAGGGAGGGTTGCCATGGAAACACTGATTAGTATCCTTAGACCGAGCCTGTTGAGTACAAGGGATGTTCACTTGTTTCAATAGCGAAGTACCACAAGTGTGTTTCACATCGCGATCGCTGTCGACGGCGCAGATTGAAAAATACCGTGATTGACATTTACAGTGGTCGGTAAGATCAGTGGGGAAGCAATGTTGGAAAAATGAAATCAATATTACGTCCTCTGCAAGTCCCTGATCGAATGATGTTCCTTCGACCAAAAGAGGCAGGAGTAGACGCCTGACAAATGTTTGGTGTGCCCGTTGTTGTCAACAAATCGAATATAATCGCGAGGATGGGTTGAATACAGAAATAGAGTGAAACATAAGGAATATACTAACAAATTGGAAATTCCAACAGCAGATGAAAGACTTCAGTTGAAACTTGGGGGAAATCCCTAATTGAACTTTCACAAAACCCTTCTCCCAAACGGTCCAATTGTATCTTAGCAACCAGTCAATACTTGAAGAAGGTCCAACAAGCCTTGATTTCTAAGGGTCAAGTGGTTAAACTGTGTGTCTTAGGCACCTGCAAATCAAACAGCAGGTACCCCAAGTGGAATCATAAAGGACCAAACCCAAGAAGACAGTGTGTAAAGACCCATTCCTAGCAAACAACCCAAAGATACTCAAAGATTAACAAACATACGTTTGTCTCCTCCAAGGTGAGCTAGGCAGCTAACGTTTTTTCCATTTTCTACACAACACTATCTTAGATGTGAGATAACATACGCAAAACTGGATTAAAAAGTTCCCGTTACTTTTAACTAGTATTTTTACTGCTAAAATTCCATTAACAGTAAAATAAACGTTACCCACTATAAAGATTAGCTAGCTACCGATAGCCCGTTAGCTGTAGGTTGCATTAGAAGTGGGTCTTAGTGCTGAAGTCTGTGAAGGCTTCACATACGTTTCATGCAGACTCAATCAAGGATGAACAGGACGTCCCAACAAGCCACCAGAAAACAATTTTGCTTTCTCCAGAGTATCTCCAGAGTATCTCAACCCTGCATTTGTTGACCAAGTTCCCTACCAGACATAGGATTATCAAGGAGGCTGTTGAAAACCTACAACAAACTGGTACACACGCCACAATAAGACATACCTCTGTGAATGTAACATCTTCTTTCCAGTAATTAATTTCCAAAGTAATTAAAACAACACAGGTTGTGGTTGTACAGAAGCAGATGTGATCGAAAGCAAACCTTAGCCTAAATAATTGTGTTTTTTTTCTCAGGCGGCTTACCTCAAAAGAAAATGTGCCTAAATTATTACAGACATTGTGCGACTTTTCGTTAATCATTGAGCAAGCCTGGAATGACTTTTAGCAGAGTAGGAAAATAAATATTGCCTACCGGAGAGGAGCACTCAGTGACTGATGAGTGGGAGTACAGACCATTTAACTCCGCTCACATACTCTGGCTTGTGCTTTGGGCAAACATAGATCAGTAGCTCACCAGCTCTGAATAATGTGACGGCAGCAACAGCCACAAGGCAGCGCCGACCGAGCGACGCTACACCTGCGCTAACACAACCAACATACAGGCACGAACACAAATAGTGTGACAGTAGAATTCCCGGAGGGTCAGTGACAATACGCGGCCCGTTGAGACGTAATAGATTTTATGAAATGGATCTACTTGTCAGCCCAAAAGGCGACTGAATGAACAAGGAAATACATGAAAAATCTGTTCCTATTTACTGGTGGTAAATAAGCAGGTCCTTTTCATGACAACGAAGAGCCGCCTAGAGACCACCTGTATGGTCTGTCTCCAGCTGACAACCTGAACCATGCCACCGTTGTCCTAATTGCAGCTCATTTCCCAGATCACAATCACCGAAATTCCATCCACCAGTATCCCATTAATGTCCACTTTTTAGTTCTGTTCTTTGCACCTTCCTCTTTGACAGGTATTGTTCGCTCTGCCGCAAAATGACTGAGACTGTTAGAAGTGCATTCAAACTTTACTGTACCGACCTGTTCATGCCTGTTTGCCTTGGACTCTGGTTCCTAGCCTTATCCCTTACCATAGCTGTATCTGCTCCTTCCTGAACAGGTTTAGTCCACGGCGTATGACCTTCTGCCTGCCCTTTGACCCATTTACCAGCCTCCTCCTGTGGTACATTACTTAATGAACACCTGCTGCGCACTCTGTCTGTGTTCTTTACACCATCGACAAAAGTTCTGAGTGCATTCTCTTTCGATTAGGCTTCATTAAACAGGGTATTTTGATCCCGAAACTGATTTCATGAGAAGAACATAAAAATGCATGCAACACCTACTGAAACTCATTGACACAACGACAACACTGTCATTACTTCCTGTAAAGATAGCCTGCAGGAGCGCTTAAAAAAACGATTTGCTTTAGAATTACATGACCCCCCCCCCCAAAGGATCCAGACATGCAACCTAGGAACAGTTTTCACTCGCTTAAAGTGATCTTTTTCATGTTTAACTGTTGAGTACTTCAGAGTTGAATGCGTTTACTTGTGTTCCAGTTGCCTGCGAATCTATTACTTTTGGATTGATCTCATTGTCTGCAGTGGTGGCGGCATCATTTCCTATCTACTCTCTGCATACAGGGCATGAATCGCTCCTTTAATAATGAAAACCGGTGGTGATCTATATTGTATGACCGGTATTTGTGAAATACTCTATTAATAATTTATCTAAAGCTGAGGCTTCAAAAATGTCCTCATCCATATTGAGTTGAATTTATAAATTATACTAATTGAGTTAATATTTTATAGGTATAGTTCAGTCATTTAGCAGAAACTCTGCAGAGTGACCAACAGTTGGAGCGATAATTTTTTCAATACATTTTCAGCTGAACAGGCAACATCAGTATTGAAAAACCTGAGTCACAATGTGTGGAGCAAGATGACACTATGTTTTTGTAAGGACAATATCAAGCTATGATACTGTGCTAACATTGTTCTGTGCTAACATAGTATTGTGTAAACATGGAAGTGGGCTAACATGGTACTGGCCTAACATGGTACTGTGTTAACATGGTACTGTGTTATCATGGAAGTGTGCTAACATGGTACTATGCTAACATAGTGTACTAACATGGTACTGGCCTAACATGGCACTGTGTTAACATGGCACTCTGCTTAAATGGATCTGTGCTGACATGGTACTATGCTAACATAGTGTACTAACATGGTACTGTGCTAACAAGGTGCTATGCTAACATAGTAATGATCTAAGAAACACCAACTACACTCAAAACCAACGACTTTAGACAAGCTTCAACTGGTCGGCCGAGAAAAACAAGAGAACAGCTCAATTATCAAGATGTGGAGCTGCTTGCGTTTGTCAGGAAGCCAATCCCCCCTGCTGGCTCAGAGGATGAGAAGTGTGCCCCTTCTGAGGCCGGAGCTATGGCAAACAGGAAGACATTATAGGGACGTCTGAAAATGCAATTCTTACTATTGACTGTAAACAGAGAGGACCAGCAGGCAGTGTAGCTGCCACTCCCTCTAAAATGGCTCGACAGACGGAGTGACGGACCACAGTCAATGATATAGGCTCAGTCCAGGGATCAATTTAATACGGGACCTCGATTGGGGCAACACCAACATCAGCATCGGCTGCAGCCAATCATGTACAATAAGCCCAGGGGTCAATACTCGCTGCCCGCGTGTCCCAACACATAGCTGCAGTTATAGCTGACATTCCTGAGAACATCATCCCTACAATAATGAACGGCTGTGCCAGCATCATGCTCTGTGGATGCTCTCATGCGTCAGGCCCTGAAAAGCTTCTGGAAACCGGGATCAAAATGGATGCAGCCTGGGAGCCTGGAAAAAGTCCTGGTAAAGTCGTCAAGAGACCTTGGTTTTGGGAGAAGGTTCATCTTCCAGCAGAACAATAGCCCTATAAATGCGTCTGAAGCCAGACTTAAGTGGAGACGTCAATAACCTGAAGTACTCAAGTCCAAGCTCGGATTTATATCCTGTAGATAATACGTCCAAAGAGTTGAAAACTGCTATACACCCAGGGTACCCATTTAACTTGACAGAGTTTGAGCAATTTGTCAAAAATTGTGTCGAGTTGTGCAAAGTTGGTGTACAGTAGACTTATACTGACTCATGGCTCTGAGTGCTGCCAAAGAAATCTCTACCAAATATTGGCCAAAGGGTGTGAACATTGAGTGGATATAAAAAGCCTACACAACTCTTTTGAAATGCCAGGCTTTTGATTAAAAAAGATCAATCATGTCAGAAATTATTCCACCTGTAATGTGACCTATAATGTGAATAATTCAATTTAAAAACAAACTGACATTTTTGAGGATTTTTTTATAATAATACCTAACAATAACCTTGCATTTTTGTGGGGTTTAGCCTTTTTTTTTTTAAGTCCACTGTATATTTTCTATTCTATTTTTGTTTTATTTATTTAGATTTTTAGTGTTTAGTTACCTTTCTTGCTATTTAAATTATGTTGAATTTGGGAGAATGACGTAATATGCCAGTTTAAAATCTTTCATCATCGCTGAAGCTGTATGCTACTTGCAAAATGTCATTTTCGTTTAGCTACTTTAACAGTTTTGGATTTTCAGTTTATTTCTGTAGATAACAACAATATGTCTGTTTCTTACAGTGCAGGCTTTTTTCCATAAATGACACATTTTTTAATAATTGCAATAATCAGCTGTATGGCGTCTATCTCTATTATACATTATAATACGAGCAAAAATATCGCAAATTCACCGCACATATATTTTTACCTTGGCGGGACGTAAGCTCCGCCTTATCGTTGAGTCAACCAATCATATCATGTCTGCCTTTTTGGGTAGATCTGTCTCCAGGAACAAGATTCACGATGAAGAAAACGAACCTGCCAAGTCCACCATGTGCATGGCTCCGTGTAAAAAAAAAATCGCAATGTAAGTTGACGTTAATGAGGAGGCTCGGCACAGCCACGCGACCCAGGGCACTCGACCCGATGCACACTCAGCACCGGGAACTTGACGAGGGAACTAACGGCATTACTTAGAGTCTGACTCCTCTAATGACAGTTGAAGTGACATTTCTGATGATCTCATGATGAAAGTCGCCAGCATGTGACGTTCACTCCTGGATTCGGGGACAGGCTGTAATCAGCTGACCTTGAAGACGTACATCAAACAGCTTATGGCGTGCGGCGTAGGCCAAATCACTGACACTCATGCGTACTTATCGCCTATGACCCCTCCTGGAAAGGCTCCTTGGCCGATTATGCACACTGAATGTACTCTTAGGTGGTATTTTGCGTGTTTTGGTTTTAGTCTCACATTCCCACAGACTGAACTAGTTAAAATGGCAATTTTTCCACGTCAATTAAATCTTTAGAAAATCAAGTAATTGCAAATCACAGGGTAGAATTATTATGTTTAGCTCAATTCATTGAATTCATTCACGGCATGAATGGAAATTCCATCCACTAAGTCTGAGTAAATGATTGTGATTGTCATCTCATTAAGAGAAAGAGCTGATGGAAGAAAAACGGTGGCTCAAAGATTTCTGGCAAGAACCTTCCCATCCCTCGTCTGTCTGAGCTGAACAGCTGGTCCCAGCCACACACACACACACACACACACACGCACACCTCACCGAGTTCACAAAAATATTCACACCGTTAAAATGAATTGCATTAACCTGCTCTGTAATATTAGAGCGGCAGCAAGGAAGTTTGTCCTAACGGAATTCCCAATTCTCTGTTGTGTAAGGAATTACATTACACTACATCACAGGCTCGGAGACGCACTCGCACACACACACACACACACACACACACACACACACACACACAAACACACCAGAAAGCGACTACAAGGGGGAAACAAGTGAGTCCTATCTCATGCCGAGCTGGTTATTGCGATACCCACGTTTGCCTCATCCAATATGTTCTGCCAGACGCCCAGGTGTGGGCTGAGGGACGGGTGGTTTGATTGGCTAGCCGGCACGTGAGATAATACATACCCTTAGATAATACATCAGCTTTATATGTCCTGCTCGTTCGCAGTAGCTGCCCGCAGTAGCGCATGTGCCACTACCGGCACCGGTGAAATTCTAAGTGGCTGCCACTCGCTGCGGGATCATGGGTAATGTAGTCCTCGCATTAGATCGCCGTGGTGACGGTTGCATTGACCACGGGGCGCTCAGGCTTTCGTTATATATGACAGGGGAGGGGGAAACAAAATATGACCTGCTCTCGGTCTGCTTTTCTGTGGAAGACGCTCCCAGATTCAACGGCCGGCATTATAATTAAGAACTAGATAGCGTACAATTTCTGCAGAAATTGTGATGATGTGTGCTTGCGGCCACCCGTAGTCGACTGTGTACTGATATCAACTGCCAGACTGAGGTGACACTGCTGCTGCTGCGCCATAGTATGCAATGTGTTAAACCTATCAGTCATTACTCATGAATACACACTACTGCTGCAAGCACCATAGTATGTGATGTGTTAAACCTATCAGTCAATACTCATGAATACACACTGCTGCTGCATGCACAATAGTATACAATGTGTTAAACCTATCAGTCATTACTCATGAATACACACTGCTGCTACATGCACCACAGTATACAATGGGTTAAACCTATCAGGCATTACTCATGAATACACACTGCTGCTATATGCACCATAGTATGTAATGTGTTAAACCTATCAGTCAATACTCATGAATACACACTGCTGCTGCATGCACAATAGTATACAATGTGTTAAACCTGTCAGTCATTACTCATGAATACACACTACTGCTGCAAGCACCATAGTATGTGATGTGTTAAACCTATCAGTCAATACTCATGAATACACACTGCTGCTGCATGCACAATAGTATACAATGTGTTAAACCTATCAGTCATTACTCATGAATACACACTGCTGCTACATGCACCACAGTATACAATGGGTTAAACCTATCAGGCATTACTCATGAATACACACTGCTGCTATATGCACCATAGTATGTAATGTGTTAAACCTATCAGTCATTACTCATGAATACACACTACTGCACCATAGTATACAATGTGTTAAACCTATCAGTCATTACTCATTACTACAGTAGTAGCTAACGCTAGCTAGCGCGCTAACGCTAGCTAACATGCTAACGATAGCTAGCGCGCTAACGCTAGCTAACATGCTAACGTGTAAACAGAGACCCAGAGAAAGAAGTTACCCATCCATTCATTGCTGCAGGCTGTCTGAATGTATGCATAAACTTACAGTAGTAGCTAACGCTAGCTAGCGAGCTAACGCTAGCTAACATGCTAACGATAGCTAGCGCGCTAACGCTAGCTAACATGCTAACGTGTAAACAGAGACACAGAGAAAGAACTTACCCATTCATTCATTATTTCATTCTTTCTTTGCTGCAGGATATGTCTGTGGCTGTTGATTGCAGTGTCTGTGGCTGTGGCTGTTGCCTGGCAGCCATGCCTTTGTCAGGAGGACCAGCTGTTCTCATCGATATCAGAGCGCGCTGCCTCCTTCCCCCCGCCCCTTCCAGAATGTTCCTACTATTTAGCCAATCAACAACCAGAAAATGCTGCTTCACTGTCTATCATTTCAAAAGATTCAGACATTGTCGTATACTTTTAGCTCTACTAACCAGAGTTTTACTCACACAGTTTAAACAATTACATCATGAGAATCCTAAGAACCAGGCGGACATTTTGATGTATAACATGTATCTGTAACCCCGGAAATGTAGGCGCTATCACAATTTACAAACGAACAAAAAAACACCAAAAATCGCTTTCAAATTAGAGTGGAGAAAATCACCGTTTCTATGGATGTCTATGGGGAGGCGCAAGTTGGAAACAAAAGGACATAACGAAATAAATATATATGTTACAGCTTATATTTGAACATTTTGAGTGACAGCGCAAATAGATGAACGTTTTGATATGCCATTTGTGTGTAAAGGGTTGAAACTCAGGCAGCAGTAGCAGTTTACAAATGTTCTCTACATTTTCTGCTGAATGGGCTCTCACACTCTAGTTTTGAAGATTCCGTCAATGTATTTCAATGGGGATTAATTAGCGACATTATCGTTAATATTTCGTAAACTACATAACGAAACTTTCTACAAAACAATAGCAACTAAATAGGTTTCGGGACGCACATTTTGACAATTTTTTGTCTATCTACTGCAAAAACTCTGGGAGGAGTAGGGGTGGTCAAAATTTGATATAATAATAATAATAACTAGATAGCGTACAATTTCTGCTGAAATTGTGATGATGTGTGCTTGCGGCCACCCGTAGTCGACTGTGTACTGATATCAACTGCCAGACTGAGGTGACACTGCTGCTGCTGCGCCATAGTATGCAATGTGTTAAACCTATCAGTCATTACTCATGAATACACACTACTGCTGCAAGCACCATAGTATGTGATGTGTTAAACCTATCAGTCAATACTCATGAATACACACTGCTGCTGCATGCACAATAGTATACAATGTGTTAAACCTGTCAGTCATTACTCATGAATACACACTACTGCTGCAAGCACCATAGTATACAATGGGTTAAACCTATCAGGCATTACTCATGAATACACACTGCTGCTATATGCACCATAGTATGTAATGTGTTAAACCTATCAGTCATTACTCATGAATACACACTACTGCACCATAGTATACAATGTGTTAAACCTATCAGTCATTACTCATTACTACAGTAGTAGCTAACGCTAGCTAGCGCGCTAACGCTAGCTAACATGCTAACGATAGCTAGCGCGCTAACGCTAGCTAACATGCTAACGTGTAAACAGAGACCCAGAGAAAGAAGTTACCCATCCATTCATTGCTGCAGGCTGTCTGAATGTATGCATAAACTTACAGTAGTAGCTAACGCTAGCTAGCGAGCTAACGCTAGCTAACATGCTAACGATAGCTAGCGCGCTAACGCTAGCTAACATGCTAACGTGTAAACAGAGACCCAGAGAAAGAACTTACCCATTCATTCATTAATTAATTCTTTCTTTGCTGCAGGATATGTCTGTGGCTGTTGATTGCAGTGTCTGTGGCTGTGGCTGTTGCCTGGCAGCCATGCCTTTGTCAGGAGGACCAGCTGTTCTCATCGATATCAGAGCGCGCTGCCTCCTCTCCCCCACCCCTTCCAGAATGTTCCTACTATTTAGCCAATCAACAACCAGAAAATGCTGCTTCACTGTCTATCATTTCAAAAGATTCAGACATGGTCGTATACTTTTAGCTCTACTAACCAGAGTTTTACTCACACAGTTTAAACAATTACATCATGAGAATCCTAAGAACCAGGCGGACATTTTGATGTATAACATGTATCTGTAACCCCAGAAATGTAGGCGCTATCACAATTTACAAACGAACAAAAAAACACCAAAAATCGCTTTCAAATTAGAGTGGAGAAAATCACCGTTTCTATGGATGTCTATGGGGAGGCGCAAGTTGGAAACAAAAGGACATAACGAAATAAATATATATGTTACAGCTTATATTTGAACATTTTGAGTGACAGCACAAATAGATGAACGTTTTGATATGCCATTTGTGTGTAAAGGGTTGAAACTCAGGCAGCAGTAGCAGTTTACAAATGTTCTCTACATTTTCTGCTGAATGGGCTCTCACACTCTAGTTTTGAAGATTCCGTCAATGTATTTCAATGGGGATTAATTAGCGACATTATCGTTAATATTTCGTAAACTACATAACGAAACTTTCTACAAAACAATAGCAACTAAATAGGTTTCGGGACGCACATTTTGACAATTTTTTGTCTATCTACTGCAAAAACTCTGGGAGGAGTAGGGGTGGTCAAAATTTGATATAATAATAATAATAACTAGATAGCGTACAATTTCTGCTGAAATTGTGATGATGTGTGCTTGCGGCCACCCGTAGTCGACTGTGTACTGATATCAACTGCCAGACTGAGGTGACACTGCTGCTGCTGCGCCATAGTATGCAATGTGTTAAACCTATCAGTCATTACTCATGAATACACACTACTGCTGCAAGCACCATAGTATGTGATGTGTTAAACCTATCAGTCAATACTCATGAATACACACTGCTGCTGCATGCACAATAGTATACAATGTGTTAAACCTGTCAGTCATTACTCATGAATACACACTACTGCTGCAAGCACCATAGTATACAATGGGTTAAACCTATCAGGCATTACTCATGAATACACACTGCTGCTATATGCACCATAGTATGTAATGTGTTAAACCTATCAGTCATTACTCATGAATACACACTACTGCACCATAGTATACAATGTGTTAAACCTATCAGTCATTACTCATTACTACAGTAGTAGCTAACGCTAGCTAGCGCTAACGCTAGCTAACATGCTAACGATAGCTAGCGCGCTAACGCTAGCTAACATGCTAACGTGTAAACAGAGACCCAGAGAAAGAAGTTACCCATCCATTCATTGCTGCAGGCTGTCTGAATGTATGCATAAACTTACAGTAGTAGCTAACGCTAGCTAGCGAGCTAACGCTAGCTAACATGCTAACGATAGCTAGCGCGCTAACGCTAGCTAACATGCTAACGTGTAAACAGAGACCCAGAGAAAGAACTTACCCATTCATTCATTAATTAATTCTTTCTTTGCTGCAGGATATGTCTGTGGCTGTTGATTGCAGTGTCTGTGGCTGTGGCTGTTGCCTGGCAGCCATGCCTTTGTCAGGAGGACCAGCTGTTCTCATCGATATCAGAGCGCGCTGCCTCCTCCCCCCCACCCCTTCCAGAATGTTCCTACTATTTAGCCAATCAACAACCAGAAAATGCTGCTTCACTGTCTATCATTTCAAAAGATTCAGACATGGTCGTATACTTTTAGCTCTACTAACCAGAGTTTTACTCACACAGTTTAAACAATTACATCATGAGAATCCTAAGAACCAGGCGGACATTTTGATGTATAACATGTATCTGTAACCCCAGAAATGTAGGCGCTATCACAATTTACAAACGAACAAAAACACCAAAAATCGCTTTCAAATTAGAGTGAGAAAATCACCGTTTCTATGGATGTCTATGGGGAGGCGCAAGTTGGAAACAAAAGGACATAACGAAATAAATATATATGTTACAGCTTATATTTGAACATTTTGAGTGACAGCACAAATAGATGAACGTTTTGATATGCCATTTGTGTGTAAAGAGTTGAAACTCAGGCAGCAGTAGCAGTTTACAAATGTTCTCTACATTTTCTGCTGAATGGGCTCTCACACTCTAGTTTTGAAGATTCCGTCAATGTATTTCAATGGGGATTAATTAGCGACATTATCGTTAATATTTCGTAAACTACATAACGAAACTTTCTACAAAACAATAGCAACTAAATAGGTTTCCGGACGCACATTCTGACAATTTTTTGTCTATCTACTGCAAAAACTGTGGGAGGAGTAGGGGTGGTCAAAATTTGATATAATAATAATAATAATAATATATATGTGAGATTACAATATGTGTCCTTGACCATAGTCAAGCACACATAATAATATATATGTGAGATTACAATATGTGTCCTTGACCATAGTCAAGCACACATAATAATATATATGTGAGATTACAATATGTGTCCTTGACCATAGTCAAGCACACATAATAATAATATATATGTGAGATTACAATATGTGTCCTTGACCATAGTCAAGCACACATAATAATAATATATATGTGAGATTACAATATGTGTCCTTGACCATAGTCAAGCACACATAATAAATCAATTTTGGAACAAAAGGGTGAGATATAGATAATTACCCTCCCGATGTGCCTGTGACTCAGAATATCAATGAATCTCTGGTGTGATTACAGGCATTAACCCCTTCAATGCCCCGTGGCTATAACAAAATTACTTGACGAGATAAAATGACCCAGGGGGCTAACCCATTATTCCGTATTAAATAAGAGGTTAAACCACGAGTTCGCCGGGCTTCTTTGATTAATCCGTTCGGCATCGCACATCCCGCGTTAATGTTTCTTCGAATCGCCAAAAAAGTTGGATCACTCCATAGTGCTGTCATTTGTAATGGTCCTGTGACGAACCAAAGCAGCTTTCAGCGACCTGTTAAGGTGGATACGACGGTAGGTATTTCTGACCGAATGTACTGCAGTGAAAACAACATATGTTTCTGTTGTCTGACGTTTCTGCAGATGGTGGTAAAGCTACAACCATGTTCCGACTGCGGAGAAAACACCTGTCTGTGGTCTATGAGCCTCGAAGGAGATGTTTATGGGCGCTGCAGGAGGAGAAGAACATATCGGCAGCCTTTTTTCCATTCTACCACAATGCATTCTCCAGCGCTGAAGGCCAACTTGACCAGCTTTTATACCGCCCCCACCTCGCTCTGCCTCCACACTAAGAAGCATTCATTACATCTCTGAATAGGGAGGCCCTGCTAAAGACACGCTTTTTTCTTCTTAATACTCTCTCTCTCTCTCTCTCTTCCCGTTCGATCTGCTTCTCTCTTCGGCGGAATGGTAATCCTTTTGTTCATGTTCCGAACCCGAAGGAAGCCGCGAACGCATGTGCTCAAAATAAGACAACAACAACCGGTTTGAACCGCCTCAGGTCGGACACCGCTGCCCACTCGATACATGCAACATGTCACTATTGAAGGTGTAAACACGCCAGCACACGGAAAAGAAGAGGTGGTGAGTGGAGAAGAAAACATAAGGCGGATCTCTGGTGGCTGCAAAATACAAACGATCGTTCTGCTTGTTCGAGTGTAAGACTCACCGAGTGGAGGACAAGTCTTCTGAGTTAAATGCACATCGTGGATTTCTCTTCAGGTGTATTGTAATCCGGGAAAACATTCGTTAATCCATTGTATTAAAAATGACAGATAGTTATATAACTGACTTTTTCTCATTCGAGTCGACGATGAGTCCGGCGAGTTGAGAGGTGGAGCCGCCGTGAATCGGACTTGGTCGCTCCAGCCAATCAGATTGAGATCTGAGGGAATTTTGGAGGCCAGGGCACGAGGAATACCATTGTCATGAAGGGGTGTAACGATGTTAAGGTAGGAGGCATGTGTAAAATGGGTGTCCACACAAATGCCCAGACCCAGGGTTTCCCTGCGGAACATTGGCCAGAGCATCACACTCACTCCAACGGCTTGTCCTCTTCCCACAGTGCATCCTGTTGCAATCACTTGCCCGGGTCAACAGTGCACCTGTACATGGGGTCATTATTGGCATTCTAACCAGTACAGGGGTCATTAGGGGGTCATTATTGGCATTCTAACCAGTACAGGGGTCATTATGGGGTCGTTATTGGCATTCTAACCAGTACAGGGGTCATTATGGGGTCATCATGGGCACTCTAACCAGTACAGGGGTCATTATGGGGTCGTTATTGGCACTCTAACCAGTACATGGGTCATTATGGGGTCATTATTGGCACTCTAACCAGTACAGGGGTCATTATGGGGTCATCATGGGCACTCTAACCAGTACAGGGGTCATTATGGGGTCATTATTGGCACTGTAACCAGTACAGGGGTCATTATGTGGTCATCATGGGCACTCTAACCAGTACAGGGGTCATTATGGGGTCATGGTGGGCACTCTGACCAGTACAGGGTCATTATGGGGTCATGGTGGGCACTCTGATCAGTACAGGTGTCATTATGGGGTCATTATGAGGTCATTATGTGGTCATCATATGAACTCTGACCGGTATGTGATCACTCAGCCCCACACACAGAAGAGTGCAACTCCTCCCCTAACCACCATTAACATGTTTTGTAACTTGTGCCCCAGGAGACCTTCTGCTTGTTCCTCTTCAGGACACTGTTGGTCGGTAACCACCACTGCTGACCGGAAGCACCCCAGTAGTCTGGCCATGTTGGCCCTTAGGTCTTCAATCCTGCCAAGCTAACGATATGAACATGTTTGTTGGGTTACCATCTGATCTAGCCGGACCTTGACAAATGCCCTTGTTAGACGAAGGCCGCTGTTATTCGCCTCAATTCATAATGTTTCGGCTCATCAGCGTACATCACCATGGCCCTCACGGGAAGCAGACCCAGAGAATGGAAATGTGCAATGTGAGATAATGTGCTATGGGGAGTGTAAATCAAATGTGGTTTTATTAGTTCTCTACAATGTCATCATTACAGAAAGACCCAGAAGATAATGTCCTCAGAGAATGAAAAAATAAAATATTGCATTCATATTGACTCCCACAAAAGGATTATTTACGATGCCATGAATCCAAAGCATAGAAGCAACACCTAGTCAATAACCACGACACATTCTGTAACCAAACCATCATTGCCTAGTCAATAACCCACGACACATTCTGTTACCAAACCATCAATGCCTAGTCAATAACCCACGACACATTCTGTTACCAAACCATCAATGCCTAGTCAATAACCACGACAGATTCTGTTACCAAACCAGCAATGCCTAGTCAATAACCACGACAGATTCTGTTACCAAACCATCAATGCCTAGTCAATAACCACGACACATTCTGTTACCAAACCATCCATGCCTAGTCAATAACCACGACAGATTCTGTTACCAAACCAGCAATGCCTAGTCAATAACCACGACAGATTCTGTTACCAAACCATCCATGCCTAGTCAATAACCACGACAGATTCTGTTACCAAACCAGCAATGCCTAGTCAATAACCACGACAGATTCTGTTACCAAACCATCAATGCCTAGTCAATAACCACGACACATTCTGTTACCAAACCATCCATGCCTAGTCAATAACCACGACAGATTCTGTTACCAAACCAGCAATGCCTAGTCAATAACCACGACACATTCTGTTACCAAACCATCAATGCCTAGTCAATAACCACGACAGATTCTGTTACCAAACCACCAATGCCTAGTCAATAACCACGACACATTCTGTTACCAAACCATCAATGCCTAGTCAATAACCACGACAGATTCTGTTACCAAACCATCCATGCCTAGTCAATAAAAACGACACATTCTGTTACCAAACCATCAATGCCTAGTCAATAACCACGACACATTCTGTTACCAAACCATCAATGCCTAGTCAATAACCACGACAGATTCTGTTACCAAACCATCAATGCCTAGTCAATAACCACGACACATTCTGTTACCAAACCATCCATGCCTAGTCAATAACCACGACACATTCCTAGACAGTGGAACACATGTTTGCAAAAGTACTCTACTAGGGGAGTTTGTTGTCGATAAACAATGCCTCTGGATCTAGTTATTTCTAATATTATTTTGTTGTTTATGGATAGGATTTACTTTACCAAAGTTCAAGTTCCAGAAGTATTGCACAAATAAATTATAATAATTTGTAATTTTTTTATCTCAAAGTATGATCATTTACAAACGTAGACTGATTATATACTTTGAAAACATTTTACTTCAATTAACTTTTTTCAGGCAATTCATTGTTTTATGTTTAAAAAATCATGAAATAATAAACCGTTGAATCGTAGTTTTATTGGAACAATTTCACAAGCTTCGTGGTGATTTATAAACCGCACACCAGTTGCATTTGATAACACGTGCTCCAAGATGTAAATGCTTTTATGGTTTGAACCACAAACAAACAAAACCAGAGGACACTGACTTAATCCCTGTTTATACTGTACCTCATGTCCTGTCCTTGTCCCCTGTATATTCACTCCAGTCCAGTACCCCCATACGGTGTAATACCTGGAGACATGCCTCTCCACCCATATACATGCCCGAGGCCATTGATGGGTTCTGGCATCCTCACAGAAAGACTCACTGATGTGCTGTGATGTGCTCCTCTCTCCCCTTGGTGGACTGTGTGCGGTGTGTGTGTGTGGCGTGTGTGTGTGTGGGCGCGACCTCACAGACCGTCGACGTTGGCTGGATGCAGAAGTAGGCCACCAGAGCTGGAACACCTCCCACAGAAACACATGCCCATTACGACACCGTCAGAGGTGGCCGGGTCTGTTCACACAAGCTGGGCTCGCACGCAGGCAGGGGGGCGCTTACAGACAGGACCCCCGAATACAAAGGCACACACTGGGGAAGGATCCCCTCCTGGACCACCCTCTGCTGGCTGTCTCAGCAGGTCTGAAGGTCACACACGCGGGAAGGCAGCGCAGTCTTCACACAGCCTTTTGAAACACATGGAACTACTGCATGTGAAAATTAATATTCAATTCCCTTCACCAAATTGCATTGTATTACACCGGGAAATTATAATGGATTTCATCCATTGAGGTTTTGCCAGTGATTGACACAAAAAGTACAAAATGTCAAATTGAAAAATTAAATGAGCAAATTGTTTTAAAGTACAAAACAGAAAGTTGAATAATTGCTTGAATAGAGATCACTTGTGCAATTGATGAGATTCAGGTGATTTAGTTTGAACAAAGCCTACCCTGGGAAGTCCCACCGATGTTTAGTACAATGTCTTACAAAAACGACATTTTAAAGACGAAGGAACAATAAAAGCATTTCATGTCCCAATTGTCTGATTCAGTGCGGCTCCACCTCGCTACATAAAGGTAATGATGGATCGAAGGAACTAATGCGTTGGTGCCAGATACTACATTTTTGCAGTTTTGCATGGCCTTATATGGCGTTAAATTGGTTCATCTGATTAATTATCACTCAATTACAGTCTGAGAAATCTGACTATGACCCAGAAAACTGTTGGCATGGTTCTTCAACACGGAAAGTGGAATGCAAAAAAATCACTAATTTACTATTAAAAGAGTACATAAAATCTGTACCCATGGCATGAATGAAAACCTATAATTTATACATAAATTATCTGAAGTTCTAATGACTTCTCGTAAAGGTTCTAGAGACCTGAAAAGGTTCTAAAGACCTTTTAAATAAAGTTCTTTAGACCTAGAAGTTCTAAAGACTTCTCGGCCAGGTTCTAAAGAACTGAAAAGGTTCAGAAGGCCTGTTGAATAAAATGTAGTCAGCCGGTAAACAGGTTGCTATGAATATAAAATGCATGTATTTTATTATTATTTTCCTCTGTAAAGCACATTGAATTGCTTCTATGTATAAATTGTGCTATATAAATAAACTTGCTTGCTTGTAAAAACAGACGCCAGGATGAACTGAGCCGAATCTGAGATATGCAGTATTCTGTTCAAATAAAACTGACCATTAAGTTCTGTTACTTGAAAAATCCAAGAAGTGAAAATATATAAAGCATATCTACTGGATGTATTTATATAACAAATATGTGAAGTCAGTTCTTCCAACATACAGTATATCCAAAAGTTGGATGTTCAAGTAAACCTCGGCAGACACACCAAAGTGTCTAAATTAAGTAAAAGGGCAAGTTATGCTAAGCACAACCTTTCTAACATTAAATCCAGAATAACTAAAGTATAAAGTAAAACATGTTTCAGTCTCTTAAATGGGGAAGCTCAGTTGACACGGGTTTTGATAGTTGACTGGACATTCTTTTACAAATTAATTTGAGAGAAAATATCCTACCATTAGTAAGTAATGCCGTAAACTACAAAGTGCATCAACATACAGTATAACTTTTGTGTTATATGGAAATAAAAAGTGTAATAAAACCAAATCAAAATGGAAAAATATGTTTGGAGTGAGAGTAAAGTACTGTAGATCTGTAGATCTGTGCAAATCCCCAGAAACAATCTCCCACTTAATCTGATGTGTGATTGTTTTATTTTCTTTAATTTCGAAGCAGTGTGAATTTCTCCCGAGGCCGATCTAATTCACGGGAATCACGCTGATTAGATCGTATTGCTAGCTTGAGCAAAGAAAATATATAATTCTGTATTTTAAAAATATCTCCAGAGTTCCTACGTAGTATGGGTGGCATTAATCTAATCATGCAATGACATATCTTATCTTCTCAGATGCTTTGGACTTCACTGCTGCCCCCACATCAACGCTCTCACTCAAATCAACTGCACCGGGGTCTGAATGTGCAGTTGCCCACGAAACTAGCGTATTCAGAAGAAACAGAAGTTACATTCGACTCATTTTGAGACGCTAAGAAAGCCCATCGCTGAAAAGCTATTTGAAAATGTTTGCTCTGAATCCATTGAGTTTCCCTTCACGCCAATGAATTACAAGGTATTCCTTCCGCGTTTGTTTGTAGTATGTTCGGATCTACTTCACAGTAAATATTCATGGAAATTTAGAACCGAGCCACACATATAATTGTACGAGAAACACCTCAGTTTCCTCTTCTTGCGATTGGGGATTACGGTATATAAGGGTGTCATTGAAAGAAATGGAATTTCCTGAAACCAGCTTTGAGGTATTTTGTGCCCTAGCGGGAAGGAGGATTCCTAAGTAGAATATCAGATGAATAGATTCAGGAATATAAAGTGTAACCAGGGAGAACGGAGTACATCATGTCGACTGTAATGATCGAACACAACGTCCGGCCAGAGTTCAGGTTGTAAAACACAAACAGACAGGGTTTAGGATCGCAGACCGTTAGAATGTGAGCTTGGCCAAGCTCAGCCAGATGCTTCATCCTGATTGGCGACGAGTTCGTCGGACGCTGAGCCGTGATTGGCAGTAAAATTAAATAGAGTGGCATGAAAAACAGACGGTTTGAAATGGAAGAAACACAGAACACGTCTGTGTAATCTGTTGAAATGTCGCCGCAGCCCTTCTCTGAATGTGTCTGGCTTTCGTTTCATTCATAATCATGTGTTAGGGGTAACTATGCTTTTGCAGTTACTTAACTTTAAACTCCAGATCGTCTTCATCTGAGTGATGTGAGGTATGTCCAACGGTTCCTAACTGCGGAGTGGAGCGTTATGTATATAACGAAGGGAGTCCCACTTTTGGCTAGACACTCCGTGACGTTCCGACTCTCTGAGTCACTGACTGTCACTTAGCCCGGTCAAAAGTATCGTGCTGCGCTGTTCGTCTCATCGATTGCCAAAAGCAGAAACCTTGCGGCCACGCCTTCTACACGGCACCACGGCACCTCGCCATGAGCAGTTCCTCGATGGCGTCCGTTGAGCGATATAGGAGAGCTCTATGCCATTGATCCGCCGTTATTCGGTACAGTGGAATTCAAATGAGAAATCAATGGTTGATTTGTTTGTCTGGCCACCTAAGGTACGATCCAACCTTACAGACAAAGACACTGCAAAATCACAGGATCGACCTCACATCAAAGGTCGCTGAATTTCGGCGTCAGAATGATAAAGACCTGGGAGTCATTTTTATTTCCAAGGCAAAAATAGCATCTGAAAGAAACAAACGTGTACAGTCGTTGGAATTATTGCACCTGCCGCAGAGATGATTGATCCAGTCAATGAGGTAATGAGGTAATCCCAGTAATGTGTTTTTTTCATCTATACATTGATTGATTGAATTTGCCGGTTTCATGGTGCCATTCCAAGTTCAGTTGTTGAATAATGCAAACCCGGGAAACCAATTAGAATTACGCAATCACAGAACACTTTAAAAACAAAATGTGTTCGTCTGCTGTGACCTGTATTCTGTGAGTTTCCCAACTGGTCTCACACAGAAAGGTTTGCGATGATAAAAGTGTTCTTGGTAAAATCTGTTTCTCAGCAGAATCGTATTACGCAGCAAATTGAACAAATGTCTAAAAAGTGGTTGGCGAACAAGCTTCAGAATTTAGGAGTGTGGAAAAACAATTATTCAATTTATTTTGTTAACTAAATGAGTAGCAACATGTTCTGGATATATACAGTATAGACTTTTACTGGTTCATTCCCAAATATTTGTTCATTTCTGTGATGTAGGCTCATATCATGGACTCAAATAGCACATGTACACACTTGCATAATAGCATATGTACACACTCACATAATAGCACATGTACACACTCACATAATAGCACATGTACACACTCACATAATAGCACATGTACACACTCACATAATAGCACATGTACACACTCACATAATAGCACATGTACACACTCACATTATAGCACATGTACTCAAATAATAGCACATGTACACACTCACATAATAGCACATGTACTCACATAATAGCACATGTACACACGCACATAATAGCACATGTACACACTCACATAATAGCATATGTACACACTCACATAATAGCATATGTACACACTCACATAATAGCACATGTACACACTCACATAATAGCACATGTACACACTCACATTATAGCACATGTACACACTCACATAATAGCACATGTACACACTCACATAATAGCACATGTACACACTCACATTATAGCACATGTACTCACATAATAGCACATGTACACACTCACATAATAGCACATGTACACACTCACATAATAGCACATGTACACACTCACATAATAGCACATGTACACACTCACATAATAGCACATGTACACACTCACATAATAGCACATGTACACACTTGCATAATAGCATATGTACACACTCACGTTATAGCACATGTACACACTCACATAATAGCACATGTACACACTCACATAATAGCACATGTACACACTCACATAATAGCACATGTACACACTCACATAATAGCACATGTACACACTCACATTATAGCACATTTACACACTCACATAATAGCACATGTACACACTCACATAATAGCACATGTACTCACATAATAGCACATGTACACACTCACGTTATAGCACATGTACACACTCACATAATAGCACATGTACTCACATAATAGCACATGTACACACTCACATAATAGCACATGTACTCACATAATAGCACATGTACACACTCAAATAATAGCACATGTACACACTCACATAATAGCACATGTACACACTCACATAATAGCACATGTACACACTCACATAATAGCACATGTACACACTCACATAATAGCACATGTACACACTCACATAATAGCACATGTACACACTCACATAATAGCACATGTACACACTCACATAATAGCACATGTACACACTCACATTATAGCACATGTACACACTCACATAATAGCACATGTACACACTCACATAATAGCATATGTACACACTCACATAATAGCACATGTACACACTCACATTATAGCACATGTACACACTCATATAATAGCACATGTACACACTCACATAATAGCACATGTACACACTCACATAATAGCACATGTACACACTCACATAATAGCACATGTACACACTCACATAATAGCACATGTACACACTCACATAATAGCACATGTACACACTCACATTATAGCACATGTACTCACATAATAGCACATGTACACACTCACATAATAGCACATGTACACACTCACATAATAGCACATGTACACACTCACATAATAGCACATGTACACACTCACATAATAGCAC
This sequence comes from Dallia pectoralis, assembly GCA_029465975.1. NCBI lineage: Eukaryota > Metazoa > Chordata > Actinopteri > Esociformes > Umbridae > Dallia > Dallia pectoralis. Next base: position 6,126,043 of record CM055755.1, read on the forward strand.
ATGTACACACTCACATAATAGCACATGTACACACTCACATAATAGCACATGTACACACTCACATAATAGCACATGTACACACTCACATAATAGCACATGTACACACTCACATTATAGCACATTTACACACTCACATAATAGCACATGTACACACTTGCATAATAGCATATGTACTCACATAATAGCACATGTACACACTCACGTTATAGCACATGTACACACTCACATAATAGCACATGTACACACTCACATAATAGCACATGTACACACTCACATTATAGCACATGTACTCACATAATAGCACATGTACACACTCACATAATAGCACATGTACACACTCACATAATAGCACATGTACATACTCACATTATAGCACATGTACACACTCACATAATAGCACATGTACTCACTCACATAATAGCACATGTACACACTCACATTATAGCACATGTACACACTCACATAATAGCACATGTACACACTCACATAATAGCACATGTAGAGAGAGAGAGACAGAGAGAGAGACAGAGAGAGAGACAGAGAGAGATACAGAGAGAGAGACAGAGAGAGAGAGACAGAGAGCAGGCGAAGAAAGGGTGAGAGCCAGTGTTTAGAAATAGTAAAGTAGAGACTAAGGTCGCTTTGACATTTCATACATAATCCTTGTGATTCATTCCCTCTTCTTATTTACATCTAGAAGCTTCCCTGCTGCCTACCTTGCACACACACACACACACACACAATTGCACAGGAGAACTGAACAGTAATTTGAAATAGCCACGGCTCCCGAACGGAGGAAAGAGGAATGCGAGTCATGTCGCAAGAAAGTGTGTGCGTGATGGAGCGTGGGTGACATTGCATACATTTAGAAAAATGTTACGTCGACGCCACATTTCCTTTCTTATTATGGGATAAATAGCAGTGAAAAACCCTTAGTACAGAACAATGGCACTTTTGTGACCATGGAGTCACGCTATCTGTTCTCGTCGGTCCTCTCAATAACGTTTGAATACAGATAATCTGTTTTCATGAAATCCCCGGGGTGGTGGAAGTGAACGTACACAGGGCTGGTCTTCCCAGGGAATGTCGAGAGCCTCGTTTGTAGGGGACGGCAGTTAAACATGCGCTTCCTGTTGTCCATAATGATCTCGTCTTCCTCATAACCCTCTCTTGACAAACACACACACACGCGGTATTAAAAGTGTTTAAAATACAGTATCTCCCCGGATCGAATAATCAATGTACCACACGACGCCTGTAAGCCTCGACGCCCGGAGCTGTAACAAATGCAAGGGTTTACAAGGTTCCACACACTGCTTAGCAGTCGGTAACACAAGAACGACGGGGAAAACCGCAACGGATGATGGACGGGCGGCCATTCCGGAGATACTATCACCGCCTCTCATCTCTCTCTGGTGGCAAGGTGATCTGGGTACGAGGAGGAGTACCAGACGCCAGCAGTCATTACACAGGCACCGGCGCGACACGTCGACGGATCTCATTCCCGTCCGGCCCAAATCACAACCGTGTAAATCAATGGTGTCGTGATGAGCGACGTCACAGGAAACCAAAGGCCTGTTTCTGCTGTGTGTGGGGGACACCTGCGACGCATATTGCCTTATACGGCGTTTGCCTTTTTTAGCCCGGTTGCGACAGTCGTTTGCGTCATTTGCGTCCACTAGCAGTTGTCCCGAGGCTCGATAATTCGGACGAACACTTTTCTCTGGTGCCGGGTTCCTGCATGGTCCATCGCAGAACGGTTGAGCTTTGGCGTCAGTGAGGAACGTGTGAACCTGCCTGCAGCAAACCTCGTCTGCATGCGACGACGAAAATATGAACGTCGCCGTCAAGTGGCTTTTGTTGGATGTCAGTTATCCTTCCTGTCGTTAATCTGAGCGCATCCGGGATGGCTATTAGTCTCCATGGTTACGATAAGCATGGCCGTGACAAACAGCGACCCGCTCGCCTGAATTTTACTCATCTCCACTATTAGAGTAAAATCAGATGAATTCCACCAGCCAGGTAGAAGACCAAGATAACGTGAGGTAATCCTGGAAGGCATTCCAAGTATATGGGATTTGGCAGCCGTTAATCACTTTAACTCAATATCTCTAGTACTAATATGTCTTATAAGAACATATGATTACCACTGGTTTTCCAATAAATGTTCGTGTTGATATAGTTTGGATGCCAGTTTGGCCTATTCTTGAATATAAATCCGTGTCTGGCCGTTCTTGAACTCTAGTGAGTCCCAGACAATCGATGTTTGTGATAGACGATGATGTGTGCTAAAGAATCAGAGGCTTTCCTTATGTGTCAATGATTTATGTTAACGTTCTGTTCGCTAGTTCTAGACTGCAGACGGGCTCCTATCGTCTACATTCAGACGTGTTCACAACCTTTATGAATGCGTATGATGTTTCTTATATTAGGCCGGCAAAGTTCAAAGGAATTGCCGTTCATGTTTGGGGTGAGTTCCTGCCTTTTTCTGAAAGGGCAATGAAATCAATGTTGCTTTGAGTTCTGGCATTGCAAAAACATTATTTTTTATGATACTGTTCTGAAAACTAACCCATGCTCTGTTTTGTATTGTATTGTGTTTTCGATGTGTAGGGTTTATTCATTCCAGACAAAATCTTTTGTATCTTCTGTCTTGAGTAAATGAACTATATGACGAAGAGATAATGTATCACACTAAACTCTGACTGGTATGCTGGTTAACCTAAACAAAAACAGAACATCCTGAAATTGACGTGTTTGCACATATTCACAGAAACGGTGAAGCACTGACCGGGCCAGGGCATGGACTCTACAAGAACCCTGAGTGTCCTGTGGTATCTGGCAGCAAGACATTAGCAGAAGAACCCTAAAGGTGTCCTGTGGTATCTGGCACCAAGACCTTAGCAGAAGAACCCTAAAGGTGTCCTGTGGTATCTGGCTCCAAGACATTAGCAGAAGACCCCTAAATGTGTCCTGTGGTATCTGGCACCAAGACATTAGCAAAAGACCCCTGAAGGTGTCCTGTGGTATCTGGCACCATGACATTAGCAGCAGATCCTTCAAGTCCAGCTAGTTGCAAAGTGGGGCCGCCGTGGATCAAACAAAAGAACAGAACGTTGCCCAGTGAATCACACTCCCTTCATCTGCTTGTTGTTTTACCACAATGCATCCTGGTGCCATTACTTCCCAGAGTAGACAGTGTGATTGATGAGCATGGCTGTCCATGTGACGTAAAAGAAAACATGGGCCCAGGTAACCTTCTTACACATATTTGAGGTCCAGTCAATTTGTAGGTCCAGTCCACTTTTGATGGTGGACTGGGGTCATCATGGCCACTCTGACTGCACTCTTGGACCTGCATCTAGAAGAACTGATGTTTGCTTAACATCTACCCAGACCTCGACATGTGACTTTGTTTGGAGAGAATCTCCGTTATTTGCTTCACCTGTGAACGGTCAAAATGGTTTCGCTCGTTTGCGTACATTGCCTTTGCCACTGTTTGCTCATATTTTACCTGTAGTTGTCTATACTTCTGGAGTGCCCTGTATGTAGATTTTGCTCGTATGTGTCTGTTTTGGTATTACCGTATTGATGTTTGTCGCTGATACTGTTTATATTTCGGACCTCAATAAAAACCTGCCAGGCAAATGTTCGATAGCATCCAGCGTTGCGAAGCTAATTATGTTGTTTCATGAAGCTTGATATGACCTGAAAATGTATAAAGCCCAAACTAAAACATGTTGTGGATTTTACTTCGGTAAGCGATATATATCAGCTGACACATTAAGAAGATGTAAGCGCTTTAATGTCATTGTATTATAAATATACTTCCGTTGTAGAAACCACTTTTACAAACGTTAGCGTAAGCTTTCTTACGATAGCCTCAAAAGGCGTGCCACAGTAATATAATGTAGGTTGATATAAACTGAACAGCTGTACTTGGTTTTCTGCACACGCAGATCTGTTTTAGCATATTATTAGCATATTAGCATTACACAGTCGTTGAGGTCATCATTCTGCGACCACGTTGTATTTTACAGCCCGTGCAAATAGGTGCCCCAATTCACTGACTAACCTGCCCCAATGCGATGCAATACCCTGGCAAATGTCTGACGTCAGTGCCCTGGCCAATAAAATCCACCTCCAGTCTACATATTATACAATGGTTCTCCCTTATTTCTAGTCTTACATTAAATGGATGCATTCGAGCAAGATTAAGTATTTTTTATTGATCTTGGTTGAGCAGAACTAAGCAGCGTTTTTGCATTAGCCTGTTGAAGATTCCAGTAAAACCTCCAGACCATTTTCCCGTCCCGGAAACCCCAGAATGAATTCCTCTAACTGCAGATAAACTCCTTCCGCAAACGTGACACTCACTCTCTGTCTACATTGTGGATTCTGTTATGCCTGTTTTTCTGTCACAAACTGGTGGACAGTCTGCCAAGTGGTAGGTCATTAAAATGTGTGTAGATTCACACTTCGTAACAGGCTAACTAGGAAGTCTAGAAGTTCTGTCGTTTCTTACGTAGGAGTATTTTCTCTGTTTTCCAGAAACATGTCGGCGCAGTTATTTTTAAGAAGATCAAGCAACCAAGGGAACTCTCAAAAACGGACTGTGTTCATTTTTTTATCTTAGATTTGTTTAATTTGTTTTTTCTTTTGTTTGTATTATTATCATTTAGAACACGTTGTATTAACAATCATGACACTTTTTGGACGAAAGATTACAAAGCATGACAGCTAATACAGCAGAAGATACAGAACAGATCTATATGGCAAAATTCATGTTCAAGTTCAAAGATCTTTTAGTGGGAGAATGTCTGGCCCTGGCATCAGTGAAGTGCTCCTGTGCAAATTCGAATAGTTAACACTCGAAGTTGAACGTGTCAAACAAGTATGAGGTTTCTGTTATTTATTTTTTATGAAAGGGGAGCATTGTTTTCCCTGAGGTGAGAGTTGGGAAACACTGTGATGGTGTTTAAGGATTAAAGTTGTGCTGTTGCCGGGATTGCTGTTTGAATCCGATAGCCCTACGTCCTCAGTGTGGAAAGAGACACTTGTGTTCCTCTGTTGAGTCAGATAACTAGCTCTTTAAAAAACGTTTTTTTTTCTGTGCTCGACAAGCTCACATCTAGGCTGTGATGTTGGTACCGCGGTTTTAAGTCAAACTGGTGGGAAAATAATTGAATTTTCATTGACACTTTGATTTGATCTATTATCAGATATCACGTCTGATGATAGACGTGATATCAACTCGTTGATGTATCGACTCCTTGATGCGTGCTCTGTCGGGTTCAGGCTGGGTGTTTGTAAAAGCACTTTGTGACAACTTTGTTATAAAAAGGGCTTTATAAAATATGTTTGATTGACTGATTTAGTGATTTGATCACATGCTGCTCGTCGATTCAAGTAATTAGCATTTCAGCCAGGATTTTTCTACCGTTCTTTTTATGCACTGGGGGGCACCGTGTTTTGGAGTCCTCAAATTGGCACACTTCTCTTGTCTTCACTGCGATGTCCCTATAGATTATGAATGCCAGGCTCTCAGACGTGTTTCGATAAATCATTGTCAAATCTTAGTTTTCCACTGAATTCGAAATCAATGTCACCTATAATACAACAATATGTACTCTGTAGTTGGCAGACTTCAAGAAAATGCCTCTCATCGGGGCGAACAAGTTCTTATCGTCAGAAAGAAGACAGACGCGTGCGTCCCACTGATTGAGGGAAACGTATTCAACGTGAATTGACAGATATTGCTTTTGGCTTTTAGGCCGGTAAAAGCCGTACAAGGGTCGATTAACGTCAAAGTCACTTTGATTGGCGAGCGGGCAGTAGTGTCTTAGATCAAGACTAATGACCTTGCTCTATAAAACACTGACAATAGCGTGTATTTTTGAGGTTGTTTGGCAAGCCGCTCATAAGCGGTCCGATCGACCTGTTGGAGAGTCAGGCTTTAGGGAACATCAGGGAGAAAAGTGACTCATCGGCATTCCGATATACCCTGATAAGAGTGATTTATTCGTATGACCTTCGGCCGATAAGAAAAGGTCAAAGATGCGACAGCAGTGTCAATCATTTCTTTATGGCCACACGGCCATTCTCGCTGGCGTATAATTTGAACGGGCGTCTTCAAGGAGATCTTTTCTGGGTGGATGAGTTTTAGATGTGTCTAATCTGTCCGTGACTGGCAATGTCTAGGCTGTGCATGTGTTTAGAGAGGTGTGTGTGTGTTTCTCTACAGAGTTCTGGAGATCGTCATTACCTTGGTAAAGGATGAAGTATGTTTCCTTGGTCAAGGATGTTTTGTAGGGGAACTCAGTGTTTCGAAGAATTTGCTTTACAATGGAAGTTTTTAAAAAAATGTCAAGATATACGGGGTCTAACCTTGTGTGAGAGAGGATGTGTGTGTGTGTGTGTGTGTTCCTTCCTCATTGAAGAGGAGCTGGTCAAGGATCGTTGACTGACGGGGAACCCAGTGTTTCAAAGGATTTGCTTTATGATGGAAGTTAATGAAAAGCCAAGCTAGAAGGTTCTAACCCGTAGGTGAAAGTGGATGTGAGCGTACCTGTGTGTGTGTGTGTGTGTGTGTGTTGCTTCTTTATGGAAGGGGAGTTGTTCAAGGATGGTTGGCTGAAGGGAAACCCAGTGTTTCAAAGGGTTAGCTTTACGATGGAAGTTAATAAAAAGCAAAGCTGGAAGGCTCTAACCTTGTGTGGGGAGAATGGGCGTGCATCTGTGTGTGTGTGTGTGTGTGTTTGTGTGTGTGTGTGTGTGTTGATTCCTCAAAGGATTGGGAGTTGTTCAAGGATGGTTGACTGAAGGGGGACTCAGTGTTTCAAGGCCTGTGTCTCGTGTGGATCTGTGTGGAAGAGAGGTGTGTCGAATCAGCTCTAGTAAAATGTGTCCGCTAAACCAAAATATGTATTATTGCCCGTCATTGGCTGGATTTAGGGACACAGCAATTAAAATAATCAATAAAAAACACCAAATAGGGTCAGGGTTAGTGACGATAAAGTGACGATATCCAGGTGTACGTCTAGGGCCGAATGATTTTGTAATTGCTCATGTGCTTCCCTATCAAAGGTAGAAACCGTAACCACAGACTTGGAAGAAGGAATATCAATAAACCGGGGCCTTTTCAGACAGCAATTAGGACTAAACGAATGGGTTGATATATGCATGGCTCTCTTTTGAGTTTAATATGCAGCATTTTATGGCCAGGCCTGGAGTTAATGGAAGAAGAAGTTAATGGAGACATTTTAAATGCCATCAGGGCTTCATCTGAAAGCATTGGTTTTGAATCTTAAATATCAATATTTGACTGTGTAAATTTCAGAATTTGTAATGCGCCAGCAATGGTTAAGTCTGTCGTTTATTGCGACCGTTGAAACGGGACCAATTATTTTGTACGTTTTTTGTTTCGTTTTGAGCAATTGCGAAGAGATTGTAGGCATATCTTCTTGTTCAACATCCGATAAATGAAATTGCAATTTGAAGAAATCATTGTCGTAATCAATGAAGATAAAGACATCTTTTGTCGTTCTGTGCAGACCCGGGATTCAATTTAAATCATTCACAAAAATATATACTCCCACAAGCCAGAATATATCTAACATTTCTGAATCCTAAACGTTAGCCAGAGGATTCAGAAATCCATCTTCAAGCCTGGACTCAAAAAACAAATGAGATAGCGACATTGTTAAACTATACACATTACATGTCATCGGTAATTCAAAGACATAACGTACATTTAGACAGTGATGTTTCTAGTTGGAATCCTGCATTTTGCCATGTCAATTGCTCAAAATTTTTTGTCATATCCCCTTGATGGAGAGAGTCCAAGATTCCTAAAATTTTTGTATACTCTCTACACTTCAAATTCACTTTCCATTCAATATTTTTCCTCATAAGATCTGTAACATTTATCAAAAGACAATATTGAGCGATTCTCTCAAATACGCTCCCATACCATGAATAGTTAGTCATAATATCAATTCAAAACGACACACGTTATCCAAGGTATTATTTCACAAAATGAATCTTGTTAAGCCTTAGGGGCTTCAGGAGATATATGTTCTGTTTAATTTTAGACCCAGGTTTGTTCTACCAGACTTGCATACACTCTGCCATTGTTGATTCTGTAAGAACAACTTGTCACTTCCCCAAAATATATTGTCTTCCCGATCACACACTGAACGTTAACATGTGCCCGCACGCATAATGTCACGGCTGTGGTAAGCTCAAGGAGTTTAGTGGGGTGCACTTCTTGTTTTCCGGTGGTTGTCTGGAATTGCACTCGCCTGTTCTGAGTTCAGCAATTAGAGGGGTTATTTAAGTGTCTGGGGGTATTGTCAGTAGTTGCTGGTTATTATTTCCATGTCACAACATATTGTAGGTGAGTGTTTGTTGTTTGATTTGGACCACTGTTTTTGTCTTTTAGTAGCCGCGCGTATGCGCACTGTTCTTTCCACTTACAGCGCTTATATGTTTTCGTTGGATTCCCTGTTTGTTTTTGGTTACTATTAAATCCCGCAAACTAACGATCGAGCTCTGCATTTGTCTTTGTACTGCGCTACACCCTGGAGGCGTGACACGTAACATCTTACACTTCTGTCCATCACTTGTCTTCTCCTCGAAGGAAGCGACTTCAACAAAGCCAGTTGCAACTCCCTTCATCCTACGGATGTTTAATCCGTGATGTGCGCTCCCCCTCGGAAGAACTCGACGCACCCGCCCATTTGATCTCGATGCGTACACACATCGCACGACGGAAAACGTTCCAGTTGATGATTCGGCGTTACGCCCTGATGTTGCGTCCTACGGATGTTGCGTGCAGCTTCACACTAGACGCTGGGTAATCAAACTCAAACACTAGCGCGTTCCCATTTCGCGCGTCATGGTGATTTGTCAACAACTTTAAAAGGTGGAACTTGGGTTCCGTACACTCACCCGGGAGGGTCATTGTTCTCCGGTTCCGACTCTCTCGCTTTTCCGTCTTCCATTCTGCGCCCCTTTTCATACGTCGAGTCTACCACAAGTGTATCGCTCAGTACCAAAGCAGTTCTAATTATTTTTCCCATGCGTTCACTATTCACTCACTTTGAAAACCCTGACGTTTTATACTGACACGCTCAAGACACAGACCTAGAAACACCGTGTCCCTCTTCAGTCAGTCAACCGTCCATCCCCAACTCCCTTTCCATGAGGAAGCAGCAGACACACATGCACACTGTGCTAGAACCTTCTAGCGTGGCTTTTTAGTTACTCCCATCATGAACCAAACACTTTGAAAAACAGGTTCCCATTCAGTCAACCGTTATGCCCAACTACCCTCTCGAGGAAAAAACGTTAATTTTAATTTCAGCGATATATGCTGTTTTGTTTGAAAATTAGAGCTGTGTATGACAATGAAGGACACCTACAGGTCCTTTATTGGATATGGGGTTGTCTGCTCCAATCAATGGCGGTTATCTCCCCAATTAGTGACAGCTGCCCTGTGTTGCCCTAATTGGGCAGCCTATTTAAATTGAGTGTTTGTAGGCCAGTTTGTGGCTCATTGTAGGAGTTATGCTGTCAGTCTGTGTGCTGCCGGCTGTTTGTTATTTTGTAGTATGTCTCCAAAAAGCTCTGCACCTGTGTCCACCTTAAACCAGCACTGTGACACAAGCTTCTTACTGATTACCTGTCATTAATCTGTCACATCCTGTCAACCCGATCAATACCCTGTCAGGGTTGTGATGAGGAAGAACCCAAATGCAGAACGATGACACGGCAGTCAGATGGCAAGTGAACAAATGGATGTTTTATTTGGAAAACAACTGATGGTGATGAGCAGACAGGAGCGGGGGTGAGGAGTGCCGGTGATGAAGGTGAATCCCAGGTGCCGATATCCCAGAACGTGCAGGGTGTCCAGTGATTCTCCGAGTGCAGGAACAGAACAGGAACAAACTGTAACGGAGGAGGCGAGACAAGAGGTAAGTACGGGACACGGACTAACACGACACAAAACAACAAACAGCTCTCGATAAGACTAGAATTCTTCTGACTGAGACTTTATATGACCGAGGTCGACATACGTGACTCTAGGTAACAATCCGACGTCGGCTGGTTGTCAGGCTCTCCCTCTTATACCCTGGTGATTGAAGACTTGGTGCAGGTGTGTGATTACGGGAATGGTGACAGGTGCGTGCAGATGCCAACCTCTCCAGATCCACCAGAGGGAGACCTTACCCGGGTCCAGAGCGGGGAACTCTGACAGTACCCCGTCCCCACGACCGCCACCAGGCGGTCCACCTGGGGCTCCCGGCTTCCGCCGATAGAAGTCCTGGATCAGGCTGGGATCCAGAATCAGACGCCGGGAAACCCAACACCTCTCCTCCGGACCGTAACCCTCCCAGTCTACCAAAAACTGGTAACCCCGCCCTCTGCTCCGAGAGTCCATAATCTTCTTTACCGTGAAGGCCGGGGCCCCATCAATCATACGGGAGGCGGCCGAGGAGGTGGGGGAAGGAGGCGACAAAAGGACACAGGTTTAATGCAGGACACATGGAATGATGGGTGTACACGAAGAGACCGAGGGAGCTTGAGGCGGACCACAGTGGGGTTGATGACACGTTGGATTGGGAAGGGACCGATGAACTTGGGTGACAGTTTCCTGGACTCGGTGCGGAGGGGAGGTCCCTGGTTGACAGCCATACCTTGTCTCCCACTGAGTAGGATGGTGCTGGAGTGCGTCGGCGGTTAGCCTGTTGCTGGTACTGATTTGAGGCTCTCAGCAGAGATATCCGGGCGCGATGCCATGTCCGGTGGCATCGGCGAAACTGCTGCTGTATCGATGGTACGGCCAGGTCCTTCTCCTGTGATGGGAATAGTGGAGGCTGATAGCCGTAAACACACTGGAAGGGGGACATACCGGTCGCTGTAGTGGGGAGCGTATTGTGCGCGTACTCCACCCATGGGATCTGCTCAGACCAGGTCGTGGGGTTAGAGGAAGCCAGGCATCGTAGGGTCGACTCCATCTTTTGGTTGGCCCTCTCAGCCTGACCGTTAGTCTGAGGATGGAACCCGGAAGAGAGGCTGGCCGTAGCTCCAACGGCGGTGCAGAAAGCCCTCCACAAGGCTGAGGCAAACTGAGGACCACGGTCAGAGACAATGTCAACAGGAAGACCATGAATGCGGAATATCTCCCTTACCATAATCTCCGCTGTCTCCTTGGCCGACGGGAGCTTGGGCAACGGCAGGAAATGAGCAAACTTGCTGAACCGGTCCACTACCGTTAGTACCACCGTGTTACCTCCAGACACGGGAAGTCCGGTGACGAAATCCATGGCCAGATGGGACCAGGGACGATGAGGGATCGGCAATGGCCTCAATAGTCCCACGCTGGGCCGGTTTGAGCCCTTGTTTTGCGCACACACTGGACAGGCCGCCACGTATGCCCGGGTGTCCTCACCCATGGCCGGCCACCAGAATCGACGGCGCAGAAAGGACATGGTACGTGCCACTCCAGGATGACAGGTCAGTTTAGACGAGTGGCCCCACTCCAGCACTGCCGGTCGCGTCCCCTCGGGAACAAACAGCCTACCCGGAGGGCCATTACCTGGGCCCGGGTCCCCCCTAAGGGCTGCCCGAACCTTCCCTTCGATCCCCCACTGGAGGGCTCCCACAACCCGTCTCAGTGGCAGGATGGTCTCTGGCGTCTTCCTCGTCTCCTCCTTCGAGAAGACCCTGGACAAGGCATCAGGCTTCCCATTCTGGGATCCGGGTCTGTAAGACAGGACAAAATCAAAGCGTCCAAAAACAGAGCCCACCTGGCCTGTCGGGAATTTAACCGTTTGGCTGTCCGGATGTATTCGAGGTTCTTATGGTCTGTCCACACCACAAACGGTTGTTCCGCCCCCTCCAACCAGTGCCTCCACTCCTCCAGGGCCAGCTTCACCGCAAGCAACTCCCTATTGCCAATGTCATAGTTACTCTCCGCCGGGGAGAGTCGGTGAGACAGGAACGCACAGGGATGAAGCTTGTTGTCCTCCTTGGTTCTCTGGGAGAGCACCGCCCGGCTCCGACCTCCGACGCGTCAACTTCTACCACGAACTGTAGAGACGGGTCTGGTTGGGAGAGGACGGGTGCCGATGTAAAACGCTCCCTGAGCTCCTGGAAGGCCGACTCAGCCCCAGGAGACCACCGGAACGCTCTGAGACTGGAAGTCAGGTCTGTTAGAGGGGCTGCAATCCGGCTGTAATTACGGATGAACCGTCTATAGAAGTTCGCAAACCCCAGAAACCTTTGCAGCTCCTTGCGGGAGTTGGGTCTGGGCCACTCCTGGACGGCCTGCACCTTCTTGGGATCCATCTTCACCTCTCCCTGGGCGATGATATAGCCTAGAAAGCTTGTGCACCTGGTGTTAAATTCACACTTCTCTGCTTTCACAAAGAGCCGGTTCTCCAGCAGCCGCTGTAGAACCTGGCGGACGTGCCTCTGATGTTCCTCCTGATTCTGTGAAAACACTAGGATGTCATCCAGGTAGACAAAAACAAAGCGACCCAGCATGTCACGTAACACGTCATTCACCAGGCACTGGAAGACAGCCGGAGCATTTGTTAACCCAAATGGCATTACCATGTACTCGAAGTGACCCAGCGGAGTGTTGAATCCAGTGAGCCATTCATCCCCCTCACGGATGCGGACCAGGTGGTAGGCGTTGCGTAGATCGAGCTTGGTAAACACCGTAGCGCCCTGTAAGGAATCAAAAGCAGTGTTCATCAGAGGTAAAGGGTATTTGTTCTTGACCGAGATGTTGTTCAACCCCCGATAGTCTATGCACGGCCTGAGTGTGCCATCCTTCTTCTTTACAAAAAAGAACCCTGCGCCCAGCGGAGAAGACGAGGGACGGATGATTCCAGCAGCCAATGAATCCTTGATGTAGTTCTCCATGGCCTCCCGCTCTGGCCTGGAGATGTTGTAGAGTCTGCCCTTGGGTAGGGCGACCCCAGGCAGCAGTTCTATGGGACAGTCATATGGTCGATGAGGAGGTAGAGATAACGCCCGCTGTTTACTGAACACCTCACCCAGGTCGTGATAGGCGGGAGGTACAAGAGTGAGGTCAGGAACAGGCACCGAACTCTCCTGCTGAACACCCTGGGGACGAGCAGACTGAAGACAATTAGCCAGACAGAAATCACTCCAACTTAAAACACGGTTAGTGGACCAGTCGACCGTCGGATTGTGCTTTGCTAACCAGGGGTAACCCAGAACCACGGGTACTCTAGGAGACTTAAAAACAAGGAAACTGATCTGCTCTAAGTGGTTACCCGAAATTTGGAGCTGGACCGGCTCCGTCTTGTCCGTGATTCTGGCCAATAATCGGCCATCTAGGGAGTTAGCTTCAATAACCTCCTGAAGAGGAACTCTACTGAGTCCTAAAAGGTTTACCAGCTTGTGGTCCATAAAATTGTCATCAGCCCCCGAGTCAATGAGTGCCTCCACCTCCATCACTGTAGTGCCCCTTCTAACAGAAATCCTAAGCGGCGTCCGAGATATGTGGGAGGAGGGACCTAGACACTCGCTCGCTAGAATCCTCCTTACTTCTAGTGAGCGGAACCGTTTTCCCCCCTTCCATGGGCAAGACGATAGAAAATGGCCCGATTTCCCACAGTACAGACAGCTGTTGGACGTGCGTCTGCGCCGAAGCTCCGCCTCCGAGATCTGGTAACGGCCCAATTGCATGGGTTCGGGGTCAGTAATTCCCTCTGGGTTGTTGACTCTGGGACACGGGGCTCTCCCTGGTGCTGAAGCCTGTTCACGTCTCCGCTCTCTACTACGGTTATTAATCCGTGTGGTTAGCCGGATCAACTCCTCCAAGCCCTGTGCCTCCGGATAGGAGAATAGCGTGTCCTTAATGTCCTCATTTAATCCATTGTAAAAGACGCCCTGTAGCGCCTCCTCGTCCCAGCCACTCTCCGCAGCCAGAACACGGAACTCGATGCCATACTGTGCTACACTACGTGAACCTTGGCGTATTGACAATAGTCGCTTCGAAGCGTCCTTACCCCGAACGGGGTGATCGAAAATCTTCCGCATCTCTGCGGTGAACAACTCACATGACTGGGTGATTGCGCCCTGCTTCTCCCATACGGCCGACGCCCACTCCAACGCCTCACCGCGTAGTAGCCCGAGTATAAAAGAAATCCTGGCTCTCTCGCTCGGGTAAGAACGGGGCTGTTGTTCAAACACCAGTCCCACCTGCATCAGAAACGAACGGCACCTGCCACTGTGTCCGTCGTATCTGTCTGGCATGGGGACCTGGGGCTCGCGGTCGGGAATCGACATGACCACCGAAACTGGTTCAGCCGGGCTGGGTGCCGGAGGCTGGGGTGGTGTGTTGAGATGCGCCTGAATAGCGGCAACGCTGTCCGACAGGGATCTCAGGTTGTCCACTATTCCTTGAAGCGAGGACTGGTGCTGTCCTAACATGGCTCCTTGGGATGATATCGCCTGGCGTACCGCGTCCAAGTTCGCTGGGTCCATGGTATGGTCGGATTGTTCTGTCAGGGTTGTGATGAGGAAGAACCCAAATGCAGAACGATGACACGGCAGTCAGATGGCAAGTGAACAAATGGATGTTTTATTTGGAAAACAACTGATGGTGATGAGCAGACAGGAGCGGGGGTGAGGAGTGCCGGTGATGAAGGTGAATCCCAGGTGCCGATATCCCAGAACGTGCAGGGTGTCCAGTGATTCTCCGAGTGCAGGAACAGAACAGGAACAAACTGTAACGGAGGAGGCGAGACAAGAGGTAAGTACGGGACACGGACTAACACGACACAAAACAACAAACAGCTCTCGATAAGACTAGAATTCTTCTGACTGAGACTTTATATGACCGAGGTCGACATACGTGACTCTAGGTAACAATCCGACGTCGGCTGGTTGTCAGGCTCTCCCTCTTATACCCTGGTGATTGAAGACTTGGTGCAGGTGTGTGATTACGGGAATGGTGACAGGTGCGTGCAGATGCCAACCTCTCCAGATCCACCAGAGGGAGACCTTACCCGGGTCCAGAGCGGGGAACTCTGACATACCCCTCTGCTTCCTGAAATATTTTTGAATGCTTTTTCGGGCTATTACAGATCTCGTAGGTGATGACCGACAGATACCGAACAGATGTTTTGAGCGCATTGTATGTATAAACTCTGGATTGACTGGTAAATGTAAACATTTAATTTCTTAAAGATATCACCTTTTAACCAACAACTCATCAATACAATTAGTTTAGGCAAAAATGGAAGCAGATTGAGGGATGAAATAAAAAAGAAAGTCCATGAGCACGATAGACATAATTTTCCACATACAGTGGACATTTGTGGACTTTTGTTTTGGTCAAGTGTCATTTGCAATACTTTTTTGTCGATTTTTTTTTTTTAGAGTTTCATGTTTGAACTTGTTCTGGTGATACACTCTGCATTGTAACGTTGCTTTCCTCCAATACTCCTTCATCGACCTACGTTCAAAACAGCAAAAAATTGTAATTATTAAGTAATTATTAATTTTTGAATGTATTCCCTGACAATATAACTGTTAACATACATGCATTTTATAGCTATTCCCAACTATCTCTAGCTAATTGAATTATGCATTGTATATTGCTGTAGAAAACAGAGCCTATGGTAGTGAACACACATTTCCAAATCCATTTGAAAGCGTAGCTGGCATGTCACTGATTTATTCCGACCGATGCTTCTAAATCACGTTGGTGTGAAAACTGTTTGATGCTTGACATGCTTGTAGCATGCGATATATTGTCTGTCAAAGGACACAGCACCATAGGCTCTCTAGAAAGTTACTCAAAGCCAAAGCTGGAAGTAGCTGTAAAGCCAGCCAAAATAACCAAGGTTAGTGATATATAATCCTATATGCCATGGCTAAAGGCTTTATCCAGTTTCTCCCTGATCACCGTGTGGCTTACAGCCCATATTTCACACGCTCTTGGCCGTGGTGCTTATTTACAGTATATCACAGTAGAGAGATCTGCATCCGCTGGCCAACGACCTGCAGCCAACATAACTCTCTATCCCATTGGAAAATGTTTGGAATTGATGGAATTCTCTTTCAGCTGAAATGGTAAAATGTGTTGCCCGGGCGATAGAAGCCACCGAATGGGCTAAAACTCTGGGTATGGATGTGATTAACAACGGAACCGAACTGTGAGGCACTGCGGTCCCTCATTAGTTCAGCGTTAATGTTGGCCATCCTTGGGTTGCTTTTATGTGTACTTATTTACAGCCAAAACAGTTAATTAAAGTCTGTTAGCATAAACAGCTATTAGAACTCTAGGACAGTGGTAACACCCTGATTCTGTCATTAGTGCTGGATTAGTGCCCAATCAATAGTTCGGCAAATAGTAAGATTTCGTAACACGGTGGAAAGTTAAAATGTTCTCTAACGTTCTGAAATCAACGTGACAACTGGACTCACACGAACGGGCATTTAAGTACTAACGAGAATTATACATTGAAAAGGACAGCAGTTTATGTGAAGGTATTTTGGGGGGGGGTTGATTTAAAACAATATGCTAATTATCATTATTTGGTTGTTCTATAAGTCACTTTTGATCATTACTGGTATTTTCAAACGCACTTTTTGGAATTCCGAAGTCAAAAACGATATGTGAAAAGGACGAGAATGTAATGACGTTGGCGTGGAAATCGAATGACGAAATCCCCTGCGAAAGACGAGCGACTTCTTGCCGTAAAATATGGGCTAATGCTCCTATAAACCAGGCGATGACAGATGAATGATATCCACCCTCCATTTACCAGCCCCCATGTCCTTCCAGCCCTGGCGGAAGTGTCTAGCCCATTTCCCGTGCACAGAGGCGGGGCCTGCTAGTGTTCGGTCTAATAGATCAATCTGTTTTGTTTGGTTGAGCGGGTGGATTTTTACACAAATGCTTTGATATTATTCCCAGACTTTCCTCTTCTGCGGGGCCAAAAACACATGCTATTGATGTCATTGATCCAACACGGACACAAAGGAGATATTGCTCTCATCGGCGGCCAGAGGAACTAGAAGGCCAGCAGGCAACTATATTTGAGCTGCTCCAGGACAAGAAGGCCAGTTGGCAACAATATCCAGGCCTGTCCAGGAGGCTGTTACCAAAGATGTCCTCCCTGATGTTGGATTATTTATTATCATGTTAAATGCCTTTAGATTTCCCAAATTATATCTTAAAACAACAGTCTTCTCTTTATCAGGGTTGGCTGGAGCCTATGACAATTCACGGCACCGCTGTTGATTGGAGAGACCAACATTAGCATTGTTAGCACATGTTCTGCCGGGTACGGGGGGCGATTCTGGTGAAGCTGCCATGGATCGGACTTGTTGCTCCAGCACATTCAAAGTCCCAATCGGATGGAGATCTGGGGGAATTTGGAAGCCAGGGCAACGCCTTGAACACTTCATTAGGTTACTCAAACTATTCCCGAACCATGTGTGCAGTGTGGCAGAGCGCATTATCCTCTTGAATGAGGCCACTGCCATCAGGGAATATCAGGGAATATGCCTGGACCCGGGAGTCACCCAGCAGAACATTGCCCAGAGCATCGCACTTTCCACTGGCTTGACGTCTTCCCTAAACAGTGTATAGTAAAATCTAAAATGAATGCATTAGATATTCTTATTTTTTATTTTTACCTGGTAGGCGGATTGAGAACAAATTCTCATTTGCAACGGCGACCTGGCCAAGATAAGGCGGAAATATGTGCAGGAAAACATACATTTACACAAAAATACACAGAACACAAGAGTGCAAATAGCATTGGGACATAACAAGGCAATACAGGATAAAGTGGAGAGTCAATATACAGATAATACAGGATGAGGTATAAGTAGGTCAGTTGAGCAGCAGTAACAACTATATAAAAATACAAAGGAGTATTTATATACAGAATGTAAAAGGATTGAAGAGTATCTAGCAGGTAGGTCATTTGTGTGCACAGATTATATGACTGTGGTTTTGGGAGGAAGAGCATTTGAGCATGTCTGAGCAAATAGAGTAATTCAAGAATGTAAACAGGTACGACAGCAGTGCAGGTAAGAAAGAGATTAAATTAATTTCGAATCCCATGTCATTAGCTCGTTTGTCAACCCATGACCTTGTCGGTCTGCTCGTTCTTGCGCTTTTTGGTAAAATCGATTTCAAAGGCCAGCTGCAGCTACTTGTCTTTGTGTGTGTTTAGAATTGGGAGACTTTTGTTAGAGAACAAATGTATAAGACTTCATTAGACAGCAGATATTGTGTAGTAAGTCTCCAAATTTCCTGACCAAGTTTCTTTTGTAACTGTTTCTGTAAGCCATCATGCATCCCAGACATAAGTAAATATACATAATCAGGCTCTACTTCAATGATTTTCTGAAGTTGAACAACGGCAAAAAATTTGACACAAATTTAAAACAATCATTTTGACGGACATGCCAAATTAGGCAAGAGATTATGGCTAGGTATTCATTTTAAGGATTTTTAAAGAAATATATATATATACATTTGCTAATATTTCGTAGAGACACATATCGGCATATTTCCAAAGATGGATTAGATTTAGAAATGTGCGTTTGAAGGATTTTGGCCTGTTTTTCTTGATTCGATTAATAGTTATTATAAATAGTCGCAGGAAGCCACTAAACAAACATTTCACTTATTCATAGCTTCTTTTTGGCTGACATTAATTATACTCGTATGTTACTGTATTGTATTGTAATATTGTTTTATCACAAATATTTTTGATTCAGTATTTAACTTTTGAATTGCTATATGCATGGCCCAAACTACATCTCCATAATGGATTTCTTGTTTATATTGAAAAAATATATGCTTTTGTATGAACATCCCTAGATTCAATGACTTGACAGGGTTCCCAAAGTCTGAGAAGTGACAAGTAGTGAGAGAGAAAAAGCTTAAGGAAAGAACATATACTTAGAGAAAATTGGATACTTAGAGAGAACTATACGTCGTACTAGGCTCCAAAATATTTTGATCTATCGAGCTTCACCTGTTCTGAGGTATTTTCAAGGTTACACATGGAGGTCTTGAGCCCACACCAAGCCGTCCCTTCTTGCGATAAATATCCTAGCCACGGTTCAACCAGTGTTGACCCCTGACCCCATGTTTCCATTACAATCTTGAGACATCCAAAAACACTTTTTTTTGGGGCTTTTTAAATAGATACAAATCTGACATGGTTTGTTGCATTTGTTACAAGTATAATAAACGTAAATGTATTGATTTATGGAGCGTAGTTTAAATTTAGACCTGTGAGTCATGTATTGTCTAGATGACATTTATTCAAGGCTATCTTTGACTGAATGGTGTCAGGCAGCTTGTTGATCCTTTAACCTTTAACCCCAGATATTGTCTGTTTTTAGGTCATCACTTATTGGAGTGATTTTGGCATGGAAAACATCAGGCTCTACTATACTATCAGATGAACTACAGGTAGCACGTTTAGCACCAATACTAGCGTGTAATTAATTATTTGCAAATGACAGAGGGATTATTGTCCAATGACCCCCCCCCCTTTCAGCGTATAATGTTGCCTTTAGCTGTTGTTTGCAATGGAACGCTTGAAGAACCTGGAGTTCGCTGCGGCGTTAACTGATGCTGATTTTTTTGGTCTGAGGTAAATGCAGACGGTTACAACTCATACACCCACACACGCACTTGCAGACCGTAGAGAGACGCCTCAATGTCAAACTTAGACGTTTCGTATTATTTGCTCGTATTGTTCTATTCAATATGGGGGTTAGTGGAATAGAGTGAACATCTTAAATGAATGTACAGGAGCGGCGGTAGCACACAATAAAGACAGGAGTAACAGCAGCTGCTGACTGTATCTTACAGTGTGTGTATGTTCCTACCCAAAGAATATAATTGGGAAGACTTCCTGTCCCCAATTCTTCTGTTATCTCAAGTGTTGCAATTAATGTTAGAAAAAGGGTTTGGCTTAAGGATGTGGAAACCGTGCGACACAGTAAGGCGATTTGTTGTGACAGTGACCGGTCGCGACTGGTCTGCGACGCAACGCGCTACGACACAAAACGCAGAACGATCGTCCACGATTCCTCACTGAAACGTACACTCTCCCTAAAGATCGTTGAGAGAAGGCTGTTATTTCACCATTTAATTGAGTGCCTCGCGCGATAACAAGTAATAACAGCTTGCACACGGCAACTTGTCATTATCTCCCGGAACGTTGTCATAACAGTGTGCTTTCATTTCAGTGCTTTTATTGAGCCACAGATTCAACATGGAGATCAGCTCATTTGAATTGATTACTCCATAATATATGGATTTCACCCATGACTGGGAATACAGATGGGTTGGGCCTGACGATACCGACGGGGTAAATCGGAAAAGCGTAAAGAGCTGTCAGCGTGTGCCCTGTTGCATGTAGCCAGAGCGCTGGAGGAAACAAGTGCTGTACATTGAGCTGCGTCAGGTCCTTACATTTCCTTAATAATGTCATGAGTTCCCTTGGTTTTGTTCGCATATGTTATGACGCCATCATATAGAGTAATCTGCTGGTCCACCACTGTCTATTATCTAATTGCCATTACCAGTGAGGGTTAGGCAATAGGACTGGGTTAGGTCCATGCGTAAATATTAAGTATGTGAAGATTAGGTTAGGGTAATGTTTAGAGCAGTTCGAAAGGGCGGTTACCTTTGGTGTGCCCGTTCAGATAGCTAAGTGGAGCGTGTGTCTGTGTCGGAGTGTGGTAAGTTGTGTGTAGAGCCGGAGCGTAATCTGGCGTCTTGTGTTTGACTTTGGACCTGGGGAGTTAAGTGAGAGCTAGCGTCTGTATGTGAGGTAAAGTAACGGTGGTGTGAAGATAAGCAAGACATTGGCACAGGTATGTTAGAGTTTGGCAACTCACGGGCTGTGGGTTTGGCATGTTATGGGCATAATATGGGCATGTTATGGGCAAGTCATTGGCATGTTATGGGCATGTTATGGGCATAATATGGGAATGTTATTGGCATGTTATGGGCATGTTATTGGCATGTTATGGGCATGTTATGGGCATAATATGGGCATGTTATGGGCATGTTATTGGCATGTTATGGGCATAATATGGGCATAATAAGGGCATGTTATGGGCATGTTATTGGCATGTTATGGGCATGTTATTGGAATGTTATTGGCATGTTATGGGCATGTTATTGGCATGTTATGGGCATGTTATGGGCATGTTATGGGCTTGTTATTATCGCAGATATCTAATTCAAATCAAGAATCAGAATTGGCTTTAATTGGTTGACTTGCCTTTTACTTTTGTGTCACGGCGCTGCAAGCACTAGACAGACATATAAATACATAACATTTTAAACAATACATCAATTATTTAGTAGTTTTATTGAGATGCGTTGGAGGTCACTAAGTTGGTGTTAAATCCAGTGAGTCATACATGCTACTAGACCTGCTATACATTGACCACAAAAAGTCTGATTGTCCACAGAGCACAAAAGTAGATTGAAAATGTCACAGCCAACGCATTTTATTTGTCAAATGCATGTAATAACATAGCGTCTTTCTGAACAATGACACAATGACATCTACAAAGCAATCATTTTAGAAAAAAAGCAAAAAATGTAGCTAGAAAAATATTAAAGAATACATACAATACAAACCAGTAGTATTAAGGGGGGAAGGCGAACAAAATGAATAGCAATTATACAAAGATAAATCTGATCGAACATGCAACAAAATCTTAAATGAAGACCTGCAAGTGTCTCTAAATGTGACTTTTGTTTTGAGATGCCGACTTTATGATTCCGTGATCCGGTGAACGCCCTTGAGATGGTTGGAGTGAGAGTTCGGACTTGCACAATGACAGATTGTGATTACAGGAAGGGGAAGTGAGGAAATGATGTGAAGGCGAGGAGATGACTCGCACAGAACCGGCAAGCAGACGAAGTGTAAGGGGAGCGAGGCGTGGTGAAAGACGACATGTGACCTAGATACAGATGACGGGGAAACTAAGGATGTGTTTAGTTGCAGTGAGTCAATAAAACCTCCTGACAGATAAGTATGTATGTATATCATGATAATTATTATTACATGATATAATATTTATATAAAACGTACAATCACGGTCAAAAGCACAAGAGATGGGCATATTGCTGCATGCAGGTCTGGACTATACACAGTTTGATCGTATTCTTGAAATATTATTACATTCGTTCCGTAATTCATTAAATCATTTGCCTATCCATAGTGCAGGAACCACTGAGCTGCTGCTATTTTTAATTATCTAGAAACTTGCATGTGATCAACCTCCTGAGCGGATCGCCCGGACACAAACACACTCCACTGTGACGATTTTTGCGAGCCAATCACATTGATACATATCAGTACTTTAGAATCTCAATCGATCCTAAGAAAATCTGTATCCTAAATTGAGCAGTTTACCTACAACCATCGTAAAATCCCCAAAACATGCGATAACCTAGATGCAAACACTCTGTAGAAAGCTCAAAGGTTTTGCCCACAGTGAGAAATCCTTTCAGATATCCAAGAGTCCATGGAATCCAGGGGTTGATTTGTGGGAATTGTCAATTTAACAACCCATAAAATGGGTTGTTAAGCCAGTTGGATAATGGGTTTTTCCGACTGCTTGTGATAAAGGTCTGTACCTTAGTATTGTGTTTATACTGTATGTCCTTAAATAAAAAGCATCTCAATTAATTTCTCATAATGATGTCTTTGAGTACTGTGTGCCATTGGGGGCCTTCGCCAGTTTTAGGTAGTCACCTGGGTGCCTGCTTTCATACCCAAGTCATCAATTACGTGATCATGGCTCCACACCTGATCATCAGCAGGAATCTGTCAATAAAGGCCAACGATTTGTGAAATGACCTGGCAGTGAACTACATTAAATTAGCACAAGGTCTTATCAGCAAAGCCCATGCTAAAATGTCCTGGGCCGGTTCTAGGCTCAAGCAACCTACGCCATCTACCAGTTAGGGGCCCCAACCTCGAGGAAGGTCCGATTTTGATAAGGGCCTCCAAAAGGCTGAAGCTGGCTACATTCACTATAATTGATAACAACAGTCTCTTGACAATTCTGATAATTCACATCATGAATTAAATACATTTATTTTTTTAAATGCTGTATAACGCCTGACAAACACGTTAGACCTTTATCATGTTGAACTCATGTTGATACTGGTAATTGAATGTGCCAACAAGGTGGGCCGCGTCTAGGCGTCAAGCCCAATCGCCGGGGTCTTCGGTTGCTCAGAGGTGGAGTGGACGACTTTATAGGCCGTTGTTGGTGTCTGGCAGCCTTTTTCCCTCAATGATTTCATCCAATAACTCAAACCAAGTTGATCGTGAATGATGCTTCCTCCAATAAATTAGGTTCCTCCCTGACCGGTAATAGAACCCGGGCGGCGGCTGTAAGAGCAGCGGATCACAACCATGGATAATGGCGGCATTTAAATCCCTCAGGTAGGTCAAAAGCTTCCCAATGTTCCAATAATAGGCATATCCAGTGTCAATAATCTCGCCGGGTCATTTCTCTCGAGAAGCCCACGGCCGTCAGAATCGTATTCGTGTGCCCGGGAATTGGGCACAGGCAGGCAGGGAATAAAGAAGATGGAAATGGAGAAGTGATGAGGCCAGACTGGATTGTGGGAAAACGAGGGACTGCGATTGTCTTGGCAATATTCCGCTGGGAAACCCTGGGTCCGGACATTCGTGTGGATGTGAATTTGACAAGTGACACCTTACTTAACATTGTTGTACAACCCCCCTACATGGTAACGGAGTTTCCTGATTGAATTGGCCATTGTCAGCAGGATAATGCACTCCGCCACACTGCACACTTTGTTCAGGAACGGTTTGAGGAACATGATGAGTTTGAGGAACATGATGAAGAGTTCAAGGTGTCGCCCCGACCTCCAAATTCCTCAGATCTCAATCCTATTCGCGTTCTTTGTGATGTGATAGACCAAGAAATCGTATTCACGGCAGCTTCACCTCGCAACTTCTAGAACTTGAAGGTTCTGCTGCTCGTGTTTTGATGCAAGACACCGTAAGACACCTTCAGGTTTTGCAGAGTACATGTCTTGATAATCGGTACAGTTTGGGTCTCACGTGGAGAACCGTCAGCATAGCAGGTCATAATGTTTTGACTCATGAGTATATACTTTTAACCAGTTGATTGCATTTGTCTGTTGGATATAAATCCAATCTGTTTCAGTCTACTAAGTGACTGCATCTGTATTATATAGGAAACTCAATCAGCAAACATATTGCTATGAATACATCAAACACCTTCCCGCATGGTCTCAGTCATAGTATCTCTATTTCTCCTTCCACAAAACTGTCCTTCATGCCAAACCTGTGCCCATGCCGCAATCCTACGTGACCCCCAAGGTATGCCTCCATTTTTCTCTCAAACCAAGGGATGCATCTACGAAGAGTACGAGAGCAGAAATGGCTGAAAACAGAGACGCTCCTACGCGCGTGTGGATACACAAGCCATGGGTGAAGCCTTTTTAGTCATGAGTCACACCTAGTCAACAGATAGCTGGAACACCTCGTGACACTGATGGCGATGCCTCGAATGTGATTCCCCATCAATTGCAAAGTCAAATGAGAGAACTCTTTTGTCCGCACGGTATTATAACATAGACTGACCTAAAACCTAGCCGGGAATGTCTTGTTCTGTTTCCACTTGAGGCACGGCACCTTTTCTTTAGTCGTATAATGGATGTGTGCCCCTATGACTTCGATTACGATGAACAATCGGTGGGATGGGCTGAACGTGCTTCATCTGAAACTGTAGTCGCTCACATGTTTGGGATGTTGTCTCGTGGAGAATGCATGAAGACGCACAAACGAAACATTTGAGTTATTGGTAAATTATTAACAAATATTGCGAAGCTGTATTTTTCCCTTTCTGAATGTGTTTTATATATTATTGCACAACGACATCTACTGGATAGATATAGGAACTGCACCACCAAATGCATTTCCTGTGATGGACAGAGTGTACGTGTCCAAATTAATGCACCCTAATAAGTAGATCGTTTGAGTATGCACATTCATTTCAGATTCAATGTTGACTATTTCATCAAGTACTTAAATGCCAGTATGTCGTTTCACTCCCAGCGTTATATTTTTTTAGATAACGATACAACTCTGAGATCTAGTATTGAATCCAGACGATCTATGTGTCAGTATTGATGTAAAGTATACTGGAAGCCTGTGGAGCAAGGCTTTGTAAACAAAAATAGAGTAATGGAGAGATCTATCCACTTTTAAAATGCAGTTGTGTTACTGTCCTAAGTAATAAAACGCAGTGCACTGCACTCTGATAAAACAGAGTCAAGCAACTTCAGAGTAGAAGCAGATTCACTTTGGCAAAATGTATCGCCCAAGTCCAGCACTATGAAGAGAGTTGACTGAACAATGTGTCTCCTGTTCCCTAAGGAAAAGCAATATTTATTTATGTAAAAGAAACGCACTATATGTATATCCCCTTGAAAGCACCTGTGCAATAGAGAGGCAAACACCATACAGTCTTTCCATGACGATATTTTTTAATTGTCCAGCCCCCCAGAAAGGTTTTTATAAAGGCAAACAACTTTTCACATTTGTATTCTCGAACGCGTCTATGTAAGATGTATTATGTATAAAAATACCACCTTTGTAGTTATGGTTAAGTTAGTGGCTGTTCTGCGGAGGAACTATGACACACAAGGTTAAAGGCCATAAGAGAGAAAATCTGACAGACAAACATAAACACACATACATGCCTTTGTCTTTCTGTGTGTCTGGGGAAGAGCCAAACAAAGAATGACATAAAGATAGAAAGCTAGCTGGTCAAAATAAAGAAAGAGGAAGAATGATTAAATGCAGAGTTATGTTTCAAAGAATACAAGGTAACATGTGAAACCATTAAACCAGGAAGTCCTCCCGTATGGGATGTGAGAAAGTACATGTCGATGCTTCTCGCTACAGTTAAATGATGGGCAATATATTTTGCCCGTAAGGTATAATGCCTCTCGACTAAATCTCACCTAGGACCCCAAATCCAGTTCCTGTAGTCTATTCTACGGCGTAGTGTTTTTAAGCACAAACAATGAAATTGTCCGAAGAACATAGTATCAAAACCTAAACAGAACCGGTTTTTCAGTTCTTTATTGATAGCGCAAATTAGGACACATTTAAGAAACCCATATAAAAGCAGGCACATGTTCGGCAGTTTGTTATTTATAATATTTTATTTTGGGGGCAGGTGGTAATTTTGAAAAAACAAAAACGTCCTGTTGAGCTATGTTTGACCACAGACACACAATATCACCTAATGACCATTTCCCCAGTGACTGAGAGGAACATTGACAAGAGGGCTGCCGTTATTCAATATATGACAAACAGACGTTTCAACAGATCTGAGGCAACTGCAGGTAAGAGATCATGTTAGTGAGACTGCTTATTAATAATAACAAACATTATTTACACTGGACAACCAAGATCTAGGAAGTAAAATGTTTGTCTGTTCTAGAGAGACTGACTAGTAGACTGGTACTGTTGTTTAGAGGTTGAAATTATGCTAATATAAGAGTTTTTTAGGTTCATGGCTGATTAACTTCCGGGGAAAAATTTAATAGTTCAAAATAATTAATTATAATTGGGTTAACTACTCCTTTAGTCACATATGTCTCGTAACTTCTTTATCCAGTCATGATAACCTTTCGCATCTATTATAGGACGCAAGTATTTTGGAAAAATGAGAAAGTACACATTGACAACCTCCATTCTCTGCGGTAAGACTATTGTTAAATTTTTATGTGCTTCCTGATATGCCAAAAACTTGAGGATATGTGTGGATGTACGGTAACGACAACTACTGTATTTTGTTCCGACGTTTTCAGCATCCACTCTGTGCAGTGCTCTATGTTGTGTAGTGACCGGCCCAGGCCAGAATGTTCCAGAAGGCTCTAATGTCCGTCTCTCCTGCTTCCTGGCGAAGTGTTTCACGAGTGTGGATCATCGCCAACTCGTTGTGGAATGGGAATTTCACAGCACATTGGAACGTTGACTCTATTGCAGAAATATTATGTCACATTTTGTGTGTTTTTGCATACAGCAACAGTATGTATTAGGTTTATCTGTTCATTTGTACTTCTATCTTGGCTCATCTATGACTGTAGGAGGAGAAAGAGAGCTGTCTCATCTATCACTACCAAGAGCGGACTGAGATCGTTAATCCCAGAGTGTCTCTGATGGGGAACGTCTCTGAAGGGGACTTCTCTGTCTTGTTATCATCGGTGACTGTACAAGATACCGGCACGTACCTGTGTCGCCTACGTCATTCACCTGAAAATCCAGACATCTATAAGAATTACATTGTGCTCAAAGTAAAAATAGCAGGTACATTTGTGACTAATGGACTGTTGTGACAGTTTTTACATTCTAGGAAACTATTTTACATGCAAAGAAAAGAGTTTGGTATTTAATTTTCCCACACTGCCGTCGCAGGAAACAGAAGGAGTCTACCAGGAGATGTACAGGAACTGGGTGGCGCCCTTCCTGCATGGCTGTTGCCATCCTCTTGTGTGGTTGGTCTGTTGTGCCTGGTGGGTGGAGTCGTAGTCGGAATTTGGGCATGTCGCAGGAAGTCCCAACTGCAACAAGATGACCAGCGGTGAGATGATACAAAGCAGGCTATGAAATAGGATTTGGGAGACAGAAACCTGGTTCGTTGGCACTGTCAGCGACCTGCAAAATTAATAAATACTCAATGGTAACACCCATTGAAAATAAAATCTCTAAAATATATACCTCCATAAAGGAATCCCGTGTTCGGCATCTTAACCTAAATAAAAGCAGATTTCATTTTTAGATTATTTACATATTACACTGCTGTAATAATTCTTACACTGCTGCAGGCTTTTAGTGAATTTTTGAAACAACCAAGATGTTCTAAAACATTTAATTTTTGCAGCCCTTCATGTAACAAGCAATTGATATGGAATCCAATTGCATAGTGTCAGGCCCAAACCCTAACCCGTCTCCAAACCCTAACCTGAACCCTAAACCTAACCTGTCCCCAAACAGTAACCTGATCCCTAACCCGTCCCCAAACCCTAACCTGAACCCTAAACCCTAACTCGTAGCCTGACCCACGGAGAAGGGAGAGGCTCAAAAAAAAAATTGAGTTTCAAACCTGACAAGAAATGTAATAGAATTTATTTTTATTTTAAATATTGCAAATTTTAGGATGTCACCTTTGACAGCAGTAATACATGTATATAATGTTTTCTATTATAACTGAAAATCTGGTTCTATTTTATATATTTTAGATTGAATCAACTGAATAGCCTAGTGAAACTAGGACCCAATGGGGTTTGCTGATTTTGTATTGGATTACTTAAGTTGTTGAATGTTTGATGAAAGACACATTTTACAATAATGATGAACAATGGCTGTCGAGTCTTGATCCACACAACTCTCATTTGGGTGACCTCGTTCAACCCCGGGTGCTGACAGACAACACCACCTGGACAAACCTGAAAGAAAAGAGACAACCGAGAGAGAAAATTAAAGAAATACATTTGTACAGAGAAATAAGACATTTAAGGGTATACAAAACTGTTGACAACTGTATCTTGTTTCATGTGCTTGCAGTCACACCAAGGGGAACGTGCTAGACATCGGAAACACACAGGAAGCTAATGGAAGGAAGGTAACAGTTTGGTCACACGAGCACAAAAACAAACATTAATGTAAATGATTAAGCCTACATGTGAAACCTCCTCCTGGAGGTTTATACTATTTAGGCAGGTAGGTGACTCACCAAGAGAGCCAATCTTGACAATGCTCGAGTTCACCTCCAAACAGACAGCTGGAATAACTAGCAAAACACAGGCTATACCGACCAGGATAAAACTGGTTTACCAAATGTGTATTTAGGTTTCGTTATGGGCCTAAATACAAATGTTGCTAAGCAATCTTTGGCTTGACGGCCTGATCATCGTAGTGAATATGTCCAGATGTCCGGTATAGGGCTGCTTAAACTGAAATATTGCTTCTGGGTGATCATCGTGCATGGCTAGGGAAAGTAAACCTTCAATGCGCGTACTAGCGAAACTGTCCCGGTCGATCGAGTAGACTGCTCTAAATCCATAATTAGCAATCTCCATGTTCTGAGTTGGCGTCTTCGTCCACTCTAATGTCACTTTGTTTACCGGACTGTATCTCCCACAACGCAGGACACCAACGACTATGACACACTCCAGAGGTTCCGAGCCCCGCCCCCTCCCACTCCAACTGATGGACATGGCATCTATGTAACCATGGTGAGCACAGAAAACAAGAAACAACAGTTCACATGTTTTCCAATAACTTGTAAAAGTGTCCGAAACGGTGTTTTTCATACCAGGTTTCAACTCATGTCAGCCTGTCCAAATGTGTCTGTACTTCAGTTATCTCCCCTCCCCCCACTTTCTCAGACTTCATTATGCACATTGGCAGCTCTGTTAACTATAACATCTCAGGTTCTTCTTTTCTATGCAATTGTTAACACTCCATTTGATAAACGTTCCCCACACCAGGAATGCAACCTTGGTAGCTTTCGGGCCCGTGATGTGCCAACCCTGTGTAGAACTCTTGTCGTCTAGTGTCAACTACGACAAATTCATCTCAGACCATGTGGGCCTTCAGACCCTTGACACATAATGGAGAACAATATTCTCTGAATACAGTGTGGTCTTTATCATGGTCTGCATTAATCTTGCGTTAAGGTGATGGCCCAGTGAATCTTGTTCCACCAAGGTGAATATATTTATGTATTATCCTCAGTGTTTACCTGGACAACATCCACACATCCAAGTGATAGACTTTGTGACATGTTGATGGTTTATACCATCCATCACATAGCAGTACTTTAATGTCACCGTCTTCCAAACAACTCACTGGCTTCAGTTGTCACAAACTGGATGTAGTGCTGGATAAAAGCCAGGCGCAGGGCGTGATGATCTGTTAATGTTTTTTTTCCAGTAGCACGAAAGACACAGTGAATGGCGAAAAACGACACACTGTGATAACAAAACTAAAAGTGTGCTTTACAAAACGACTGCTGATTATTAAAACAGCGATCTAACACAACACTCACCCCATACATTAACGTGGCATAGAAACATCTCCAACCCAGTGCACCAAGACCCAGATCCCAGCTGTGCCCACTCTAATCACACCCATGAGAAGCAGGTGACTTCAAAATATGACGGGGGCAATAGGGTACTGCAATTCCCTCCTAGCCCACTAGATGGCCTCAGTAGCTAAGAATGGTTACATCAGTTCCCCACACAGTCAAAGCTCTTCCCTGGCCTTGTACTAAAAAATGGTGGATCACGCTTTCCCTTCCAGCTAGGAAATCAGAGTTTGTGCCCGTACTTGAGAATCTTCTGAAACCTGACCATTTAAAAAAAAAAGGAGAAAGATGTTGAATGTCTGACTGTAAAAACGTATGCCTCCCAAGTTACATTATTCCATCAATTTGTAGATCGATTGAGTCAATAATAATGTCTTAGAAGCCTTTTCTGACCACTTAAGCATATGTGGGCTCATGTCTGAAGTACTTTGTCAAAGTAACCTCCCTTTCTTATTCTGCATCTCAGCATGGTACGCCAGCTACGTCTCCAAAGGTTAATTCCCAATCACATCCACGCAGAAAGACTATTCCGGAGAAGTGGCTTCTGCGTGAGACACCCCCAGTAGAGCTGGTTGATGGCAAATGTAACCAGGGACATTTGTAACATGTTGATTAACTCGAAAATAATGTCCAATTATTTGAGTGCTATGACAAATGTTCTGAATTCAATTGTAGTTATTCAAATCTACCTACTGTATTGTAATGTATTGGCACACATTTTTTTATCTTGTTTTGTTATGTTATAATTTTTGTATTGTATGTAAATTGATTGCAAAATAACAAATGTAACAATTATTAATTAAGTCAATAATAAAAACAACATGGAAAAGTGAAAGGGTATGAATTATTGCGTTAGCACCAGATCAACTGCCCCTGAACCCAGACCAATGTTCATGTAACAAAACAACAGCCCTGAAACCTGCTTAACGCCTGTCTCATCCAACTGCCCCTGAACGAAACAACAATATAACAGCCCTGAACCCAGGCCAACAATATAACAGCCCTGAACCCAGGCCAACAATATAACAGCCCTGAACCCAGGCCAACAATATAACAGCCCTGAACCCAGGCCAACAATATAACAGCCCTGAACCCAGGCCAACAATATAACAGCCCTGAACCCAGGCCAACAATATAACAGCCCTGAACCCAGGCCAACAATATAACAGCCCTGAACCCAGGCCAATGCCCCTGCTACATCAACCTGCCCCTGAATCAGCCATGGAAACAAATCCCATGAAGCCACAGATACACATGCACTTCCTGCACTGATGATGCTTCCAAAGGCTGTTTGGAACTTAGTAGAGAGGATGGGCATTAAAGTTATCCCAAAGTAATTAGATTAAGAGTTTGAGTAATCGAAAAATAGCATAACAGATAACACATTTCAACCAAAATAAATTTCAGAAAACTGTTAAAAGACTTCTTGAAATAAGTGCAATCCTAAGTGCTTTACAAATAGGCCTACAATATAAAAAGTGCAACAAATAATTTCAAACATGATATAGCAATTTCAAACTGCCCTTAAAACATCTTGACTCCAGCTCCTAAATTATTGTGTTCTCGTCGCTGCGGTGTGAAGATGTAGAGCAAAGGCCGACTACCTAAGGACAACAAATCTCAAACATGTACATTTTAAATACTCTTGTGATATGTTTTTTGCGTTTGTTACTATAGCATGGATGCCATATTCCGAATGATTGGTGTGTGCAGATTTGGTTTGTACTGAGACTAATGTATTCTGTTGACGACCGGAAAAAAAGGGCCTAGGATACAGTATTTTTTTGTTTAGCTACAACGCCCGCATCGTTTTTTACACACATCTGTTTTGAGAAACTCCTTATGCACACATTTTATACTTCACTCTCTTGTGTCCGTTTTATACTTCACTCTCTTGTGTCCGTTCGTTCTATAGCCTGGCATATAAATATCACATGCACTACTTTACATTACATTAAATGCTAATGTACTCATTATTTATTTATACATTTTCAGAGTAATGAGAAATATTAAATCATATTGTGTTCCTAATTGACAATCATCCTTTATTCATTATCGCAGGATGATGCGATGCATATTTATGATGTTGGTGTAGTGAAAGTCTAAGGACATAAATTAAGTGGTAGATAAAGACATAAATTAAGTGGTAGATAAGGACATGGTTAAAACATGAGAAATTCATTCAATAAGACTGCATTCGGGTTTCTTTGGGAGCCAAACGATTTCCGACATAATTCCGATTCCAACCAGGCAACCCAAGGTCCTGCAGCTGCCGTCGGACCACAAACACAGAATCAACCATTGCATAGCTAGCCACTGGCAGTGGTGTCATAGCACCGAAATAACAACACATATCTGAAGATTTCTGGAATAAAACGCGCAGATTTTACGACATTTCTATTTTTATCACAGTCGGTGGCGTTTTAGCGCACGGGAACACAATGCATTTTACATTTGATCGGGGATATAAGGCGTGGGGTCCATCTCACTGGAGCCTCCTTGCATTGGTGATTTACAGGATGGGTGAGTGGCCAGAACCCGAGCGTCAATTAATGGATCAATCGGTTGTTTGACACAAGACCTGATACAACAATGCAGTTTCACTATCGAAGATCAGGAATGTGTGCACGAGCAGTGCGTGCGTGCGGTGTGTGTTCGTGTCATCTTAGGAGGGAGGGTGTGTGTGTGTGTGTGTGTGTGTGTGTGTGTGTGTGTGTGTGTGCGTGTGCGTGCGTGTGCGTGTGCGTGCGTGTGCGTGTGTGTGAATTAAAGTGGCAGAGATATTCCAGTGATGTTGTTTAATCACTGGTACCTGGAAGACTGGATACACATATGTATACACTCCATCAAATAAGGCCAATTACGCGAGCAGTTATTATACCAGTTGTTATAGCAGTTATTATAGCAGTTATTATTTGTATCTGACCCAATAAAGCCAAATTGTAGGCTGCACAACCTGATGTGTTTTTCAGGCCAGAGAACAGCATTATAATAACATGAAGTATTCAGCTTCCGGACGCCTGACCCATATGGAGGATCAACCAAAACAGTGCGTTTATTAGAGTGAGTAGCGACGCATAAAGGCGTGTGACGCTGATGACGCACGGACACATCCATCAATGAAGTTCAATGCAATATATATTATATGTCATGTCCTCTGTATTTTCTTCTGTGATATATATTTTTTAAGTAATTTCATTGTGAAGGGAAAATAGCCGACGAGTCGAGAAATCAACGGATCGGCGTCACGGACCCGTAGCCTACTTGTCTTCTCGGTCAAAACTAAAATGGCTGTAGTAGTTGTCTTATATATATTTATATATTTTTACACAGGCGTAATCCTATGGGGGGGGGGGGCAGGGGGACACGTCCCCCCAATAATCAAAGAAGGACAATTTGTCCACCCCATATTAACCATACTTTATTATTATGCGGGCAATATCGATGTGACTGCTAAAACATAACGTCTTTCTTTTCAGCACCGAATATATAAAATCCCGGTCGGTCCGTTTCCCAAATCCATTTGACTTGCCTTACACTATAGGCTACATTAACAAAAGTTATTTCTCCTGAAATCCATGTCATGTGTTCCCTATACCTTTGTACTCTTGTGAGCGCGGAATGAGACAGACATGGATGGTATTCAGTATTTGGCGAACCTAATCCCTTAGATAACGACTAGGTGCATTTCACTAGAATTTCGAATTGTAGAATTAGTGCGAACTTTTATGACTTTAAAAAAGACAGCTGTTACCTACTACACAGGGACGGACTGGGATTAAAAAAGTAAAAGCACAACATATTTCTTAATATTAGCTTCTGCATGTGGCATTTTACAGCTAAAATGTTGAAGTTTAGCTGTTTTAAATAGCCTACATCATACACATGGGCAAAATTAGAATTCAGAAAATAGAATCTAAAGATATAATGTGGCATCTGGTAGGGGGAATCAACCCACTTGCCTGGATCCGCAGCCGAGCGCAGTAACCACAACTCCAAACAGATTAGTGGGGAAATGACAAGTGATGACTGTTTGTGATGGAGTACCGGCCGTTCTGTGATTCTCCAGATCACACAGATGGCCAGTCCGCCCCTGCTACTACCTATATTACAGGATAGCAGCATTTCGCAAACTCTGACTTTTATTTTCTTTTGATTAAAAAAAAATAAGGGGGGGGTATTTTTGACCTCTGTATTTTTGAAAAATCCTGTTACGGCACTATATATGTATATATATATATTATAGTATGGGTGTTATCTGCGAACTGGTCGGTTGCATGTAAATATGACCGATTAATTTGGATTTTATTATGCAATTTGGTCGCTGCGTTTTATGCGGTTTTGTAGGCGCATATCCGTGCCTATAATAAACCATATGCGCGTCTATAGGCGGATATTATATCAAAATAATAATCGTACATTAAACAGTCAGGTAGCCTATAGCGCAGACAGTAGAGCGACACATTATGTTCAGGCTGTTTCTGAATTCACATATGTAATTTAGAGAGAATAATATAAATAATAGGCCGGTGCTGTAGTCTTCTGGTTTACGCGCATCTGCATACCTTCATCGTAAATTATCTATGCATTAATAGTCAGACACATACAAATGTATATACTATTGTTTTTAAAATTACCTGTGATCTATGATTCAGATTGTGTTAATTGGGCTATAACATAATTCCATTGTGTGTTTACCTTGAATTGTCTGTCACTTCACCAGTTAGACATGAAATGACATTTACTATTTGGACAAATCACAATTATCCAAACAACAACCATTTTAACGAAACGCTATATTTACGATTTGACAGAAATGTATCTATTGTCCACCCAAAAGCAAGTCTAGGGTCGGTATTCTATACGTACCATATTTATTTTGTGCTTAATTTGGAAATTATATGAATCTGTGCCAATTAGTTTTGTGCCCAGAAGTAGATATACATATTTATATGACTCCTGCACTTCGTTGACTTAACCACAAGAGGGCGACAGTCCATGGCGTCTCCCTCTGATGTGCATCATGGACAAGGCTTGAGTTGAAAAAACGTGTGCAGCGAGGGTTTGGTAGGTTACTTTAAAATGTAATCCGTTACAGTAACACGTTAGCTGTTAAAAGTTGAAAACACTGAAGTAACTTTTGGATTGCCGTAATGAAATAACCTATCACGATTTCCCTATCATAGCATCGGGACTGCTTACATATTACGAGACATTAGAAGACACAAGAATATAACCAAGCAAACATCACCTATTGCAGGGTCAACCAACTCTAAAGATTACATTCCCAGGCTTATATTATTTTTATTTTTGCCCTGTTTTTGTTCATTTGGTCCTTCCTTCCTGCTGTTCCTCAGCCAATCAGTTCTATCATGCTCACCTGCGTTTTCTCGCAGAAATCATTTGGATTCGCATGCACATGCGCTAATGCTAACGCTGTCCAATATAAGTCGCGGAGGAACATCATTGAAAACATTCGGAACAACAAACATAACCGGACACTTAAAACAACATCACCTCGGTAAACGTGGGCAAGTTCAAGAAGCTAGCAAACACCAAGAGACTAAGAGTGCTGAGTCAGCCACATGCCAGCAGCTACTATCTATCTAGTATCCGCACTGAAAAGACCAAAGCCAATTAGAGGAAACTTGTGGAATTCATGGCATTGGATGATGTACGACTTCTACACATACGCTGACAACCAGTGGTGTTTCTAATTGAATAAATAAATGCTACATGTGATGGAAGGTTGGCATTTATGGCTGGCATATCATTCTCTTGTTGATTACGTCCACTTTGTTCAGACAGTTGCATTTTTTTGGGCGGCTGCCACCCACGTGGTTTGCTTGCGGTTCACATTTTTTGTAATTGGCTACAAGTAACCGATTTGGTTGGTTGTAATCTGTTAATCACTAAACCTGTGTGCACAAACACTGTAGTTCTGTTTTTTGGCCACCATAAACACTCCTCGTTCCTCGCTGTCACTCGGGTCCTATATCTTTAAGTGCCATGAGTTCTATCCGCCTGTGAAATGCTGCTAAATACATTTTTATTGTTGTTTTCCACCCTTGTTTTCCACCCTCTATCCAGTGTTTTGTTATCAATAGCGCTACTCTGAATTGTTTCTGCGGTCCCTAGTTTTCAGTGTGTTTCCTGTAGTAGGAATTGGCCTTTTTTCTTGTCATCTCTAGCTGCCATTGTAGCTTCTGTCTTATCAACCCAAAAATGGAGCTCAGTCCCGCCTCGCCCAAGGTGCTGATTGGCTAAATATTTGCTCGGACAGGATTGGTTGCATTGTTACTACCGGCGAAGGGAAAAAAATCAGGTCAGATTTCCAGGGGTCTGTGGCGCTAACCTTCCCTCACAGGGCCTCATTTAATTTACACACCGTGTGTATTTGGACAAAACATTTTATTTTAAAAGATAACATCCTCCCTAGTGCAGCTTTAAGATAAAGGTAATATAAATTTTTTTTTTACGAAAGTGCAACGCAAGGTGTGAAGGAATTGTCTTTGTAACATTAAATAAAAAAACTGAAACAACTTAGGTAATTCTTTGAAGGTTAGTGGGCACTGGTGTTCTCTAATTATTTACTATAGTGCAGTTTGCAGGGACTGTAGAGAACCGATATGATATGCTATCACACGCTATGGGACATGAAAACATGTCTTCATAGTTTGGAGTAGGAAAGTCAGTGATCAATACTCAGGCCACATTTATTTTCAGAAGAATAATGTGAAGGTTTCACCTTCACAAAGTAGCGGATTGTTTTACCTTTTGGTATTGTGTCTTTCAGTGCACTTTTTAATTTACCCCACTAGGTGGCAGGCTATTCCACAAACGCTCTAATGCCCACATCACAGTCTACTGTTGGATTCTGTGGCTATGCAGCAGATTTGTACGAAGCTGGTAGTATTGATTTCTGATCATATTCTCAGAATACTGCCATAAAGAGTCTGCATCCGTCATTTCACTTTGTTGAACACTTCGGGGTGGAAAAGTCTCCCGATGACATTCAGCAAGATGTACAGGTTAAAGTTGTGAAAACAGAAAGCGTCTTGTTTTTAAGGAAGCTTTCCTATATTGCTCAGATTCAGGTAGTCATCACAAAAATACAACATGGCCACTGGTTAAATCCTTACACGTTAAGGGTAGCCGACTGCTGTCGAAATGTGTTGCCTCTATGAAACTAAATCCAACCCAGGATTATTTAAAATGGCCACCAGATTGATTGATTGAGTCCTTGAGTATTATACTGCGTGCATTAAATCAATTGGCAATACGTTGCCCACAGCCACACATACACACTCTCTCGCTCTAACACACACTCTCATACACACACACACACACACTCGGAACACAGGGCTAAGAGAAGTTGCAATTATCTCTAGTCACAGCAATTGATCACTAGATTGGCTTAGAGAGTTTGCGGGGTCAAGATCCATTGGACAACCTGTCCGTCAACCCCTCTAGATCAATCCATCAATCAGTCATCATTTGCCCTCTGTGTCTAGCCCCGCCTACTGAGCCCAAACCATACACTTGCAGGCTGACTAATGGAGTCCACTCGGGGTTGAGGTGACATTTATGCCACTGCTGGAGGAGACTTGAAGACGACAACATGAAAACAGGCTTCGGTCTAGACTTGAATTCATATTTCCAGTTGCTAGAGATTTTATTTTTTGCAGAGTGAAAGTAAGAAGTCGTCATTGGTCTGAGAACTAATAAATGCTCTCTAACAAAGGTTTCCAGCACCCACTTTTGAATAAAGTTGCTCTGTTGGTGTGCTGGTTTTATGGTCGAGAATAGGGAACATTGATATATTGGTCAAGACTAGATTTAGATGCTCGCTCCGATAGAAAGACAAACATGTGTGTGTGTGTGTTTTACGTACATACAGTAACGTTTTTATTCTTTACGATGAAAATGAGTGCCTGTGTTAGAGATGAGAATGGCATATGATGGAGAGCTTTGTGCGCCTGTGCAAATGTGTGTGTGCGTGTGTGCGTGCGTGTGCGGCCATGTGTTTCAGTGTGCACTCTGAGGTGGTCCGCCACAGATTAATCCAATGACACTGTTGAAGAATCTATTAGAATCTATTAGAATCTATTTCGCTACAGAGCATCGTTGTCTTCTCTTTTACGATGACCTTGAGCCACAGGAAAAAGGAGCTGACAGAACAGTGGAGGGGGCATGGGCTGTTCCGGCAGGAGGGAGGTGGCATGGG
Organism: Dallia pectoralis; assembly: GCA_029465975.1. Lineage (NCBI taxonomy): Eukaryota > Metazoa > Chordata > Actinopteri > Esociformes > Umbridae > Dallia > Dallia pectoralis. Next base: position 6,164,492 of record CM055755.1, read on the forward strand.
GTGTGCCGACAGAGGGAGGGAGGCATGGGCTGTTCCGACGGTGGGAGGGAGGGAGGCTGTGCAGTGTCTGGCTACGTAATAGCAGAAGTGGTGCATTGCAACATAAGGTCATCTGATGATGTTTGTTTTTTAGTATTGTTTGTATTAGCAAAATGTAAAATGAATTAAACTTCCTATCGGCTTCCTAGGTAAAGATAGATGTTAATCAGATATATCTTACGGTCAAAATATGAGAACAATTCAACTTTTAATTGCTGGAGGAAATAAAACACTATGAATGAATATACTTTTGAAATGATTGGTAACAGTTATTGGCCCTCTCCGCTTGTCATATGATCCAAACCAAGTAGAAGTTTTCTTCTCATCGATTTTTGCCCCCAGGATTATAAGAATGATTTAACATATTATCAAAGTGACGCAGAAGTTAGTTGAATCTTGTGGTCTTCAAGTCTCGAAAAGCTACAATTACACGCCAACTAGTGTTTGGGGGATCTTGCAAGAAAAAAGCTTATATTCTCTCATCAAGGTATACATGACAGGGTCTGGAGTTGCTTAATATCATTGGAACCAAGATTTTGCTCAGGTGACACAAACATATACATTTTTGGCCACAAAACCGGGTTTGCAGTAACAAAGTTGTTTAGGATACATGGCATTATAAACCCTGTTGAACACCAGTAGATTTGTCTGCTTATGCCAGGAGGCAGAAAGCAGTGTTTTTGTTAGATTTGTTTCAGTAGGACAATGATACAAAGAGTTCCTCCAGATCCACAAAGAAAAGGCCACAGCGCTCTGCTGATATGACTTCCCAGCCAAGCATCTTCCGTGAGATACTTTCTTTGGACCTTTAAGCTACCCCAGTCAGGTCCAACGTGTTTTAGCTGTATTTCAGCTTATAACACTGTGGTATTGATTGTAAGCTGTACGGGAACCTCCACTTCCATCACCCTGGGGAAAGTTTAAATAAAACATGACAGATGACTAAGCATGGATTGGATTAGCTGATTGTGTGTGCATGAAATTAAAGGGCTCAATGGTTCTGTGCCCGTATAGATGAACTATACACAATGAACTATACACAGCTAGACACAACTAGACACAGCTAGACACAACTATACACAGCTATACGCTCTATACTGGAACTATGCACACAAATCACAACTATACACAGCTAGACACAGCTAGACACAACTATACACAGCTATACGCTCTATACTGGAACTATGCACACAATACACAACTATACATACTATACACAACTATGCACACAATACACAACTGTACATACTATACACAACTATACACACTATACACAACTATACAGGTACTAAACACACAATACATACTATACAGGTATCCTACACACTATACACACTGGTGCAAAGTATTCAATGGCATTTGTGGGGCTAGAAGGACATTGATGAAGCGCTAGTGAGAACCAGCCTGCATATACGTGACTGCTGAGTTTGCAAATGCATGTGCTCTGTGTGTGTGTGTGTGTGTGTGTGTGTGTGTGCTCTGTCTGTGTGTGTGTGTGTGTGTGTGCTGTGTGTGACGTACAACATGTGCGTGTGAGGTGGGGCGGGTCATGTGTACATTATGGGATGTCAGCTTTTTTGGCCCTCCTTCCCCCTCCCATCTGAACAGGTGCTGGGCTGCAGTACCTCCAGAGGACACATAGACAGGAGAAGGGGGGGGGGGGTAACAGCACTGCACCGATACAGTGGAAGGAGGGAGAGAAGGACAGAGAGACAACTATAGAGAGAGAGAGAGAGTGTGAGGGAGAGGGAGAGAGAGAGAGAGAGAGATGGAGAGGGGGGAGAGTGAGGGAGAGAGAGATGGAGAGGGGGGAGAGTGAGGGAGAGAGAGACAAATAGAAAGAGAGAGGGAGAGAGACAGGCAGGAGTTATGACTGTATGTGAGGTGTTCCTGGTGCTGTAGAACAGTGATTGCAGCAGCAGGAACTGGCCCACAAACACTCTGCAGGGGCGGGGGGGGCTGCAGGGGGGAGAATGGTGCAGTGCCAAGCAGACACCCTCATCCCAGCCGGCTGTCCCACGCCTGCTCGTACTCTCTAACAGCTACGCGCACACACACACTCCCCACAGAGACACTCTAAGATCACACACACATGCACAATTCACATTTTAAACTGATTATAGTCACTTATACCATGCACAGACATATAGCTATACAGACATCCAGACATACAGCCACCACACCGTTTGGATTTAAACAGTTAGATTCCGCCCAACTCTGTTTCTGGAGCTTCGGATACTGTATGCAAGCGACGGGGGGGGGACACGGACAGAGTCCTCTGTGCCGACAGCCGAGCCACCACACCCACCCCCCGGGGGGACGATCAAAGTGCCGTCTGAGCCTCTGTCCGGATGCAGAGCCGAACTAAAAGTTTAGTGCGGAGAGGCTGCAGTGAGTGACCGCGTTCAGAGTGAATCACTGCGTGCACACGGAGATGTAACACAGTGCTGCAGTGCGCAATGCCTTGCAGGTCGTGCCGGTGATATCCTTAGTATTACTGCGATGTCAGCACCGGTGGATTTTGATGACGGGGCAAGCTTTTAAGATAAACCCGTGGCTCAATGAGAAATGCTTTTACTGAACAAGTGCACGGGGAGTTTGGCTGGAAAAAGTCTAAACTCCCTTGGTTTTGTTTCATCGCCTCAGAATTGACCCATGATTACGAGTCACTTTAAGGGGGAGATTATGGGGAATGTCTTTCTTTTTATTGCCAAACGAGACGAGTGAATATAATTCTAGGTCATTTTTCCTACTAGTATATGAAGGGGGGCGTCATAACCTTGTTATATCAAGTTAAAACGGCTGTCATAACCTCTTATGAATTTGCCATTTTATCCGTGTTATTTTTTCGTGGACAAACGGTAGGCCTACTCAAAGCAGATTTCAAGCAGATTTCAGGAGCTCGACAAGACATCATCTCTGAGATGGTATTTCTGTACAATTACAATGCTAATATATTCATGGGTAATATATATATATATATATAAAGTGTTTACAGATATACTGAAACATCTATTTGGATAAGTCTCTATCCCCTTGACTGTATACTTGGTCAAAGCAACTATAAAAGATAATACAACTGTGTCTGTTATAGGATAGGCCTCTGTCAAGTGTCTTTGGAAGAATCAATTAGCGGCAATTTTGGTAATGACATAAATAGTTTTTTTTGTGGGGGATTTAGGTCAGGCCCACCCCTCTACTAAAGGACATTTGTATTCCCTAGACACTATACTGCACGTTTGGGTGCTTTGGGCTGTTTCTCCTCTAAGCGATATTCAAGGTCTTCTAATAGTTTCACACTAGTCCCCCCGGTGTCTGTCTTCCCGGAAAATGTTCCCTTTGCGCCTTGGTGATTGGCGGCGCCTTGGTGATTGAGGAAACATACAGACACTTTAAAATGTACCCTTAGATCATGCGAAGCTGCTGTGTACCACAGACGGAGGCTGATTGCATTGTGTGTGTGTGTGGGGGATTTTAAAAGTTAGCGTTTTTTAACGTACCTCATTGAATATATGATTACTTTTACAAGACGGGTGGAGACTTATTAAATGAAAATTTTCGTCTTTCCATGTTTAATATGTATAGCTTTATTTTCCCAACCGAAATAGCACTAATAGTATTCTAACCTCATTAAAAGTGTGGAATATAGTGTTAATTACTAGGACACAGCCTAGTATGAGTGTTTATGGAATTGTCAAAGAGGCGTACGTTTTCTATTGGCACTCTATTTCGTTTGGTATAATCTGACCCGGAATCAGTAGTATCTCTTCAGTGAATGAATAAAGTGTACTAGATGTGTTTGTGGAACCATTAACGCCCCCTCCAGCGTGGCCTGTTTACAGTATGGACGTCGTGTACAACAGCCAGATCACTGTCTTGAACGGCACCACGGTGAGCTTCGTATGCACATTCACCTCCTGCTACAAGATAGACGTCAACAAGTTTGGCATGAACTGGACCTACCAGGAGAACCTCAACGCGACCGAGGAGATGGTGAGGGCCCGAACTCTTTGGCCTGTGTCGATGTTATGTAATGCGTGGAATTGCATCCATTTTAAGACGCCCCCAACTCTGGGGTTGGGCACGACTCCCTCAGCAATTAGGCCGGGAGGTCACCTAGCCTGTGATAAGAAAAATGCTCAAAAAAACAATTTTAAGTACCTTGGCGTCCTACTCAAAGACAACCACGTTTTTAAAAAGCAGTTGAAAAGTCATTCAGGTGTATTTAGCTTTCAGTACACACACAATGCAGAAGTATAGCAAAACTGGTCTTTATGACAATTATGCATTACAAAACCCATCAAGTCTATCTAGAAACCATATCTAATTGTGCAGGTTCTAACTAAACCCATCAAGTCTGTCTAGAAACCATATCTAATTGTGCAGGTTCTAACTAAACCCATCAAGTCTGTCTAGAAACCATATGTAATTGTGCAGGTTCTAACTAAACCCATCAAGTCTGTCTAGAAACCATATCTAATTGTGCAGGTTCTAACTAAACCCATCAAGTCTGTCTAGAAACCATATGTAATTGTGCAGGTTCTAACGAAACCCATCAAGTCTGACTAGACACCATATCTAATTGTGCAGGTTCTAACTAAACCCATCAAGTCTGTCTAGAAACCATATCTAATTGTGCAGGTTCTAACTAAACCCATCAAGTCTGTCTAGAAACCATATCTAATTGTGCAGGTTCTAACGAAACCCATCAAGTCTGTCTAGAAACCATATCTAATTGTGCAGGTTCTAACTAAACCCATCAAGTCTGTCTAGAAACCATATGTAATTGTGCAGGTTCTAACGAAACCCATCAAGTCTGTCTAGAAACCATATCTAATTGTGCAGGTTCTAACTAAACCCATCAAGTCTGTCTAGAAACCATATGTAATTGTGCAGGTTCTAACGAAACCCATCAAGTCTGACTAGACAACTGTTTCTAATGTGTAGGCTCTAATGGCCCCATCACTGCAGCCTCCTCACATGGATGCATCAAGGGTTCTGCGTTGTGGGCCTCCGCTAACTTTACCAAGCATAACAGCAGTGAGACAGCTTTCTCACTGAGCTGACACACACAACCTTTAGATATACCTCACTGCACCAGCTCCTGCACATAAGCTAAAGACCTCTTTAAAAGACGATGATCTGTGGGAACCGGCACTGTCGTGTATTGGCTGTGTGTAGCCGCTTGCTGTGTTTTTCTCAACATCCTTTTTCGTCTTTTCTGTTGGTGGCTCATTTTTTTTTGCTATGTCTGTTACTGTTTTATTCTCGTGATGTTCTGTGAGTCCCCATTCTCTGCATACAAAACGCTGTATTTTAGTAAATAGCTCAGAAAAAATAGTTAGTATGTATATAATCTACTGATATTTTATATTGTATTGTTGCGCCGTGCCTGGTCTCATTAAATATAAAAGCGATAATATAAAGGTTGACTGTTCGCTAGGATCAGTTGTCACTGTGTCCCTGGCTGTTCCTCTCTTCGTCCCGGTTTATGAGTCATCTTTTCTCCGTCGCATTGTTTTAACCTCGTGTGAACACGTCGCTCCCTCATTCTTCAGTTCGATCGTATCAGCAGTTACTGATGCCGTGCTTCTAGATGTTCCACCGGGGTTTCCTTTCTGCTAACGCTTCTCTTCTCCTCGTCTTCTCCAGTTGTTAACCTTTAAGAAGGAGATGCTGCCCCTGAGCACGGAGCAGTTCGGCGACCGCGTGAAGTTCGTGGGCAACCTGCACAAGAACGACCTGTCCATCAGCCTCTCCGATGTGCAGCTGTCAGACGAGGGCATCTACCACGGCTACGTCCGCAACCCACCTGACCGCATCCTGGGCCACGCGATTATCAACATGTTTGTTGTCACCGAATGTAAGAGAATATTCAGTGAATACCGAGGCGTACACTCTAACACAGTAACAGTCATGCAGCGAATACCGAGGCGTACACACTGTAACACAGTGACAGTCATTCAGTGAATACCGAGGCGTACACACTGTAACACAGTGACAGTCATTCAGTGAATACCGAGGTGTACACTCTAACACAGTAACAGTCATGCAGCGAATACCGAGGCGTACACTCTGTAACACAGTAACAGTCATTCAGTGAATACCGAGGCGTACACACTGTAACACAGTGACAGTCATTCAGTGAATACCGAGGCGTACACTCTAACACAGTGACAGTCATTCAGTGAATACCGAGGCGTACACTCTGTAACACAGTGACAGTCATTCAGTGAATACCGAGGTGTACACTCTGTAACACAGTGACAGTCATTCAGTGAATACCGAGGCGTACACACTGTAACACAGTGACAGTCATTCAGTGAATACCGAGGCGTACACACTGTAACACAGTGACAGTCATTCAGTGAATACCGAGGCGTACACACTGTAACACAGTGACAGTCATTCAGTGAATACCGAGGCGTACACACTGTAACACAGTGACAGTCATTCAGTGAACACCGAGGCGTACACTCTGTAACACAGTGACAGTCATTCAGTGAATACCGAGGCGTACACTCTGTAACACAGTGACAGTCATTCAGTGAATACCGAGGCGTACACACTGTAACACAGTGACAGTCATTCAGTGAATACCGAGGCGTACACTCTGTAACACAGTGACAGTCATTCAGTGAATACCGAGGCGTACACTCTGTAAAACAGTGACAGTCATTCAGTGAATACCGAGGCGTACACTCTGTAACACAGTGACAGTCATTCAGTGAATACCGAGGCGTACACTCTGTAACACAGTGACAGTCATTCAGTGAATTCCGAGGCGTACACTCTGTAACACAGTAACAGTCATTCAGTGAATACCGAGGCGTACACTCTGTAACACAGTAACAGTCATTCAGTGAATACCGAGGCGTACACTCTGTAACACAGTAACAGTCATTCAGTGAATACCGAGGCGTACACACTGTAACACAGTGACAGTCATTCAGTGAATACCGAGGCGTACACACTGTAACACAGTGACAGTCATTCAGTGAATACCGAGGCGTACACTCTGTAACACAGTGACAGTCATTCAGTGAATACCGAGGCGTACACTCTGTAACACAGTGACAGTCATTCAGTGAATACCGAGGCGTACACACTGTAACACAGTGACAGTCATTCAGTGAATACCGAGGTGTACACTCTGTAACACAGTGACAGTCATTCAGTGAATACCGAGGCGTACACACTGTAACACAGTGACAGTCATTCAGTGAATACCGAGGCGTACACACTGTAACACAGTGACAGTCATTCAGTGAACACCGAGGCGTACACTCTGTAACACAGTGACAGTCATTCAGTGAATACCGAGGCGTACACTCTGTAACACAGTGACAGTCATTCAATGAATACCGATGCGTACACACTGTAACACAGTGACAGTCATTCAGTGAATACCGAGGCGTACACTCTGTAACACAGTGACAGTCATTCAGTGAATACCGAGGCGTACACTCTGTAAAACAGTGACAGTCATTCAGTGAATACCGAGGCGTACACTCTGTAACACAGTGACAGTCATTCAGTGAATACCGAGGCGTACACTCTGTAACACAGTGACAGTCATTCAGTGAATTCCGAGGCGTACACTCTGTAACACAGTAACAGTCATTCAGTGAATACCGAGGCGTACACTCTGTAACACAGTAACAGTCATTCAGTGAATACCGAGGCGTACACTCTGTAACACAGTAACAGTCATTCAGTGAATACCGAGGCGTACACACTGTAACACAGTGACAGTCATTCAGTGAATACCGAGGCGTACACACTGTAACACAGTGACAGTCATTCAGTGAATACCGAGGCGTACACTCTGTAACACAGTGACAGTCATTCAGTGAATACCGAGGCGTACACTCTGTAACACAGTGACAGTCATTCAGTGAATACCGAGGCGTACACACTGTAACACAGTGACAGTCATTCAGTGAATACCGAGGTGTACACTCTGTAACACAGTGACAGTCATTCAGTGAATACCGAGGTGTACACTCTGTAACACAGTGACAGTCATTCAGTGAATACCGAGGCGTACACACTGTAACACAGTGACAGTCATTCAGTGAATACCGAGGTGTACACTCTAACACAGTAACAGTCATGCAGCGAATACCGAGGCGTACACAATGTAACACAGTGACAGTCATTCAGTGAATACCGAGGCGTACACACTGTAACACAGTGACAGTCATTCAGTGAATACCGAGGTGTACACTCTAACACAGTAACAGTCATTCAGTGAATACCGAGGCGTACACTCTAACACAGTGACAGTCATTCAGTGAATACCGAGGCGTACACTCTGTAACACAGTGACAGTCATTCAGTGAATACCGAGGTGTACACTCTGTAACACAGTGACAGTCATTCAGTGAATACCGAGGCGTACACTCTGTAACACAGTGACAGTCATTCAGTGAATACCGAGGTGTACACTCTGTAACACAGTGACAGTCATTCAGTGAATACCGAGGCGTACACACTGTAACACAGTGACAGTCATTCAGTGAATACCGAGGCGTAAACACTGTAACACAGTGGCAGTCATTCAGCGAATACCGAGGCGTACACTCTGTAACACAGTAACAGTCTTTCAGCGAATACCGAGGCGTACACTCTGTAACACAGTAACAGTCATTCAGTGAATACCGAGGCGTACACACTGTAACAGTGACAGTCATTCAGTGAATACCGAGGCGTACACACTGTAACACAGTGACAGTCATTCAGTGAATACCGAGGCGTACACACTGTAACACAGTGACAGTCATTCAGTGAATACCGAGGCGTACACACTGTAACACAGTGACAGTCATTCAGTGAACACCGAGGCGTACACTCTGTAACACAGTGACAGTCATTCAGTGAATACCGAGGCGTACACTCTGTAACACAGTGACAGTCATTCAGTGAATACCGAGGCGTACACACTGTAACACAGTGACAGTCATTCAGTGAATACCGAGGCGTACACTCTGTAACACAGTGACAGTCATTCAGTGAATACCGAGGCGTACACTCTGTAAAACAGTGACAGTCATTCAGTGAATACCGAGGCGTACACTCTGTAACACAGTGACAGTCATTCAGTGAATACCGAGGCGTACACTCTGTAACACAGTAACAGTCATTCAGTGAATACCGAGGCGTACACTCTGTAACACAGTAACAGTCATTCAGTGAATACCGAGGCGTACACTCTGTAACACAGTGACAGTCATTCAGTGAATTCCGAGGCGTACACACTGTAACACAGTAACAGTCATTCAGTGAATACCGAGGCGTACACTCTGTAACACAGTAACAGTCATTCAGTGAATACCGAGGCGTACACTCTGTAACACAGTAACAGTCATTCAGTGAATACCGAGGCGTACACACTGTAACACAGTGACAGTCATTCAGTGAATACCGAGGCGTACACACTGTAACACAGTGACAGTCATTCAGTGAATACCGAGGCGTACACTCTGTAACACAGTGACAGTCATTCAGTGAATACCGAGGCGTACACTCTGTAACACAGTGACAGTCATTCAGTGAATACCGAGGCGTACACACTGTAACACAGTGACAGTCATTCAGTGAATACCGAGGTGTACACTCTGTAACACAGTGACAGTCATTCAGTGAATACCGAGGCGTACACACTGTAACACAGTGACAGTCATTCAGTGAATACCGAGGTGTACACTCTGTAACACAGTGACAGTCATTCAGTGAATACCGAGGCGTACACACTGTAACACAGTGACAGTCATTCAGTGAATACCGAGGCGTACACACTGTAACACAGTGACAGTCATTCAGTGAATACCGAGGTGTACACTCTAACACAGTAACAGTCATGCAGCGAATACCGAGGCGTACACTCTGTAACACAGTAACAGTCATTCAGTGAATACCGAGGCGTACACACTGTAACACAGTGACAGTCATTCAGTGAATACCGAGGCGTACACTCTAACACAGTGACAGTCATTCAGTGAATACCGAGGCGTACACTCTGTAACACAGTGACAGTCATTCAGTGAATACCGAGGTGTACACTCTGTAACACAGTGACAGTCATTCAGTGAATACCGAGGCGTACACTCTGTAACACAGTGACAGTCATTCAGTGAATACCGAGGTGTACACTCTGTAACACAGTGACAGTCATTCAGTGAATACCGAGGCGTACACACTGTAACACAGTGACAGTCATTCAGTGAATACCGAGGCGTAAACACTATAACACAGTGGCAGTCATTCAGTGAATACCGAGGCGTACACTCTAACACAGTAACAGTCTTTCAGCGAATACCGAGGCGTACACTCTGTAACACAGTAACAGTCTTTCAGCGAATACCGAGGCGTACACTCTGTAACACAGTAACAGTCATTCAGTGAATACCGAGGCGTACACACTGTAACACAGTGACAGTCATTCAGTGAATACCGAGGCGTACACACTGTAACACAGTGACAGTCATTCAGTGAATACCGAGGCGTACACACTGTAACACAGTGACAGTCATTCAGTGAATACCGAGGCGTACACACTGTAACACAGTGACAGTCATTCAGTGAACACCGAGGCGTACACTCTGTAACACAGTGACAGTCATTCAGTGAATACCGAGGCGTACACTCTGTAACACAGTGACAGTCATTCAGTGAATACCGAGGCGTACACTCTGTAACACAGTGACAGTCATTCAGTGAACACCGAGGCGTACACTCTGTAACACAGTGACAGTCATTCAGTGAATACCGAGGCGTACACTCTGTAACACAGTGACAGTCATTCAGTGAATACCGAGGCGTACACTCTGTAACACAGTGACAGTCATTCAGTGAATACCGAGGCGTACACTCTGTAACACAGTGACAGTCATTCAGTGAATACCGAGGCGTACACACTGTAACACAGTGACAGTCATTCAGTGAATACCCGAGGCGTACACTCTGTAACACAGTGACAGTCATTCAGTGAATACCCGAGGCGTACACTCTGTAACACAGTGACAGTCATTCAGTGAATACCGAGGCGTACACTCTGTAACACAGTGACAGTCATTCAGTGAATACCGAGGCGTACACACTGCAACACAGTGACAGTCATTCAGTGAATACCGAGGCGTACACACTGTAACACAGTGACAGTCATTCAGTGAATACCGAGGCGTACACTCTGTAACACAGTAACAGTCATTCAGTGAATACCGAGGCGTACACTCTGTAACACAGTAACAGTCATTCAGTGAATACCGAGGCGTACACTCTAACACAGTGACAGTCATTCAGTGAATACCGAGGCGTACACTCTGTAACACAGTAACAGTCATACAGCGAATACACTCTGTAACACAGTACACACATTTAGCGAATACACTCGTCAGCACAGTAACAGCCTTTCCATTCGTCACCCCGGCAGTGCCTCCACCGCGGGACTCCACCATTGCCGTGGCGATCGGGGCATCTGTGGGCGGGGCCCTGGCCCTGCTTATCCTATCCATGGTGGTGGTGAAGTGTATCCGGCGGCACAAGAAACAGGAGCTCATCTCCGATGAGCAGAAGATCGAGGAGGAGGGTAAACTGGATCCGGAGGGGGGAACCGAGGACGGAACCAAGTGAGAACCTCTTCTTCTTTCCAGTCACAGTCCTCCTCACATGTGCTGATCTGAACGTTAATAGCTCTCTTGTTACCTCAGGGCCGCGCCTTCTAAACACGTTGTCCTGTTCCCTCACCGTCTCTCTGTTTCTCGCTGCTCGTTCTCTCGTTTTCGTATTCATGTTTTCTTTTACTGATACTTATTGTATATTGATGAGCTCTAACGCCCGCGATTTATCGCAGTTTTCTTATTGCGTCCTCCCCTCTGCCTTTCACACATTTGTGCTCGGCTGCAATTTATAAATGGAATTAATTGAAATGATTCCCGCTTAGACAGGGCATTCATAAGTGTGCAGGTCCAACTGTTTAATCTAAACTTTGACTCTGCATTGAATAGGTCTGTGTTTCAGACTGGGAAAGCTCAACTTAATTCCTGATCAACAGCACGTTCCCATGTGATGCCCGTGCATATTTCCCAACGCATACCGGGCGTACCAAAAATATTGACACCTGTAGCTAAATATGAATAAAAAAATGTGTTGCCATTTATCTGCTTGGTCTTACAATCGGAGTACTATATGAAACTAACCTTGAATTGAGTTCTAGGTAGTAGACTATGAGGTCCCGCATCAGCTCACACCACAGATTTTCCGTGGGATTCTGGTCAGGGGATGGTGATGGCCAACGCAAATGCTCCCTTTTATAGTCAGTGAACCATTTCTGTGTGGATTTCGAGGTGTGCATTCCATCGTCTTCCTGATAGACGACCTAAAGATGACCCAGTTTTAGCCTCCTGGCTGTGTCGGACAGGATTTGGGCCTAAAAACTACATTTTGGCCATAAATCTTGTAGATTTTTTGGCCAGATATGGAGTCCATATTTCCATGTATCATAACAACGTTCCCAGAGCAGCGTATCATATATTCACACATGTGGAGTTAGAAAGCTCAAAAACACAGGGAACTATGGGTAAGAGGTGACGTCAAGCCCATTTCTTCCATAAAACAGATTTTTTAATCCGTTCTGATGTTATTAGTGGTAAAATCTTGTCTAAAGTGAACTCCTAAGGTGCAAACTATGGTGATTAGAATCAATACTTTTTTTTCAAATAAAACATGATATATGATCCTCATGTTTTCACAATTTCACAAAACTTTACATGCGCTAACAAAATGTTACCTTTTCCCCTTTCCCCCCTTTTCTATCATATGTGTGTGTGTGTTCCTGTTGATATGTACGCGTTCGTTGCTTTTATATGTCTATTATTGCGTGTATGTGTGTAAACTTTATTTCTTTCGTATCGCTATGTGTCAGGCAGCTCTAACCGGCCTGCTTGGTCACGGAGGCCCACGATTGGTTGGAGCCCCGACAGATCCCTCCCTCCCACACACCGGTAACACGCTGTGATTGTTGTGCTTGTCGTGTAGCCCTCGTTAGACAACTTGGCCCTCATCGTTTGTCCTATTCTCATATTAACCATGAGGGTGTTAGCTTTAAGCTGGGTCTTTGTTTATAAGCTACGCATGTCGCTGTGTCTGTGTCTGTCTCATTTCCTATATGACCACATATGTCACATATCAGATAACATTTCCTGATTCCACCGCTTTTTTGTCCTGTGTGTCTTGTATCTTGCAATGGGACGGTATTGAAAAGTGTGCAGCCCCAGACCGCATTTAAAACATGTAATATTGCCTAGGTTGCCAATTTACATTCCTGTCTCAAAAAGCTCGGAATTGATCTAAGCTAAAAACAATATATCCGTAAAAACTTGCCATTTTTATTTATTTTGTTAGTGAAGAACACGAACGTCGCCCAGTTTTACATGTAGCAACAGAGGTTTGTTCTACTCGAGCAGCATTTATGAAAATGCCATTGGAAGTTTGCTCGAATTTGTTGATTATTTGCTAAATAGAAAAAGCAGTCTAAAAAAAGAGGACGCTTGCATCAAGTCATCTGTAATACCTCCAGCAGCTTTGCACACCTGGATCTGGGCATGATCTCGATTCTCGTTATCTAGATTTGGCGGTTTGTTCTCGCTTTGTCATTATCGGGTTGCTATGAGTTAGATACATTTACTTTACTATTACTTTTATAAATAAAATTTAGGACGATAAAACATCGATATGGAGAAGGGGAAGAGTTGGGAATATTTTAAATGGCGTTATAAATATCTATATGTATTGACTGTATATAAACCCACTTAAAATGAATCCTACTGCGAGGATGACCATTCCGTTGTATATACATGTACTGTGTGTGCTGTGTCTCCGAGCTCACATATATAACTCATGCCTTTGTTCTCTTGTCCCTTCCATCTTTTTTTACGAACTGAACAACCATCAGAAAAGCATTCCTGCTCGAAGATCTACAGTAAATCTCCGCCTGTCTCATCGAAGACTCACCACCCGTTTCGTACCAACTAACCAAATGCCGCTGGGGGGATCCCCTGCCACTGTCATGCCAACCAGTCATGCCAACCGGTCATGCCAACCAGTCATGCCAACCGGTCTTGCCATTCGTCTTATCTGTCTGTTTCTCCAATGGGACGCCACAAAAGTTGGAGAACAGTAATTGGCAGCCTACGAACACTTGGTTACCGCCTATTTCTCGCGTATAACTCCTCCTTCATTAGGGAGACATTACATATAGTATGTGGATGGTCTGGCTCTGATTACTTGATAGGATACTGCACTGCATGTTTTCTTTTATCTCCAGAAAATATCTGAAACACCCTCTTCTGAATCTTTTAGGGACTGTCTCTCTCCATTAAGCCTTCGTCTTTTTCATTGAATTTTTCAATCCCACCTCCGTGATGGTAAACGGAGAGACAGCGCGCTGGAGGTGCGGAGAACGCAACAGCGTAAGTCAATACTCACACAGGGGTTGTGTGTGTGTCTGTGTGTGTGTGTGTGTGTGTGTGTGTGTGTGTGTGTGTGTGTGTGTGCGTGCGTGCGTGCGTGCGTGCGTGCGTGCGTGCGTGCGTGCGTGCGTGCGTGCGTGCGTGCGTGCGTGCGTGCGTGCGTGCGTGCGTGCGTGCGTGCGTGCGTGCGTGCGTGCGTGCCTGTTCGGAATAACAGGACACAAACAAACAATAGCAGTTCCCCTCAGGACGGTTTAGTAAATAGTAATAATCGGGGTCCGTTCATAACATACGTATTTACACATACCATATAGAACAAACAAGGGGCGAGAGGTGAAAGGTCGAACAAGCGAAGAACAAAAGAGCCGTACTCTTTCCTGCCTACCACCAATGTAGCCTACCACCTCTCAAGCCTACCTGTTACATAAACCAAGGGTATCAAGCCTACTGTGTTTAACAGTGGTTATCTTCGGGCGTATGTAAACCCTGGGATGTGTTAGCTGACACAATCAAACAGCACAACATAGTATAGTGTACGGCGGCAGAAACAACACCACGCACGCAATATCCATTTGAGCTACCCGGTCTCATCCCAAACTAGCTTCACTTCCCAGATCACAGTCTTTCCAGACATTCCAGGATTGCATGATTGCATAATTTCTGGCAGAATCGTATATTCCCTGCCTGTTACGTGAGGCATTGCGTAGTTGACAAACGATTGCACTATATTTGGGGTGAAAGTCCCAATATTTGTATCATTACCACGTGAAACTCCCTTTCTAAATCTCTCACCCTCTTTTTGTGTTTTTTTTTTGTGTTTCACTTTCAACTGAAATTCTATGATTGTTTCTAATATTTCTATATATTTTTTCTTTTATCACTTTACTGTTAGATAAAATGCGAGGGCTTTTTTGGTCAAAGGTCAGCGACATCGGTCTCTTCTGAATCGTTTATATATGTAAACTTTTTGCTCATATACTGTGGCAACAATCATATCTATTGTTATTAAGTTTGTTACTAATAATCCATTATAATCATTAATTAATCTTTTTGTACCAATGTGACAGGCCCAAATTTGCATACATCACTCATTAATGGCATGGCATACCTGAAGCAGAGAGCCCAGTCACTAAACACTGTCTCCCAGTTGTCCGTCTATAGTCAACACACCTGTCTGAGCCCCCAGAACCACCCAGAACCACCGACTACACATGATACAACACACAGAATCTAAACATCACAGGGCTGACCTTCACACCTGACATCCACAAACACGAGGCCAATATAAAAATGATCACAAGCTGAGCACTTTCAGGGATAACGCGGTGGTAGTGAAAAAAAATCGTAAACATATATTTCTAGGTGGGATGCTTAAAATCGTGCCGTTTTTTAGGTGTGTGGTCGTCACTGTCTTAAATGAACAATGTTTGATTGTATAGTTCTATAAACGTTGCGTATAGATAGCTTATTGTTATTGGTATAATATATATATATATATATTTTACATGTTGCGTTGGTTGAGTTAGTATCTGCAGATGAACTTGAGATGTTCAAGTTGTCTTTTTAAACTACTGTCCAAATAGATGTTAAGTCAAATGCCCACTTTCTATTCACCATTGCAATTTGCTTTAGAAGTAGCTTCATTTGCAAGGTCCATCCCGTAGTTCCAGTTCCAGAGAGTTAGGGCCCAGATAAAGGGAAATGGGCCCCTTTCTCAATTAAAAAAAAACAATAATCGGTTTCATCAATGACGTCGTCACATATATTATATATCCACGTAGCATCCAGAGTAAGGGACCGCAGACCGCTGTTACTCACTGCTTTAACATTTGTGTATATTATTCCTGCAGAACTGTTTTTGGACAGAAGCTCGGTAAAAACGTGCTAACATGGCGGTGCATTCACCGGTTATACGTTTCCTACTTCTACACAGAGTTAAATTAAATTAGGATCTACAGAAGCACAGATAGATTGTCGAGTGGCAAAGCAAAATAACATCCTTAAATGGTTTACGTTTATTGAAGATATTTCAATAGTATTTGTCACAGTGTGTCTTTATGGTAGCTTTCAATCTAGAAAGTCTAATCTATGGAATAAATCTGACCAGTCACTTCATGTTGTGACCTCACGGTTGTTCAAAACTTTAATGGTGTGGTAGCAATAATTTCTTGTTTTTTGGTAAGTTGGATTTGCGATAGGGAAATCATTTAACCCTGTAAGACCCAAATATAGAAAAACCTAAAAAAAAAAAAAATTTGACCTTTCAGATGTTGTTGTAGGAGGCCTTTGATGCAGAAATTAAAGAGTTTTTAGAAAAAAAATTTTTATATACGTTTTTAGAGAAATGTTGTAATATTGCAACATTGGGCTTAGCTAGGAGCAGAATTTCTGTAATTGTACTCACATTGTCTGAACAACAATTCAGAACAACTAAGGGTTTATTTGCAGGTTTGACTGCTTACTCAGCCCCATAAATGTATATAACATTAATAATAATCACACATTAGTCATATTTTTTATGAAGTCATTTATTTACAAAAAATATTAGATAAAACGCTTTTTCTAGCAACTTCTCCATTCCTTTTTTTCTTTTCATGGCTGATTTTCATTGGTTGTAAATGTCCCAAAAACAGTTCTTGTCCTCTGAAAGGCGAACATCACACTTGCTGAATTGCGTGTTGGTGTATCCTTTATCGTGTTGGGACTGATGAAATCTTTTTTCAGCCAGTGATAACTGTCACGGGGCATGGTGTGTTTGTTTGTTTTTGGCTCAATGTCCACGTAATTATCAGCTGGACAGTCCAGGTAGTTGGTTTTCTTTGTCCACTTGTTGACAGACATCTGAGTCTTCATCACTCTCATCAGTGTCATTGAGTTCCATCTCAACTTCAGTCTCCCCATTTTGGATGATATCAATCACATCCTGCACACTGTATCACGGCTCTCTGCTTGCTGGTGGCATTCTGAAAATAAAATATCAATTAACATGTATAAATATGCTTTTTATATTGTAGTACATAACCTGAAGTAATAGATAGGGTGGTGGACCTGTTTGTGCTCAGACATGTTTTCCAGGCAGACAATACTGTCTGCTCATTGGAAGATGCTGTAAATGGCGTAGCCTATGCTCTCTCCTTATCATGCTAAATGAAACATGCATCCCAATCACCAGCCATTTAGTCACACAATACTGCCTTCACATAACAATACTGCTGCTTATGCTCTAATTGTCATACTGAAAGGAAAACATGCATACCCCCACTTACATCCACACCCCACATTCAGGAACATTTTCACCTTTCCCAGAACTGAATTGTCTGTTTATATCCTCTGGAATGTTAGGTCAGTCTGATCAAATTAACTAAATTTTTTTAGAGATGAAACGTTTAAATCAGTCAAATTTGCATATGTACATGCTCTAGACATTCTAATAACAACCCAAAAAAATATAAAAGACATTTTACTTACTTGCATCTGATGAATCCAGTTCAATGAAAAAAGTAGATGTTGTTCGAAGGAAACCTTGAGAGGTTGTGTGAGTTTGTGGCCGTAAAGCGGGACTTATAAACAGATTTACTATCCAAAAGCATTGTGAGACTGAACAACAGGACCCAATGACTATTTAAATGTGGTAAAAAATAAGATAAAAAATAACAGATTGTTTTTAAGGATGGCTAAAGGTAACGTTGTAATTTTACAACGAGGGGTGTTACAGGGTTAACTATCACTAATCAAACGGTGAAAGTTCAGTGTTGATCTCCTCCGGTCGAAGGTACAGTTTTGACTGGGATGTGAACCAGTAGTGTGTCTTGGGCATCACCAGCTAGATACATGTGAGAATTATTGTACTGTATGTGGAGCTTATTGTCACAGCTATGAGACTAAGTCATTCAGAATGAAACTTCCCGAAGTGATGACGGATTGTAACCTAAGTGAGATGAAAATATGTCAAAATGTGGACCGTACTTTATTTTCTAAACTCTAAAGCTAGGTGGAAGATAAAAGCACACTTTGGGCAAAAATATATTTGTAGCCTATTGAAGCGAACATGACCTCCATGTTTCATGTCATCCACTCTAACAACTATGCCAGAGTGAATGCTGGGATAGCTCGGTCAGTGAAGGACCCGTTGTCATGCGTCTCACTTTCTGTCTTTGTGCTCGTGCATGCTTTTACTGCAGTGCTCCTCTGCGGCGCATGAATCTAACCAGGCATATATCACCCCACAAAAAAAAATGCTTGCACTGCGCTGTGTCTCTTCAGAATGAGCTGTAATCATTATTGTATTTTGAAGTAAAATAAAAACGCAGAAGCAATGTCGTTGTGTATTTGTTTTTGCTGTTGTTGAGCAAACTGGCTTTTTCTGGGGCTGGCGAAAAACTTCCAAATACTTCTCGAAACAGCCTCCCAGTGATAGAGGGTTCTGAAAAGTGTGGGTTTAGTTTCTGTTCTGGAGTCGGTAATGTCTGGACGTTGCGCTGTGTGTTACTGTAGTGCCCATGGTAACATCGTTCTTGGAAGACTGATTTGCTGTGAAATGAGATATACCGACGGCTAAGCCGGCCTACAGATCTGTCTCTCACGCTCTACGCGTCTCCCCCCGGGTATCTCGTCTTAAGTAAAAGCGGGCGGTCGGCCTTTCTGCTGGAGCCCGACTACGAAGGAAGAGAGACCTCGGCAGGAGGAAGAGATACGTTTCAAATGCAGGGCGGGTATCTTGGCCCTGGTAAGTGTGCTTATTAAATAGACGGGTGGTCGTAAGATGACAGGAATGTCAACAGGTCAAAGCAGAGCGTCAGGCGATTCACCTGCGGCCGACACACAGCTGGACGTTACGGAATTCTGTTCGGGTCCCCGCGTTTAAACACACGAGTGAAATAACCCTGTTTTAAAAGTTCAAGGAGATTATTGACAAAACGGAACTTTAATGTAAACGCAAAACAATTAATTATTGAACAGTTATTTCTATGTTCGTGATCACCTTATCGCTAGTACATCATATGTGATCAGTGATTCACCAGTACACATGATATGCTGCTTCCTGACTTACCGCGGTCCCCAAAAACGTTGGTGTTGTCGTTAAAAAATATAGCGCAAACGGTAAAAAAATCTATTACACATTTCTCTGTTGTTGATTTGCTATACTTTTATATAATTTACTGTGCTATAATATATTGTTGGGGATCGATCAGCCTGTGTCCATGAACTTCACGTCAGATTTTTGCCGGCTCTTTTCCAAAATCTCTGAGCTGTGGAAGATGGCTAGCTCGCACCGGTGGGATCAAAACCTAAGCTTCACCTTTGGCTAGCATTTTCCGTCTAGCAACACTGTCTTTACGTCAAGCCGCTCTTCTAAGTGACACTTGCATATAAAAGTTTGATGTCACTTAGAAATGTCTTTGATTTCCATGAAAACATGTGTTAGAATATGCAAATATAGCTAAATGAATAGGAAATACAGTTATTGACAAGGTTAGACATTTAGACACAACTTTTTCTTTGCAACTCTGCCCAGAAGACCAGCATCCCGAACGTGCCTTGTCACTGTTAACGTCGTGGGTGGTACTCTTCAATGCTGCCAGAGGCCCTGCAGGCATCTGTTTCTCAAACTAGGCTCTAAACACTATTTGTAATTTAGTATGAAATCCATATAGTATCATATTACCACTGTGCTGGGCTGTTTATCACTGCCACTGTTGTGTCAACTCAGTTCAGTTTTTGTTTGTTTCTACTTGCTTTTTTAATAAACCTGCTTATTAAACTCAGTTTACTAACTGGTCATTCGATTTTAATCCAGTTAAAAATGTATGCTAAAGTAAGCCCTCTGTGTTCAACCATATCCTGTAATAACAGCACAGCATAAAAGGCAAAACCTTTAATCTAATATCTGAACAGATTTTATGTTAAGTCGGCCCTTATTCAGCCATTACACCAATATAGGTACATGTGAATACATTGAAACCAAAAAGGTTCCCACAAGATCCGCACAACTAAACGTGCATTGATTAGCGATGGATCCTTGAGGAATCGTGAGTTTATTTTGAGTCAACACCAACGCTAAACGTGTAGGACAGAAACGCTGCCACTGCTAACCAGCCCTAGCAATGCTACCGTCTCAGCCATTTGCCCCCTGGTCAGTAAGGAATAGCAGCTCTGAACAAATCAATATCTCCTGAAAGCACAGCCAGGCACGTCTTCCCTTTCAAGGGCATTGCAAACTCTCTTTAAAACAGAAAATACTATTGTCAGGATATACTTCTAGGCGTCTGTTTATTCTGTCCCCAATTGGAGGCATCTGCACCGGGTTGCCCCTAATTGGGGAGCCATAAGTTCAGCCTTTTGCTACACAAGTTGTGGATCATCGTGGATGTCAGTGTTGCTGTCAGTTCGGTGAGTGTCAGGAGTTTTCTTGTTTTGTTAGTTTAAAGTTTAAAATTAAAAGGAAATGCCTGTAAAAAGCTCCGCGTTTGCGTCTTCTGTCACCAGCACAGCCGTGACAACAGTGAACATTACTTTTGAGCTGTTTGATATTCCCAACAAGCAAACAATCTCGACACACCCAACATCTAGTCATCAGTGCTGAAGATTTCGGTTTGACCACAACGTGGTCCTCTCATCCCAAATAAGAACATCTCACCTATTTTTTAGTCCCCCTTTGTCTGCTCCCTTTATTAGTGTAAAACATTTCCACCCATGAGATACATGCAACAAAAGCAGCAAAAGCACCAACTCAAACTGGCCCTGTTTAACACAAAATTTATGTTTCTTGACGATTGTGGTATATATCGGTTAGCGGACAACATAAAAGACAAACACGAATGCTTACATTCGCCATGTGTGAGTGGATCCGTTTGTCCATTTTGAGATTTTCGGACGACGTAAGTTGCTGACTTGGTAAACTATATTTTCAAAGGTGCTCGCCCAACACTATACACACCGCCCGTAAACTGGAGAACTTCCGACGAGACATGAGCTGTGTAGAAACTCACGGGCACAAATCCATCCTCACATAGTTACATCTATCGTTGCACAGAACTTTCCTCCCACATGTTAAGCATCATCCTTACAAACATGCGCACACGTTATGTATAATCGGCGTCACCGTATAACTAAAACCAGCAACGCGTAGGTTAAACAGGTCAGTAACGCCACAAAACAGCCAGCGTTTGCAACTTCTTATAGGGCGGTCACTCACCCTGTCAAGGTGTCCGTGGTAGAAAAAAACAACGACAACTGACAACGCACACGCGACGACAATATAAAGCAAAGTGGAAAATGACAGACAGAAACGACAGCCCTCTTTATCCTCTGCAACGTCCTATCTGGCTGGCTGCCTTACGCTGAGCTCTGAGCATTCCTCGGCTAGTGCGAAAGAAGATAATGTATGTGTGTGTGTGTGTGTGTGTGTGTTTCTGAGTGAAAGAGGGACAGGAGCGGACGATAGAAAGGAGGGAGGGAAAGAAGGCGGGGTGTGAGTTCTTGCTGGGATGGCCAAGGTTGCATACTAAAATCGCAGGCATGGAGGCGTGGCCTGATGCACCATTTTACCTTTCTCAGAGGGAGGGGCCATCCTCGAGGCTCCTTGAACGAAGCTGGGTCAGTGCTGAGCGCTCCGTCTCGGCGAATGTCCCTGAACACATCCACTCCCATATCTTCCCTCCAGCTGACCTACAATCCTCTCCGCACATCATTCTTACGTCCTCCAACGTCCTCACCCACTCACCTCGTATCCCCGCTCGGACAAATCGCTTTGCGTCGTCATCCTGCCCTCGCCTTCGTTCCCGTCACACGCTCACGTTGTCCTTTCCCGCCACGTCACTGCTATTGTCGCCCAAAAATTCATGTAATATATGAGTTTAATATCTGTTCCCAGGTGAGAGGCATTTTTTTGAGAGGGGGAATTTGCCCATGGCTCAACGCTGAGGTTAAAGAATTTGCAAAGCTACGTTCATCCTGTTCAAGGAAAACCACAGCACTTATCGTATTTCAGAAGGCAGATGTATCAATGTTCTGTTTCTTTGCTAGTCTGATCAAACCAAGATCATTCATCACAACCAGTCTCCTCTCCGTCCAATTCCTCAAATATATCATACCCTCCTTCTACAGTCCTCCACTCCGTCAAGTATCAGCTGCTCGTTTCTGACTTCCCAGAATACATGGAGTCCCCGTGTCACATCTAAAACACCTTAGACAACAATTGAACCCTGTAGTAGCACCTATCAAATATGTTTAAACCTCGTAAAAAGCCAAACTGTTATATTATCTAGATTTCTAAGTCACCTGAGACCCAAGTCTTTTATACAGTTGAATTATGGATTTTATTCCGCCTTAATTTACTCAAACAATTCCATAAAACTGTCGACAATCCAGGGCTTATTGTAAAAACATTAGTACTAATTGGAATTTGTGACTTATTTAAATTTCAAATGTGTAACATAATTACTCAAATACCTATGACCGACACGCACACACAGACACCCATACACCCTCCCCTCACACACAACTTCTCCCCACACACACACCCTCCCTCTACCCAGACACACAGCCTCCCCTCACACACACCCTCCCCCCCACACACACCCCCTCCCCACACACACACACCTTCCCCCCACACACACCCGGACATGAACGTGGACGTGTGGTCCAATCCAGGCCTTTGGTAATGTGATATATGAATACGGAGAGTACCGGTGCTTCTTACTGCAATGTGTCATGCATGTTCTTTATGGTTTGTCCTCTATGGGGACTTCTACTTCACCGCCCGGATGAGTTACCTGTTAGCGATCTAATAACAAAAAACGTATTCGAGTCAAATTCCCACAGAGACCGCTGCATTTCATGTAAAACACACACACACACATATACACACACTCTGTCCGTACCTGGGGGTAACAGCTGTTCTCAGATCATGGCACTCATCTATCACACTGCATACAGCGGCTCACACAGACTACTTTGCCCACTCAACGGTGTTGCCTGGAGGACAGCTATGGAGCAGACGGTTCCGGGGTTAAACCAAGTGCAGACGTTTGGCTACGATACTGGTGCACATTTGTGTGTTTGTCGATATCTTCGCTCGGGTGACCTTTATATGCTTCTCTCCTCGCAGCTAGCCACTATATCGCTGCACCCATCTGACACCACCCGAGTCATATTCTCCTGCTCGTGGGGTGGGGGCCACACTGGGTGGGGGCCACAGAGGGTGGGGGCCACAGGGGGTGGGGGCCACAGGGCGTGGGGGCCACAGGGGGTGGCGGCCACAGAAGGTGGGGGCCACAGGGGGTGGGGGCCACAAAGGGTGGGGGCCAAAGGAGGTGGGGGCCACAGGGGGTGGGGGCCACAGAGGGTGGGGGCCACAGGGGGTGGGGGCCACAGAAGGTAGGGGCCACAGGGGGTGGGGGCCACAGGGGGTGGGGGCCACGAATTCAGACCCGTCCATCGTTAAGGGGCTTTAGTGTGTGGGTTGAGAGATCCGGTGAGGGAGATCTGGGCGAGCACGTTTGCATGTCGTCTCCTCGTGGGATCAGTCGACTTGACTCCAGATATTAATGACATCGTTTTTCGTAACATCGTCCGATTTGCAGATCACCTGGATAGGCTGTTGACAGAGTGAATGACACCGATGATGCGGTCAATGTCGCGGCAGATACTGCGTCAGTAGCATGCGGTAAAACACATCTGATCTGGGATCAATAGTCACATCGAACACGGCGTGCGTGTCTGTCAGCGCGTCTCTGGTAGCCAGTTACATGTCGTCACTATTGATACACGTTCGAATTGGATCCTGTGGCAGTTGCTTTTAAAGAGCCACTTCACCGATTTTGCATTTAGCTTTGTATCAGTAGACAAATGGTAGTATTTTCCAATGACCCTCCTCCCACCCCTCAACTCCATCTGATAAGAGGCATATCTTGATTTTAGGTCAGGAAAAAATCCTCCAATGACGTAAAATGACGATTTTTACGTCATTGGAGGATTTTTTAAAAGTGGCTATGAACTACAGACAGAAGTAGATGCTACTTCCGCATTTTTATCAACCCGCCCATATGGGGTGGGGCCTCGTCAAAGATTTTCAAAACAGTCCGTCAGCCATCTTGTTTAGCTAAGCTAACCCGATGTTGCTTGTAGGGAGAAATGCGAGTTTTAGACTAAACACAATGGCAGCAAGTAATTTTGAAGACGAAATGGAAGAAAGGGATTTTGAAGATCTGTTGCGCGAATTTGATGTTCGTGGCTGCCTGTACGAGCCGCAATACAGCGAAACACAGTTGCGGTTGACGGAGGAACAACAGGCTGCTGCTGCAGATGAGCGAAGCTTGCCTGGCGGTCATGAGGAAGAGCTCGTACAGAGTCGAGCTGGGGCGGACTGCTGGTGCCAGTGCTCTCGCTGTGCGCCTATGGACACAGATAGAGTCCCGCTGCTGTTGCGAATTTCAGCGATGCCATTTTCTTCTTGAAGAAATAACTGAATCTGCATTAGAAACGGGACCGCTAGCATGCATAATAGAGCACCCCAGCTTTGATCCACACGAGTTTTTGAAACTTATTTCACGATTCCGAAGGTCAATGGGAAACGCCAGCCAAAGCCCGCAGGGACAAACGGACGATTCAGTATAAGTGAGTATTTATTTGTTGTTCACGTCAGTTAGCTGAGCTATCGGTTATATCCTACTGTAGGTGCAAATAGCTTGCGTTGCTAACGTTTTGCTTATTGTTTTCAGACAATATCGCCTAACAGCCTACCGTCATTTCGGAATTTCAGCGATGCCATTTTCTTCTTAAAGAAATAACTGAATCTGCATTAGAAACGGGACCGCTAGCATGCGTAATAGAGCACCCCAGCTTTGATCCACACGAGTTTTTGAAACTTATTTCACGATTCCGAAGGTCAATGGGAAACGCCAGCCAAAGCCTGCAGGGACAAACGGACCATTCAGTATAAGTGAGTATTTATTTGTTGTTCACGTCAGTTAGCTGAGCTATGCTATATCCTATTGTAGGTGCAAATAGCTTGCGTTGCTAACGTTGTGCTAATTGTTTTCAGACAATATCGCCTAACAGCCTACCGTCATTTCGTGGAATGGGTCCTGCAAGGAGAGAGACTGGGGAAAGGCTATATCGTCTTGTTTTGCCTGCCTGTGTTGTTCAGGACATCAGACAGAGATTTCCAGCTAGTGACGGACAATACTGTGGCTATCAAGAAACTGCTGAAGCTCTGGAAGAGCTATGAGTGGGCAATTGTTTATATTATGTTTAAAAAATATAAAAGTCAAAGTTTATAATGTATTACTTTGATTTACAAAAGAGTACAGGGAAATATGAAGAAATGTATATACTTTTATTAATTACAAATATTCTCAAAACTTGGGTTGGTTGATACTAGCCCGCAGCCACTGTTTGCACCGCTCTAAATGTTCAACGGGAAAACGATGGAAACTAACTACATGTCCTTTCCTTGTGTTGGATGTACATCCCGGTACAACGCAAGGCTAGTATTTAAATTACATAAATCAGTTACTTAAATCAAGAAACTCGTCACGGAGACTCATATTAACCGGTGTCTCCTGTTTTCCAGTCAATTAGCTAGTAGCTAGCCTTCCCTTCTGCCTGCCCTCTCGAGCCGGTAGGCGTGGCTTGGGAGTGCATTCGTAGAGCAGCGAAACAAGGGCATTCTGGGATTTGGTGTGTTTCATCCACATGAGCCAAAAACACATTTTAATCTTTTTCTCTGACTAGATGGCACCAATTTTCAAAAATGCTTTCACATTTCTACTACATAAGTGACCACGATAAGTGAGAAAAATTATGTTTTTTCGGTGAAGTGGCCCTTTAAGTTGCCCTTCCTGATGGTCAGAACCAACAAATTTCAGGGCAGGCGGTTTTGTGCCGCTACGGTCCTGGCATTTGGAACGGTGTCTGTGGACACTCAAGAACTATTGACCTATGCTTTAGTTGCTTGTCGTGTGCGTGTGATCGCCAGAGGGTGTTACAGAGAGGACCGGAATAGACAAAATAGCTGTCCAGGAGAAGGGTATCGCTCTCAACAGAGTTCGTGGAAAACTGCTGAGGGAGATTATACCTGCTGTCACTGTACCCTGAGAAACCCTGTGGAACCCTGTGGAACCCCTGCGGAACCAGGCTGCCTGGTCAGTAGGAGGCAGGATGTGGGGCTATAGGCCTATAGGGCTGTCCAGTGCTAGACTGAATCCAGCAGCGTGTGTGAGATGGCCGCAGTCGCATTCAGGCTCAAGTCCCCCCTTCACTTCTTTCATCCTCTCCCGCCCCCTCACATATTCCCCTGTATCACTCCCACCCTCTCTCTCCCTCTCTCTCTCACCCTCTCTCTCTCCCTCTCTCCCTCTCTCTCTCACCCTCTCTCTCTCTCACCCCTCTCTCTCTCCCTCTCTCTCTCCCTCTCTCTCCCTCTCTCTCTCTCACCCTCTCTCTCTCCTCTCTCTCTCTCCTCTCTTGCGCCCGCGCTCCGTCTTCCGTGCTTCCTACTGCAGTGGTTCTCCCTCCCCTCTCATTCCTCCCTGTGCCGGCCAGGTATAAACACACACACACTCACGCAGCGCCTGTCTGCCTACTGCCCGTCTGCTTGCTGGAGCGCCACGCTCTGCGGTTCTGTGTCGCTCCCTCGCCCCACATATGCGGCTCTCCGGTGGGGGGCGACGCTGACATAACCCACACCCCCTCCAGAGCGCCACGGTTCTGCGACGCAGACGCTCGCCACCTCTGAGTACGCCTATCCACTGCCAAAGAGAGAGAGAGAGAGAAAGTGAGTAAATCAAAGAGAGAGAGAGAGACAGAGAGAGTGACAGAAGCAAATAGAGAGAGAGAAAGAGAGGGAGAGAGAGTAAGAGACTGAAGCAAAGGGGGGGAGAGAGAGAGAGAGAGAGGAAGCAAAGAGAGAAAGAGAGAGACAGAGAGAGCGAGCGAGACAGTGGGATCAGGTGCAGCAGTCTTTCACTTCTCTCTGGTCCATCGCTACGCACTGAAGGACAAACCGAGAACTCAGAATCCAGGAATCAGTCTCCCCTCGCTCCATCTATTTCTCCGTCAGTCTCCGGGAGTCGTGGCAACGGAGGAGAGTAGAGGGTGGCACCAACCGCAGGACCTTTCAGACTGATAAGACTCGCCTCGCTGCATGCTCGCTCTCTCTCTCTCTCTCGACTTCCCAGCTTGCACTACTTCTCCTCGTCCATCTACATTCCCCCAGCCAGCACACCAGACCACACAAACGCCCACACGCCCGTGTACGCGCGCACACACACACCCAGAGTGAGTATCCAAGGGCAGACAGACAGACGGACATATTGACAGACAGACGCGTCGGGATATGGTGTCCAAACGAAACGGCCGCTTCTCTCCGTCCAGGTGTGCGCGGTCGGGAGACGCTGTGCACGCCGGCGTGGTCGTCACACTTCTGCTCGGTGAGTTTAAAATCAGACTTTATACTGGCATTTCTTCTCTCCTTAGCCATCTCTCCCCCTCTCTCTCTCTCCCTCTCTCTCTCTCACCCTCTCTTTCCGTCTCTCCCTCTTTCTCCCTCCCTTTCTCTCCCTCTTTCTCCCTCTACCTCTCCCTCTCTCTCCCTCTCTCTCCCTCCCTCTCACTTTCTCTCTACCACTCTCTCTCCCTCTCTCTCTCTCTACTCACTCTCCCTCACCTTGGGGCGCCTGCCAAATCACTGCAGTTTCTGCGGAGCTTGCAGAAATGTGTCGGATGACAGGGGACAGGGTTTCATGGTGATGTACGTGTTGCTTGTCAGGCAGGGGTTTGTGTGGACGCACGACTGGAATCGGGGCAACTGAGAGTTATGTTATTCGGTCGCGCCAGGGTCATACGTTCTATATCCTGCAAATGTACAGGTGGAGAGAATCGATTTGAGTTGGAAAGCGTAGACGCCGAGGCACTTTGAGGATATCGTGACAGTGCATTCTGTTCAGAAGTGAAAATCTGAGTGCCAGTGATGGACGTGCCAAGTCACTGAGACAGCAACATTAAACATGACCATTTCTGTGGTTTACATCTTGCCCCAGGCTTTGGGGAGGACTAAACAGAACGTTTATACCAACGATTCGTTGTTTACTGCAGACACATTTAATATCAACAGTCACAAGAAGGTCAATGTTGGATTTTAAAACAGGCCACTGTGAGTTAAACAAATGCAACATGCATCTTTTCTTTTTTTACCTAGACACACCCGTTAGTGTCTAAACTTTACCGTGAAGTTGTTTCGCTTATGGCCACGTGGAACAAATTGGTTAACGTATTGAAAATGATCTGTGTCGACTTTTTGTGATGATAATATCGGACTGTGATGTACGGTTGCCGTGGTACGAGACAGTTTACATCAGAAAGAGGCTATTTGCTGGATCATTTCAAAAACAGGGACAAGAAAGCTATTTTACCATTCTCATCAGTGATTTTTCTACTCGGCCTATTCTGTCACATTACCTTCACACAAGTCACCTAACCAGGGTTATAATTCATTGGTACAGAATACAAGATGAAGGCTTTGGTCCGAACACAATCAGGAATGTGTAAAGGAATGTATGGAGAAACGTTGTTTTTTTCAAAATATATTTTAGTGAGGAAATATACAGGAGGCAGAATCAAATATTTACAGATGTTAGATGAGAGAGTTGATTAAACTCGAGATCAATAACCTGTTAAAACACTAGATACACAGCTAAGAGCCAAGCGCAGGATGTCCACCAACACTTATACCCCCCCTGACTTGGTCCGGCTGTTATCCTATAAGCGTGTTTTGTTTAGTCAGATGCATTGACCACTTTGGTCATATATCGACGCCCAGTTAGCGTGTTGGTCTAAAATTAGCCAGGTAGGACAACCACACAAACCCGTAGCAGTACGTACACCTTACACAATGAAATAGTGTTGATGTCCGACTTGTTTTAAAACGGACACGTTCGTGTCTTGTCATTACCGATTCCACGCCACTTAGAACGAACGGCCACATATTCATGTCTCTCTGAGCGTGCGTCTCTCTGGGCGTGCGTCTCACAGGGCGTGCGTCTCTCTGGGCGTGCGTCTCTCTGGGCGTGCGTCTCTCTGGGCGTGCGTCTCTCTGGGCGGGCGTCTCTCTGGGCGTGCGTCTCTCTGGGCGGGCGTCTCTCTGGGCGTGCGTCTCTCTGGGCGTGCGTCTCTCTGGGCGTGCGTCTCTCTGGGTGTGCGTCTCACTTGGCGTGCGTCTCTCTGGGCGTGCGTCCATGACCAGTCCGCTCTGGATCTTCCGCTAGACTCTCCTTGGCTCTGCGTCAAGGATAAGTGCAGGCTATTAAAGTAGGCCAGGTGTTTTTTCACGGCATGGGGGGCAAGGGGTTAAATTAAATCCCGAAGCAGATAGGACGAACAGGAAAATAATTCACAGCTCCTACCCTCAGTCTTTTCAGGTAGTAGTAGGGGTCTACGGGTGAAACGTCAGACGCAAATACCTGTGTCTCTGTCATGAGAGCTGAAACAGCTAGAAAGTCACAGTGTTCAGCAGCAGTGGAGGTTTTACCTCAGCAGAAACAGAAACAAAATCCTTTATTAATGTCTTCGTGTATATGCATCTGTGTCTCCGTCTCAAACGTTCTGCTGGCCTGTTAATGCCTGACATTAGCGAGCCTTCAGTCAAGTCCTGTCCTGACCCTGATCTCGGCACAGTTTCCGGATCGTGACGATACTTGGACTAATTAACGTTTGACTTTAATTGGGGAACTAGATTTTCCAACAAAAAATACTTTGCTTTTATTTGGATTGGCTTTATTTCCATTCAGGTCACTGTCACACAACTTTACTGGATCTGCATCTGGTAATCATTCTTCTACATTTGGCTGTGAATATTGGCGTATTGACGCAAAAACCCTATACTTTAAATAATAAATACAACATTTATAAGCACATTTGTATATACGGTACCAATAGGAAGCTATACTAACCTGAATGCAGCTAAACGAAACCGAATTGTCATTGAAGAATTATACATCTGCTATGCTATTTCAATTCAGTAATCGTGGTTTTAGATTAAAGACGTTTTTCTGTGAGGTGTGAGAAGTGGGAATGTCTGATTTAGACAAGGCAGACAGTTCTGGTTATGCACCTGCGATGTCCCGTTGATCTACAGTGGCGTTCACAGACACACCATAGCGCTGGCAACCCCTGCACCCACAAACTGCACCCACAGCCTGGTCTAAATGTCACGAACTCCTCGACACACACGCCACTCTCCCGGGCAAATCCCTTCCCGGCAGAGAACCAACCCACAGGCATGCTTACAGAGAGAGAGAGAGAGAGAGAGAGGGTGAGAGAGAGAGAGAGAGGGAGAGAGAGAGAGAGAGAGAGAGAGGGAGAGAGAGGGGGAGAGGGAGAGAAAGAGGGTGAGAGAGAGGGAGAGGGAGAGTGAGAGAGAGAGAGAGAGAGGGAGAGGGAGAGGGAGAGGGAGAGGGAGAGGGAGAGGGAGAGGGAGAGGGAGAGGGAGAGGGAGAGAGAGAGAGAGAGAGAGAGAGAATGACAGAGGAGGGGGAGAAGGAGTGAGTAAATTAGTGAGTGGGACAGAGAGACAATAGTATTGAATGTCATGAACAAATTATTGGCAAATGTTTTCGTATTCGTACACTGTGTGTTCTACTGAACTCCCGGTTGAGTCGTTTGTGTAACTCTGGGGTTAGAAAGGGGACCTAAATCTCATTCTGGCTTGGATGTGTGATATGTTGTTTATGTCTGCAGAATCCATACATTCAAATGCTAGTGGTTTTGAGGACACAAATCAGCACATACACGTTTTAGGATAACCTTTTTGATTTGACGGTGCCAGTTTTACAACTAGTGGCCAACTCTTGCCGACGGGCTTTTCAACTAGCACTACGACATGCTATAAATAGTGGTTCGATTTTTTTAATCAGTTTTTAGGGTATTTTGTATAAATTGCCGTGATACTTTACATTTGCGTAGGGTATACAGGGAATTTCTGTTGGGTCTGTCAATTTATAGCCTAGTACAGCAAATTAAAAGTTGAGACCACAGATCAGTAGATTAGAAGAAGATGTTTTAATGACTTTATGTCCCTTGGGTTACGGGGTTGCAGGGGGTGACCTATTTTATTTTAATGTGAATCTGTCTGTGGTTCTGATTTCGAGGAAGTGGGATGTTCCGTAACGCGAGTGTTCTAATACTGTATTCAATCGTCCCACTGGAACTGAAAACAATTGGAAAAAGGGAATAGCCTATATCTTTGTTCAAAAAATAACATATGTATATTTTTTTCGATTTTTAAAGATTTTCTTGTCCGTGTTCGTGTTTTATGGCTAAGCCAGAGTATTACACTTTAAACGTATTCCTCAACTGACTCTTACCAAAGTAAAAATCCCTGAAGTTAAGGTGGAGTTTGGGACGAGAAAGAGCTGGATAACGAGCGGTTAACGACAATTAAACAACTCAATGTTTAGGTCAATTTGTTTGTAATAGCATTTTTGACGAATCTTTGCCTGGCCACCTTGTAGAGAACCAGTGTTATCCGCTCCTCTGTGCTTTACACAAGGGAGCAGTAGGACCTGTGAGGTGCCCGTAAAGATGCCCGCTGATCAACATATGACTGTTCCGTACTGCAGCTCTCTGATCGCACCGGTCGGGAGAGTGACTCACGGCGGCTTTCTTATTTGAGTGCGTTATAAAACCTCCCAGCGCATTTGCAACGGTCAGAGTGTGCAGCCCACTCATGTACACGCCGAATGGTGAGTAGCGATACGCCGGACGCCCAAGCCAAGGGACTAGAAAACACGCACAGAGTGAAGGATAAAAGGGAGAGAATAAATGGAGAGAGAGAGAGAGAGAGGGAGAGAGAGAGAGAGAGAGAGAGAGAGGGAGAGAGAGAGAGAGAGAGAGACATTAAATGAGTAGAGGGTTGACTGGTGAAATAGCAGGAAGGCCATAAATGATGGAAGACAGAGAAACAGTTATCTTTGTAGTTTGTCTAACTGCCATGAAGATAATTATGAAGTTGCAGTAAAGAGACTTCCCCAGTGTCCGAGCTAAACCGATGAGTAACATCCGAAAGAAAAAACAGACTCGGCACAACTGTCACGAGAAGACCGAAGACGAGGGAGGAGAAGAGAGGGAGGAAGGAGTGCCGTTGAATTATTAACACGTCGAAGAGATGGACGTGAGGCGTTATGAGAAGGGGAGCAGTTAAGGAGAGATAGCCGCGTGTTTTTCCTATCCAGCAGACATTTCAACGGTGCATCTGATTGGCCACTTCACATCCCGGTGCTCCGTCCCACGATGAGAAGAAAATGTCTGGAATAATCACACGAGGAACATGGTCCAAAAAGGTGTATTGACAACATTGTGACAAGAGCAAAATGTATCTTTCAAAAACATGCGCTGCATAAGAGGGTCACTAACTGATACTGGGAGCTAGGAAAACATCGTTGTACTGTATTTAGACTGAAGAGGCTGTATGCAAGGTGATTAGGGCTAGAAATTATGACAGATTGAGATATAGTCCAAAATCATAGAGCAATGATCTGTTGTCCACAAGCGAGGGGCAAGTGCTTGATTTCAAACGAGATATTGATTAAACAAAATAAGTTTGACTGAAGTGGAGGAGTCACCGCTAGTCTGTTTATTGCTTCAGTCGATTAGGTAATTAATAATCTGATGATTGGTAAATTGTTCTTCGCTAGTTACATCGAAACTGCTAGCAGGTCAATCGCAAAGCCCAATAAATAATTTTTTAGACCTTTTTTCTAATTATTATTTTGTCATTTTGAGGTCACATCGGCACAACCAAAATAACTTAAATGTATTGAAATTTAATGAAAAGCTTTCTGGTACAGGATATATAATCAGACTCTACAAGACACAACAAATATACACACATTCACATTTACAGTTATTACAATTTATAAAAAACACAGCAGTACAGTTTTAAAATTTATAAAAAACATCAGCAGTACATTTGAAAACGATATAAATAAGTCAATAAATAAAGGTCAGTCATTGTTTTGTTGAATGAATCGTCTTTCGCTGAATCATGTGCACCGACTCCTTTGTCCAACGACCTTGGTTATGCTGGCTGGGAGTCAACTTCAATCCACTGTGGACACTGCTGGTCGTATATGCAGAGCTCTTTGTCTGCTTGGCCACGGTCTGTGTTACGAAACTACGATTTGAACATCGATCGGATTTACAAAAATCCGTATGCGACTCGACGCACTGTAACGCTGTCCGCTGAGGTGGTCAACTTTTGGTAAAGGTTCTAAAGCTCCGCACTCTCGTGCAAATCTTACACAAAAAGTGTTCACTAGAAATATATTCGTTAATATATCAATATATATTAGAATTCAGTATCTTGTTAAGCGATGACATGTGATGAATAATTGAACAGATCGAATCAAATTGTCAGATTTTTTTCGTAACTTGGGGAACCGAATTGTTCTATTAATTTCGAACTCGTCACTTTGACAGTCGTCCACTCACAGACCACACATTGGCCTCTTGCGTTGAACACACTCTGTTCCATTTGATATGGAGCTAGGACACCAGGATGTAAATATAGCCTGTGAGCAGTCTTCTCCATACCGACACCGTGTCACATGGTGTGGACACCACCACCTGCCTCACTGAACTCTAGGACCCGACACACTTTCCACTCTCGCTCCCTTTTTGCTAATTTCTCTCCCAGGCACACGCATTCATCCCATATCCCCTGAGTCTTCCGTGTGTTTTTCGCCTACTCTCCCTTTTAGCCGTTCTGTCCGGGAGAAACATTGGAATGGATGCGGCGGGATAAACACGACCCAGATATTCTGGAGAGACACACATGCTTTGAGAGTGTGTGACGATGACCTATGACACACAAACGCACACTACAGTGCTATGTTAAACAGGCCTAGGTGTAGCAAACTCGAGCCTACTGAGGATATCTAGTGGGCTACTAGGGCATAACGGCATCTGAAATTGATTCTTCATTGTTCTCACCTGCACCTCGTTTATATCATTGGTATTCCGTCTGTGTAGGTGAATGGTGTCTGTACAGCTGTCGGTTTATTGTCTGTTTAATGGTCATCTTTAGTTCATTAAAACCGCGTAACAGTATAAGGTCTGCGTTTGGCTCCTGTCACACTCATCCACCTAGATTTGCGACACAAGGTTGAATATATAGATGTTTGTGTGTGTGTGTCAGTGTGTGTCAGTGTGTGTGTGTGTGTGTGTGTGTGTGTGTGTGTGTGTGTGTGTGTGTGTGTGTGTGTGTGTGTGTGCGTGCGTGCGTGCGTGTGTGCGTGCATGTGTGTCAAATCCCAGAGTAGGTAGAATGAGTGACAGCCAGGAATTTGTAAAATAGATGCAGATTTTTTCTGTCTCCCTCTCTCTCAGTGGTATGGTCTCTCTCTCTCCTTCTCACAGTGGTATGGTCTCTTTCTCCCTCTCACATTGGTATGGTCTCTCTCCCTCTAACAGTGGTATGGTCTCTCTCTCCTTCTCACATTGGTATGGTCTCTCTCCCTCTAACAGTGGTATGGTCTCTCTCTCCTTCTCACGGTGGTATGGTCTCTCTCTCCCTCTCACAGTGGTATGGTCTTTTTCTCCCTCTCACAGTGGTATGGTCTCCCTCTCCCTCACACAGTGGTATGGTCTCTTTCTCCCTCTCACAGTGGTATGGTGTGCTCAGGCGCTGGAGGTGTCAGTGGGGAAAGTGCCTTTAGTGGAAGCAATGAACGGAAGCACAGTGCTCTTACCCTGCATCTACTCCAGCTGCTTCGGGATTCTCAACCTCAAATTCAACTGGCACTACAACGACAATGGGTCCATGATAAAGGTAAGACACGTTCTGACTGAAACAGTTATCTTCTTAACTGACCGACACAGATATCTTTTTTTAGTAAGTAGTTATTGCAGTAGTAAACACAGTTATCTGACAGACATGGATATCTCCTGACAGACACAGTTATTTCCTGACAGACACAGTTATTTCCTGACAGACACAGTAATTACCTGACAGACACAGTTATCTCCTGACAGACACAGTAATTTCCTGACAGACACAGTTATTTCCTGACAGACACAGTTATTTCCTGACAGACACAGTTATTTCTTGACAGACACGAATACCTCCATGGCAGACACAGTTATTTCCTGACAGACACAGTTATTTTCTGACAGACACAGTTATTTCCTGACAGACACAGTTATTTCCTGACAGACACAGTTATTTCCTGACAGACACAGTTATTTCCTGACAGACACAGATATTTCCTGACAGACACAGTTATTTCCTGACAGACACAGATATTTCCTGACAGACACAGTTATTTCCTGACAGACACAGTTATTTCCTGACAGACACAGTTATTTCCTGACAGACACAGTTATTTCCTGACAGACACAGTTATTTCCTGACCGACACAGATATTTCCTGACAGACACAGTTATTTCCTGACAGACACAGATATTTCCTGACAGACACAGTTATTTCCTGACAGACACAGTTATTTCCTGACAGACACAGTTATTTCCTGACAGACACAGTTATTTCCTGACAGACACAGATATTTCCTGACAGACACAGTTATTTCCTGACAGACACAGATATTTCCTGACAGACACAGTTATTTCCTGACATACACAGATATTTCCTGACAGACACAGATATTTCCTGACAGACACAGACATTTCCTGACAGACACAGTTATTTCCTGACAGACACAGATATTTCCTGACAGACACAGTTATTTCCTGACAGACACAGATATTTCCTGACAGACACAGATATTTCCTGACAGACACTGTTATTTCCTGACAGACACAGATATTTCCTGACAGACACAGATATTTCCTGACAGACACAGATATTTCCTGACAGACACTATCTCAGACGATGCTATGTCCTCCTATTCTACTCCACACCACCATTATGTACCCAATCCGGGTACCCAGGAACCCCGACACTCACTACAAATAATGGCTTTAGAAACGTGTGGCGTAACGACCTCTCTGCACTTCCCATCCCCCCCATTTGTTCCTCTAGCTGTGTGAGGGCGTGATTCCTAAAGATGTCATGGACCCGCGGGTCGAGGTGTTCCATAAACGGGTGGAGTTTGTGGGCTGCAGCAAGGACAGCAACATATCCATCCTGCTGTACAACGTGACCTTCGAAGATGAGGGAGAGTACACCTGCTTCGCCAAAAACCCCAAGGAGAAGGACCGCAACCACAGTGCCACCTTTACTCTCTATGTGGTGGATGAATGTACGATATTACACCCTCCCTTACTACATACTACACACTGCACACTCCCTTACTACATAC
Organism: Dallia pectoralis; assembly: GCA_029465975.1. Lineage (NCBI taxonomy): Eukaryota > Metazoa > Chordata > Actinopteri > Esociformes > Umbridae > Dallia > Dallia pectoralis. The sequence continues at coordinate 6,201,318 of CM055755.1, forward strand.
TACACACTCCCACACTACATACTCCACACTCCCACACTGCATACTGCACACTCCCTTACTACATACTACACACTGCACACTCCCTTACTACATACTACACACTCCCACACTACATACTCCACACTCCCACACTACATACTGCACACTCCCTAACTGCATACTACACACTGCACACTCCCTTACTACATACTACACACTGCACACTCCCTTACTACATACTACACACTCCCACACTACATACTCCACACTCCCACACTACATACTGCACACTCCCTAACTGCATACTACACACTGCACACTCCCCAACTACATACTGCACACACCCTTACTGCATACTACACACTGCACACTCCCCAACTACATACTGCACACTCCCTTACTGCATACTACACACTGCACACTCCCCAACTACATACTGCACACTCCCAGGTGCCCTCTGACCCTGAATACCCAACATGCCGTTCCCTCAGACGGCAATGGGTATTTATTAACCCACTGAATGTGTTGGCTGAGGTCTGAAATGTATTGATCAAGATCAATGATTCGAAGGTGAAAGCGGAATGGAAATGTTTCCTTCTAACCATCTGGGTGGAGTTGAATTAACTCCTTCATTCCTACTGTGTTAGTCGGATACACTCTACATATACAGATACAGTCTACACGTATACGGATACACTCTACATATACAGATACACTCTACATATACGGATACACTCTACATATACAGATACAGTCTACACGTATACGGATACACTCTACATATACAGATACAGTCTACACGTATACGGATACACTCTACATATACAGATACACTCTACATATACGGATACACTCTACATATACAGATACAGTCTACACGTATACGGATACACTCTACATATACAGATGCACTCTACATATACGGATACACTCTACATATACAGATACACTCTACACGTATACGGATACACTCTACATATACAGATACACTCTACACGTATACAGATACACTCTACATATACCGATACACTCTACACGTATACGGATACACTCTACATATACAGATACACTCTACACGTATACAGATACACTCTACATATACAGATACACTCTACACGTATACAGATACACTCTACATATACAGATACACTCTACATATACAGATACACTCTACACGTATACGGATACACTCTACACGTATACGGATACACTACATATACAGATACACTCTACACGTATACGGATACACTCTACATATACAGATACACTCTACACGTATACAGATACACTCTACACGTATACAGATACACTCTACACGTATACAGATACACTCTACACGTATACAGATACACTCTACATATACAGATACACTCTACACGTATACGGATACACTCTACACGTATACGGATACACTCTACACGTATACAGATACACTCTACATATACAGATACACTCTACACGTATACAGATACACTCTACACATATACAGATACACTCTACATATACAGATACACTCTACACGTATACAGATACACTCTACACGTATACAGATACACTCTACATATACAGATACACTCTACACGTATACAGATACACTCTACACATATACAGATACACTCTACACGTATACAGATACACTCTGTGCAATCTGTACATTAAAAAAAAGACATAATAACTTTGGTGAACGTCAGAATATCTCCCATCATGCCTTTCAACCTCTTCTCCCTAGTGAAAGTGGTGGACAACACCTTGACCACCATCATCATGTCCGTCGTGGGTGGAGTTATTGGCCTGGTCATCGTTGTCATGATCACCAAGGCCGTCGTGCTCTTCATCCTAAAGAGGTCTGCAGAGAAGAAGTAAGTGATGACAAATGGAAATCTACGGAAGTCTAGGCAGAGAATGCAGTTATTATCCTGTCAATTGCTGCTGAAAATCCCCCAATGGTATTTTACATTATACAAGGATAACACACACACACACACACACACACACACACACACACACACACACACACACACACACACACACACACACACACACACACACACACACACACACACACACACACACACACACACACACACACACACACACACACACACACACACACACACACACACACACACACAGGCAGGCAGCCCCCAGTTGTAGGCACATGATCGTGTTGTCTGGGAGTAAAGCACCTCGCTAACTGTCATTTGACATATTCATGCCCGGCAACTCATTAGTTGCCAGCTCACACCTTACCCTTTTCCTGTTAGCGCTGGGATTCGAACCAACAGCCCTTCGACTTCCCCCCCGTCCTTTGGAAAGTGTCATGGGGCTTTGGTATGCATGCCTTCGACAGCATTCGTTCAACTGCCTTGCATTCCTCACACCGGCTGACTCTCTCGTTCCCCTTTCTCCTTTTCTGTCCGTCTTTCTTCCTGTCTTTCTCTCTGCCTGTCTTGTTCTCTATATATCTCATTTCCCTCTCTCTCTCTGTTTTCTTCTTCGTCCTTTTCCTTCCCTCTCACAGTAAAGAGTGCCTTGTGAGTTCAGGACAGGACAATACAGAAAATGGCCTCAAGACAGCCAAAGCGGACAACAAAGCGACACCAAAGGCATGAGGCAATTGGGCGTATGTGTTTTTACATACACACACATATATATATATATATATATATATATAAATAAATATATATGCTATATATATATAAATATATATATACATATTTTGTATGTATACATGCACAAATGCTGAACAGTCAGAAAGCAGAAGAGTTTTATTGATGGGCTGTTTATCTCCTGTATGTATTAACACAGACAAATGTGAAATAAAATGTAAATGTATATTTTGGGGGAGGGGGGATCAGGCTGGACCAGACCAACTCCAATGACACCCTCCCCTTTTGCGGGGGTGGCCCAAACTGTCCCGTTTGAGCTGTCGTTACCGTTCACAGAGTCCCGTTTAACGAAAAAAGGTCACACCTTAAAACACTTTTGAGGGAACAACGCCACTGAGGTAACGACGGTGTAAACTACTTGGCTGTGGCTTTTGAAGGCCAAGCGGTGGGCTTTCTATTGTAACCAAGAGAAGGGAAGGGAGGAGCTTGCCGTAGGAGAGGAGGGGTCATTGGTGTTATTGGTCGAGTCCACTGCTGGTCTGATTCTGTTGCTTCTGATGAAACCCGGGTGCCTGTATCCACATCCTGCTCTCAGCGCTTTTAGGCAGTCCTAATGGCGCTATTTAAAAAGACAAAAAACACCGAAAAATAGAAACGAATGACAGTCCCTAGGAACCCATGTCCCCCTCTAGAAAGAAACGAAATGTCACACGATGCTGCTTCGAACAAATAACCAATGCGCTTTTTAAGCATGCGCTTTTTTAATTCTAGGAATATACGTAGGTGTGTACACGTCCATGTGTGCAACGCGTTCATTGCACAGGAGAGATTGCTGTCTTGTTCTGTTCGTATCTCTATGTACAGCGACTCAGTAGGCGTTTATTTACACCCACACTGTGTTGATATAGTTCTAGGTCCAATGCGGGATTGTTAATTCAACTTCAACCGTCTACGACATCGTATTGACCGATGCCTGCTACCAAATCCGTTGGCCGTCTTTACCTCCGAATCTTGCGCTGGTCCGGTTATAAAAAAACGGCCCACTATATTGCTGTGCATGGCGTCAAAAGTACTGCTGTGCGAGTATGAATCTGAATTATGGAATGAAGTATTACAAAGACATGCCGTCTCTTATGGCTCTGCCCGCTGAATAATGAATGTCCCATTTGATTCTGTAATGGATATCATTTAACTCTGAAAGCTATTTTCACCCTGTCGATATAACCAGGCCCAACCATAACCGTCTTTGTGTTAATGCCTTCGTTGTTTATTTCCAACGCGTTTCTATGCCGCGGCAAACGTGAGACACTTTAACATCCGTTAAGATCCAGTGTTGCCGTTTGAAATTACTCTCACCATATCTCTTGACTTCTCAGCGTGTGCGTGTATAGAGTATAGTTGAATGTGCGGTGACCGGACTGTTCATGAATGTGAACTTCGTAAGGTTTTCTGGGATATAAATCTATCAGGGGCCCTCCACCTCTTCACGTCACCTCTCTCCTAGCCCAAGTTAACACTCTGTACAGGGCTTAAGGAAGAGGTGATTCTGTTGACAAGGAAAGGGTAATGCTGGCACTTTACTCATACGGAATATCTTTACGGACATCTGAATTGTGGCTAATGCACGTTTACGGTGAAAGCTGCTGAGCTTAGTTAACTGTGGACACGTAGTCCCTCCAGGGAATATCCTTTCTCAACTTCCTTACTTTTAAGTGGCAGTTGTCACCTTCGGAAAGGTCTTCCTTATCGCTTAACATTAAACAGCAGCTTTTAGATTCAGGGGCCCTGGTGACCTGGAGCCCCAGGTATGGCTCTCAGACAGAGCACCTTGCGCCCATATCCCATTTGAGATTGTGGGATCCCTATAAAATCACCAAACCGTACTAATGACACTGGATCTACTTTAGTGACCCGGTTGACTTGTTGTTTTACGCCTTACAGTCACCATGGTTACCATGTGCTCCTACAAGCAATAAGGTCCACAACTTTAATGAAGTTTCGTGGCCAGCGACGCGGACGACGCAATAATCTGCCCATTAACCTAGATACTGGGGCGTGAAGATGGGCCCTGGGTCTATGCACTGATGGACCAACTGTCTGTATGGATGTAGTCCACCTGTATTGTATTGCCCCATAGGAAATGTGCCACACACACACACACACACACACACACAATTGGTTCCATGTAAGGTCAATGAAGCATCACTCGTTCTGAATTTGGACGCAACGCGCTAGGGGAGAAAAGCAATACTATTTTTGTCAGTGAGTCAGTCAGTATTCGTCGACGCGATTCTGCGTGTCTTTGTCCGTCGGTGTCCTCGTACGACGTATTCAGAAGGATGATGCCGATGAAGACATTGATCCATCAGGCTAGTTGCTTTATTGCGTGTTGTTTGCAGATTAATTCAGTGGCTTTCACCAGATCTGTAAACGTTCTATATGTATCATACTAACATAACAGTATAGTTGTAGTAATGCTATATATTATACTATATGAATTGATATTACATATGTATGAGAAGTATTAATACTGCGTCATTTATGTTTTTGTATTAATACGCGCAGCATAGTCATCCGTCCCTGTTCACGCTCCTTGTTATGTGGAGTTCCACAAGCCTAGTTTGACTAGTCGTGTCTGAGTTGAGATCCACAAGCCTAGTTTGACTAGTCGTGTCTGAGTTGAGATCCACAAGCGCAGTGCTTGACTGGACATGTCTGAGTTGAGATCTGCAAGCCCTGTGCTTGACTAGTCATAACTGAGTCGAGATCTACAAGCTCTGTGCTTGACTAGCCGTGTCTGAATCGAGATCTACACGCCCTGAGCGTGACTGTGCATGTCTGAGCCTCCAGGCACAGCGGTGAACGACTGGTGTGCTGCTTTAGAGGACGTTGGCATAGCAGCAGTGACGCTGTGTGAACTGCATGTTGCGTTAGACTGAAAGCTGTCTCAGGCCTGCATCGCCGTGGTGGATCGACACAGCTAATCGTGCAAACCTGTTTTCAGACACCACACGGAGAGCTGCATTAAGGCTGAAGGCGATTATGAGAGGATTATTACAATGTTATTAGACAAACATTTAGATTTTGATTAACTGAAACCTAGAGTAGTGTAGTGCAGTGCAGAGAAATGCAGGATACATCCTTCGGTCATTCGCTTCTTCCCTCTTCAGAGAAAATATAGAGAAAAAGAAAAGGATCTATAGCTCATCATCAGTGTTATTTAAACACCTATTTACCATGAAAAATCAAACCAACGCGTATAAACGTTAGGGACTCTCTGCAACTCAAACTATTATCATTCAGTTTTCCTGCCCGGTTATAACAGGTACTGGTCCAGTTTAAAGACTAGGGAGCTAATGTGTCCAGTCCTCAACACTGTTCGCTGCATTAGATAAGAATCTGATTTGTTACTATCGCGGGTTTTCCAGAGGCCCACTGCCTGAACGACACCTACTCACACTGCCAAGCCAAGAGTTTGTGAAATCTGCTCTCTGCTTCCCACATTCCAGTGCAGAGAACATACCCTGCTCCCCCCTGCAGTTTACAGCACACTGGGGTACGGTATCTCTGGGCAAACTGCATTTTAAACACTGCATTTTCTAAAGGCTCTGCCGTTTTTCGCCCACCAATGCTATATGAAAATAAATTTAAAAAATGTATTTAATCTTCTAAAAATGGGTGTACTTTTGTAGCCAACACTAGCTACCCCATTGGTTTACTCTATATTCAAGCAGGTAGGACTTTTACACTGAGCTTATACGTGGTCGGATCTGTGCCTGTGAGAATCACGAACACCGTTTTTTACCCATCATCCTTAGAGGAGATACCCACGGCTGTGCAGATGAACTGTACTCACTGGCCTCTCTAACAGGGATTTTACAATACATTTGATTGATTTGATTGATTGATTCTGCTGATTTGCATGAACTGCTATGCTATTAGCCCAAACCGAGGCCGAGGGCAAATGTGGTTAGTGCAGCGGAAAACTCCTGCCTTAACTGCCAAAATACACGTACTGACCGTAAGGCATGGCCAGAATGACAATAGCCCTCTAACACAATGTCTCCTCACCCCTGTCTCCTCACCTGTCTCCTCACCCCTGTCTCCTCACCTGTCTCCTCACCCTTGTCTCCTCACCCGTCTCCTCACCCCTGTCTCCTCACCCCTGTCTCCTCACCCCTGTCTCATCACCTTTGTCTCCTCACCCCTGTCTCCTCACCTGTCTCCTCACCCTTGTCTCCTCACCCCTGTCTCCTCACCCCTGTCTCCTCACACCTGTCTCCTCACCCTTGTCTCCTCACCCGTCTCCTCACCCCTGTCTCCTCACCCCTGTCTCCTCACCCCTGTCTCCTCACCCCTGTCTCATCACCTTTGTCTCCTCACCCCTGTCTTATGACATCTTTGATCTCTGTAATTATGTCTCGTCATCCTGTCATGACTATGCACCTCAATATGCTTGTGTGTTTTTTTTGGATTGTAACAACGACAAAATAAAGTATAAAGGAAATAAAAGTTTGCATAAAACGTTATTGTGAGTAATTGTTGATGTTTCTGTTTGCCCGTTCAGGCTGTAATATCGTATATGTTTTCCTAGCTCGTTTCTGCTCTCTTGACAGTTGCTCCCCTGTAAAGTCGACTAAATGGTGTCTTACGCTATCTATCCAGATGTAGCTTTATCAGGCGCTAGAGACAACAGAGACATCTCATAACTTTAATAAAAGAACATGTTTTAATTCAACAGCCATGACATTAACAGTCATATTGACCAGATGTAAAACAAAACACATTAAACTGTTACACCGGTGACAATACCAAACCTAGTATGCAGTAAATATATACAACCAAACCCAACATGTTCACAATATCCATTACACATTATGTACAGAATATTTGTCAATAAATATTTGACTGTCTGGAATATGTACCAATCCTAAACTCATCGGAGAGCACATTAAGGGTTTCTTAAATTCAGATGTGTCGCGTTTTTTCTACCAAATTACAATTCCAGAAAAGGATTGACTCTCATGACGGAAGTCTATCACACGCGTCTCTCCAGGGTTTACGCACACCCCCCCCCGAATTTATCTGTGCACTAAAATCTCTCAAGGTAAAAAAAAATACAGAGCATTATTAGAACATTGTAAAAACGTGGATATTATTGCTAACAGGGATTATTCTGAAATATGTTGGCACCCGGCGAACACGAGTCGCCTAAAAGTGCACAAGTGTACATACCGATTCTGGCTAAAGTACGGCAGGTTGAAGGGCCCGCTTGATGACATACAGCGTATGACGTTATTTCCTGTGGCATGACAGGGCTATTTCAAAAATAGCTACGATTTCATTTCTGTTCCCAGGTCAGGTCAAAAAAAAAAAATCAACGTGTTGTCAGGTTGGCTACAGCACGATCTGTAGCATAGTCACAGTGTCTCCATTATGGTCTAGCCTGCAGATGGCCTGTGTGCTACAGTACTAACAGTTTTCGCAACAAAACAATCAGTGAAATTGAAAGTATAATACAAAACTTAAGAATTGCCCTGAAGATACGGTCCAGATAAAAACTTGTATTATCTGTAAATGTACGCTCATAACATCACTAGACAGAAATGCTATATGAAAAAGTGATTTCCCATCACAAAGTGATCACCAGCCAAATTTCATAGAAATCTGGAAACACTGGAGGTTTACTCAAACTTACAGTATCTGTTGTATGCATGTAATAGCTGTTGTATGCATGTAATAGCTGTAGTATGCATGTAATAGCTGTTGTATGCATGTAATAGCTGTAGTATGCATGTAATAGCTGTCGTATGCACCTAATAGCTGTAGTATGCATGTAATAGCTGTAGTATGCATGTAATAGCTGTTGTATGCATGTAATAGCTGTTGTATGCATGTAATAGCTGTAGTATGCATGTAATAGCTGTAGTATGCATGTAATAGCTGTAGTATGCATGTAATAGCTTTAGTATGCATGTAATAGCTGTAGTATGCATGTAATAGCTGTAGTATGCATGTAATAGCTGTAGTATGCATGTAATAGCTGTAGTATGCATGTAATAGCTGTAGTATGCATGTAATAGCTGTTGTATGCATGTAATAGCTGTAGTATGCATGTAATAGCTGTCGTATGCACCTAATAGCTGTAGTATGCATGTAATAGCTGTAGTATGCATGTAATAGCTGTTGTATGCATGTAATAGCTGTTGTATGCATGTAATAGCTGTAGTATGCATGTAATAGCTGTAGTATGCATGTAATAGCTGTAGTATGCATGTAATAGCTTTAGTATGCATGTAATAGCTGTAGTATGCATGTAATAGCTGTAGTATGCATGTAATAGCTGTAGTATGCATGTAATAGCTGTAGTATGCATGTAATAGCTGTTGTATGCATGTAATAGCTGTAGTATGCATGTAATAGCTGTAGTATGCATGTAATAGCTGTTGTATGCATGTAATAGCTGTAGTATGCATTTAATAGCTGTAGTATGCATGTAATAGCTGTCGTATGCATGTAATAGCTGTAGTATGCATGTAATAGCTGTAGTATGCATGTAATAGCTGTAGTATGCATGTAATAGCTGTAGTATGCATGTAATAGCTGTCGTATGCATGTAATGGCGGTAGTATGCATGTAATAGCTGTCGTATGCATGTAATAGCTGTAGTATGCATGTAATAGCTGTAGTATGCATGTAATAGCTGTAGTATGCATGTAATAGCTGTAGTATGCATGTAATAGCTGAAGTATGCATGTAATAGCTGTTGTATGCATGTAATAGCTGTCGTATGCATGTAATGGCGGTAGTATGCATGTAATAGCTGTAGTATGCATGTAATAGCTGTAGTATGCATGTAATAGCTGTTGTATGCATGTAATAGCTGTTGTATGCATGTAATAGCTGTTGTATGCATGTTGCCATCACACAGCTGGTGATCGGTGAAAAGCATTGATGAATTGCGCCGGTTCACATTATCTTAATGCTCACGTGGAAATCTGTCTCCAATTTCCTGGAAACCTAGCTGCTGCCATAAATAGTATTTACATGAAATATGAATACTCTGAAGACATTTCATTGATGAACGCGGTCACTTCAGCATGATTCCTGTAAGCTGCCCCCTGGTCGCAGGTGTCACAGCAAACAGCACGGGCCTCAGGTGAGGGTTCGACGTGAATGATTATCATGTGCGTTTTCATCCCAGACTTAGTTGTCTCCTATCAAATGGTTTAGTTTTACCCAGCAGTCCCTGAGATATGATTCCTGAAATGGATTAAGCCACACTTAAGACAACCGTAAAAAACATGGTCAAGAAGTAAAGGAGTGTAGTGTGTGTGTGTGTGTGTGTGTGTGTGTGTGTGTGTGTCTGCGTGTGTCCAGGCACTTTTTTGTGTTCTTGTCGCCGGTGTAAATTGCACATTGAGCTTCAGGTTGACCATCCTTGTATGGCAGCCTACCGCGGTGTTGGCTTTCGGTCATCGTTTGGAGTTTCATTGCTTTTTCTGGAAGAACAAAGTACACACGGTCAGAACATTACACGGTCAGAACATTACACGGTCAGAACGTGCGACTAGTCGTCTCAGGACAGATGGAGTCAGGACAATGGCATGTTCCGCATCTAGGCGACACACAACAGACATTCCTCAACTACAGTGGATATTTCCCCTTTCCTGTTCACGCGTACGTACTTCCATGACAGTATAGATCCAGTTGAGCATCTGATCCACGTTACAGTAGACCCCCGGGAGGTTCTGTCTGGCGCAGCCGATACCCCAGCTCACGATCCCCACCAGCATCCAGCGCTCTGATTGGTGGACGAGGGGGCCGCCGCTGTCTCCCTAGAAACGCATCATACGTCAACATACAATGGCCTTGTATGTAAGCTAATGACCCGAGTTAAGTACTGCATATAAATTATTCAGCGGTGTGTTTGAATGTCCTCTGAACTGTCTTCATAGGCGAGCAAATCTCTGTTCGTCTGTCTGGGTTTTCTTTTGCGTCCACCCACCTGGCATGCGTCAACTTTGCCCTGTAGGTAACCGGCGCAAAGCATCCTGGGAGTTACGGCGTCTGCGTAGACAGTGGGACCCGCGCACACAGCCTGGTCGATCAGGGGAATGTTGGCTTTCTGGAGGACATTAGACACCTGACCTGAGGCGAGAGAATGAACACGGGAAATTAATTGACCCTGTTTACTTCTGTCAGCCTAGACACACGTGAAGAAAGAGAGCGGACGATTCAATTGGTTGTTGAAGACGGAGCTGATGAGAGCATTGAATAAAGGCGGGTCTATGCTCACCTTTCTCCTCCAGGTAACCCCACCCTGTCACAGTCATAGAGGCTCCGGCCGCCAGTCCCAGGTCCTTAGGAGGCAGGCACACGGGCCGACGATACTCTGACGAAAGTAAGGTAACCACACTGAAATACGCTTTCTCATTGTCGCATCCCGTCCTGCTCTCTTAACATTGTGTATTTTCCCTGCTGTATAGCTCGACGAAACTGACAGTTTGGTAAACTGGCCACTAGAGGTCAGCCTCCGCATTCAATGCTTCCCTTCTCTGGGGGTTTTTACCTGCCATGCTGACGGGTGTGGCCAGTCTCATCATAGCCACGTCATAGTCATTATGTTCGGCATTGTATTGTCCGTTCACAATGATCATGTCCACAGAGGAGCCTCCCAGAGCGGACAGGTAGGTGTTCCCAGACAACACAGTCCAGCGGCTCAGGGTCTTCTTGCTACTGCAGGAACAGGAGGGGGGCAGGGTTTAGCACAGAAGTCATCTGCATGTTGTGACTTAGCTAGCTTTGGATTCTGGTATTGAGACACTCTACAGAATAAATAGTGACGGTGTAATTTAGTTTAGATAATGCTGGGTTAGATATTTATTAATTAAATGTTAGTAATGTAGGTATTGGCTTTGTAGATATTGACCCAGTCTACAGTGTAGATGTTGGCCCAGTCTACAGTGTAGATATTGGCCCAGTCTACAGTGTAGATGTTGGCCCAGTCTACAGTGTAGATATTGGCCCAGTCTACAGTGTAGATATTGGCCCAGTCTACAGTGTAGATATTGGCCCAGTCTACAATGTAGATATTGGCCCAGTCTACAGTGTAGATATTGGCCCAGTCTACAGTGTAGATGTTGGCCCAGTCTACAGTGTAGATGTTGGCCCAGTCTGCAGTGTAGATATTGGCCCAGTCTACAGTGGAGATATTGGCCCAGTCTACAGTGGAGATATTGGCCCAGTCTACAGTGTAGATATTGGCCCAGTCTACAGTGTAGATGTTGGCCCAGTCTACAGTGTAGATGTTGGCCCAGTCTACAGTGTAGATATTGGCCCAGTCTACAGTGTAGATATTGGCCCAGTCTACAGTGTAGATATTGGCCCAGTCTACAGTGTAGATATTGGCCCAGTCTACAGTGTAGATGTTGGCCCAGTCTACAGTGTAGATATTGGCCCAGTCTACAGTGTAGATATTGGCCCAGTCTACAATGTAGATATTGGCCCAGTCTACAGTGTAGATATTGGCCCAGTCTACAGTGTAGATGTTGGCCCAGTCTACAGTGTAGATGTTGGCCCAGTCTACAGTGTAGATATTGGCCCAGTCTACAGTGTAGATATTGGCCCAGTCTACAGTGTAGATATTGGCCCAGTCTACAGTGTAGATGTTGGCGCAGTCTGCAGTGTAGATATTGGCCCAGTCTACAGTGTAGATGTTGGCCCAGTCTACAGTGTAGATAGTCAGGTGGACTGTGTTCCGATCATCGGTTGAAACTGACCCAGAGAAGCAGTGTGCTGCCGTGACGACCCAGCGCGGTGACACCAGCGTGCCTCCACAGGTGTGCTGTCCGTTCGACCGCAGGCTCACCTGCCACGGCCATCCGTATATGGTGGTGTCCACCCCTCCCACGATACGGTCTGACGGGCCCTGTACGCCGCATTCTGACAAACGCACACACAGCAGACGTTTCAGTTCCGCCAAAGACAAGCGCGTTACAAAGTACCCGCTCTGACATGACACCCCGAAAGAGTCGTACACATCGTTAGCGTAGATAATGAACGTTGACTTTAGTGGTGGGCAGACGTGATGCTAAGCGGAGGTTAGCATAGCCGCCATTCGGTTACACATGCATGCAGCCAAATGGCCCCAGTGGCATTTTTCATCATATATCTGTCTGCTGTGTGAGTCTCATGTCATATAACCTTTAATAAATATGTTCCTAATTGATCAGTCTGGGGAAGAGGTGGGGTGGCGGGGGGGTAATGTAAGGTGTCAGAGGTAGGTACCTGAGCAGGACAGGGAGATCACGGTTCCCGAACTACACGCCTGGCTGAAGTCGAAAACAAAGGCAGTCATTAGACACGGATAACACACGAGCTGTGTACATAGTTGGGTGATACATAGCCCCTGGACACTATAGGGTTAATTAATCTTCAGAGTTGTGAGCAGTGAGCCTGCCGGACCGGTTCTTCCTGTTTCGTGGAGTTTAAGAAACACTGACAGGGGTAAACAGAAACTCTTAAAACGGAGAGTATGACACGGATACAGAAGTGGGACAAAGAAAAATGAAGACAGACGAAATAAAGGAAATTTTTAACGAGACAACGTAGAGATAGAAAATAGAAAGAAGAACAGAAAACGAGAGATGGGCAAAAGGGAGAAGAGATAGGGAACAGAGCGAGAGAGAAAGCAAGACACTGAGAGCACGAAAGAAACAATAGCAGAAGAAGAGAGAGAATGGCTTAAGTGAGAGAAGGAGAATTAGAGACAAACTAAAGGCTGAAAACAGATGAGACAAAGAAACAAGGATCAAACCCGTAGGCCACTTTAATCCCAAACAAATCCTGTCAAATCAACAACGAAATATTTTGAGGACAACTCAGAGATAATTTGTTACTTAAAATGACATGTTGCTAAACATTTTAATAGTCTGTCACCAGTGACTTTTTACTCATTACGTTGAGTAACGTTTACTCACAACCACCGGGTTGTGTATTTGCCCCCGCAGTCTATCTTAAGCGTAACCTTGTCCCCAGGTTATTGTGCAAAGCGAGTTTGGGCCAAGTGCTTGAGAACAGGATTTGATCAGGGGAACTGATCTTATTGTACTTCTACGTACACACAGAGTGGGGAAAAACCGTGTGACCCAACGCAAGTTATTCTCAGTTAGGGTATTTGGAATATCCAGGGTGCTGGGCGTGTTTTGACTACAGTATGCTTTGAGAACCTGTGCGACAATCAAACATAATATTATAATATACCGAATTGCATGTACGATTTCAGAAACTGTGCGTTCTTTGACAACAACTGCTGCATTTTATCTAATATAAATATGTTTCGTGGTAATAAAAAAATATATATATAAACAGGAAAGAATAAAAAAAAGAATATGTGCAATGGAGTAGGCAAGAGATTCCACTGTGGAAATAATGGACATGCCGATTAAGAGATTACGAACAGGGCTTTTGTCTCGCAGGCAAAAACATCACAGCGAGCGGTTACGTTTCACGCCTTTTCAAATATAACACAATGAAATGGTCTCACCTGTCAATGACGGTCTGGTTAATGGGAGTGGTTCCGGCCGAGCCCCTGACCGTGGAGAACGGTCCGTTCTTTAGCGACGGGGTCAAGCTCGCCACAGAGGTGTTGCTGCTTCGTGGCTTACTGTGGACACAGGCAGGAAGACGTTCACTACGCCGGTAATATCAATTACAGTCAGGGGACATTCTGACTTGAAGCAAGTGCCGACTCACTTGGTGTAGCCCAGGTTCTGACAGGCTTTCAGCGTGTGCTGTTGTGTCCAGCCTTCACTGCACACGGACCTCCAGCCGGTTCCTGCGCTGTAGATCTGAAGAACGTTGCTCTGAGAGGCCAGACGCACTGCACAGAAGTAGACAGACATAAAGAGGTTGTTTTTACTGTCTTTTTATTTCTACTTTTAAAAAAGTTGTACTGTGAGTCATTAATCCCAGAGTACACATTGGCAATGTGTTCAGGGCTATGTCCGTGAAGCGAACTGGAAGTATGTTGTGTGTGTGATTGTGTGTGTGTGTGTTCACCTGGAAAGATGGTGCTGACCGTTAGGTTGGTCACACACGCCAGTTCGTCCTCTCCTCCCGCACAGTCGGGCTTCCCGTTACACGCCAGGTCCAGAGAGATGAACTTCACGGACCGAGAGCAGTAAAAGTACTTGCTGTCTATCAGCAGCTTGACTGGGGGCAGAAGATGGGGGGGGCAAAGGGCAGGGGACGGGAGACAGAGGACGGGAGACCGAGGTGGGGAGACAGGGGACAGGAGACAGGGGACGGGAGACAGAGGTGGGGAGACAGGGGACGGGTGACAGAGGACGGGAGACAGAGGTGGGGGGACAGGGGACAGGAGACAGGGGACGGGAGACAGAGGTGGGGAGACAGGGGACGGGTGACAGAGGAAGGGAGACAGAGGAGGGGAGACAGGGGATGGGTGACAGAGGAAGGGGGAGGTATAAAGGGCAGTGGGCAGGAGAGGACAGAAGTCAGGGCCATGCCGTCAAAATCGACAATCTGTGTGACTTAACTAGAACGTTCACTTTCGTGTAATTGAATCCAGTTTTTCGGCCATGGTTTCAAATGTAAACCGTCGAACGATCATGTTGATCTGCACTCACTGAAATATCCGCAGGTCACCAGGATTCCCAACACGACCAACACAGCCAACACTGTCAATATGATGTTCTTCTTATTCGGCGGAGACTTCTTCGTCTGGACCTTGGTAGCCGTCATTGGCTTTCTGTGTTTGCCCGGTCGTGCAGGAACTACGGAGAGAGAGACGGAAGAGGCACGATTCTGCATCAGCGTTCTTCCGGAGCTTCACGCGATGACCGCTAATTTGCATACGCCACGAGATTGTGACATGTCCAACACCTCAGGAAGGGCTTACCTTGTTTAGCTGGATTTAATGGCCTGTCGCTTCCGTCAGCCTGATTGTCAGTCTGTACAGAGAATGGAAGAGAATCAGTGCTCTATTATTCCTGCTGGCAGAACGTCCGACAGTGTGCAACAGAGAACAGAGAATTTATCGAGGGAAGGTGCAACAGATTATCTACAAGTACAAAAAAAAGTCTGTATAAATCTCTCTATAACTTTTCCTTTGGTTAAAAATAGACAGGATTATGTTTTTCTGTTAAGGTGTCTATGATCAAACAGTCATACTGGATGGCTTTCTCAGGTGTACCACAGCACAAATGGACGCCATGTTTACTGTCATTGTTGTGAGTCATTGCTGCTAAATGTTTCCGAGAACAAACGCGTCAGGTAGAGAACGGCCATCGAAATCGAAGACAACAACAACATCGTGAAACTCCTCACGGACTGGTTCTGTCAGTAACATTTACAAGATTCGATTTAGACATTTATTTTGCTGGTCGACAAAAACTTGACACGTCTGGACACACTTAGAGACTATGAACGGACTTTAGTTTGTACAGGCTACACACGCTGACTGGACTTTTCCCAACACACTCTGCAACAGTGAATACAACAAACAGCCCTTGGCGGAACCTCTATCACACGGAAGATCGAAATATAGAAGATAACACTGTGTCGTTTCCCGAAAGATGTTCATGATAGCGAAGCTGTCCCATTAATATAAAACTTCACTGCAGTTCCTCTATTCTCACACTTGAAAGACATTTTCCAGTAAAAAACCTTAATTTCCATCATGTTCTCTTCTGATCTATCCGGTTTCAGACAGTCTACACAAGAAGAAGTGCAAGTCATATTATTGGGAATGGTTGGATGTTAAACTCAAGCCCCGGACCAGTTGGGACGGTAGAGAATCTGGCATGTCACTTGTTTAGATCTGGGTTGGTGACAAGCCATGCAGCCTCTAATATGCCGTTTGAGTCTGTGACGTTAAAACACGCAGTGATCTGCTTTTTTTCAGGTTGTCAAGAGCGATCTCCGAGCCAACCACAAAGGCCACATGCGGAGGTGGACAACATGCATGACTCTATTACAGCCCAGTGGTTATAAAGCCTTGTTACTGCTGGAGTGCTTGTGTTAAATGTGTCATGGAATGAGTACAAATGTGACAATACAAAAAATTTAACCGAAGACTGTAAGTTATGGCGCCTGCTGTCGTGAAAGAGAATGTTTTTTCTTTTTTGGACACAACAGTGTGAGTATCTACGCGTAAGAGCCAGAGCGAACACACAGTATGTTAATGTGGATTTAAATGACACAGACTCAAACACAGAGAGAGAGAGAGAGAGAGAGAGAGAGAGGGAGAGCGACAGAGCGAGAGAGAGGAAGATAAATATCTGGTTTGGCTTAAATAGTTGGTATAGACAGATAAAGACAAACCAACAAATGGATGGATGAACTACATAGATGGATGCCAGAGGAAGGATACCAGATGAACCAGAAATGTGACACGTCGTGGTGGTCAGCTGACCAGCCAGAAACAAACATGTAGAGTATTTGGTCATTAATAGACAACGTACATCAGATGGTCCCCTTATTTATCATGTGTCAATAGTGTCCAAACGACTGTAGTTTTTCAATTCATACCCGATGCCTAGTGATGTGTACAC
Organism: Dallia pectoralis; assembly: GCA_029465975.1. Lineage (NCBI taxonomy): Eukaryota > Metazoa > Chordata > Actinopteri > Esociformes > Umbridae > Dallia > Dallia pectoralis. Next base: position 6,218,482 of record CM055755.1, read on the forward strand.
TGATGTTAAGTGGGGTTTCTCCTTGTGTTTTGTAGGCTCTAGCTGTAGACCGACAGAGGGACAGACAGAAAGACAGGGGGACAGACAGACAAACAGACCGGCAGACAGAAGACAGGCAGGTGTACTATGGTAGCTTTGCCTATTTGTCCCAGGCAGGAGAATTAGCACTCCGGACTTAGATACAGGAGGTTCCTCAGCTAATGTCACTTGGGCTTGTCTGACTCTCGTGTTCACGATACTCTTCTCTCTTTACTTTGTGGTTTGTATAATAAAGGAAGAGAGCAACAAAGGCCTTCTTTTATAGACGCTTCACTTTAGAGAAGCTACACTGCTGTTTTAATCTGGGGGAAGGTATCCACGGCAACACACACACACCTGTATGCAAACGCTTAGGCATTCACACGCAAATCACTTACAGAGACTATTTGCTTGCTTTAAAACAATTTTAAATTGTACACTGTAGTGTAAATATAAACGTAAAATGTTTTAACCCAAAAGTGACCATAGGTTTAACATATTTCATCAATTAGTTACATTTTCTGCTTTTAAGTTGTTGTTTCATTTCATTAATTTAACATAAAAAAAATGTGACTGTAAAAATCGATATAGAATAGATATCAGCTAAACGAACACACCATAATAGATCACCCACGACATACATCTCAATAGATGCCCGTGTCCAATACTTTAAGAAACACTTGCCTATGAAGGTTGCCTCTAAATTAGTAACACAAAAATCCCAATACCTTGCATCTCCCTGAGTATGTCATTTGGGTTCAAACAGTTTTGTCCGTTCCTACTCACCCTCATTGTGGTTCCGCTCTCAGTTGGACCGAAGACACTAAACGATCTTTTAGAGTTTGGCCAGCTCCAGTTTGCGTCCATTCGATTACTGTCTTTCCCTTACTGGTTTATCGTGTCTCTCTCTCTCTCTATTCCCTACCTTGCTCTTTGACCCTCACTTAGGTAGTGACCTTGTATCTGTCGTGCAGGTTGCCTTTGTTGCCCTGCTGTAAAACTCTGCTGCCCTATAACCGGCTGCCCTTGTGTTTCTGTTTGTGTGCCGGCTCAGCTGAATAACCTCAGGGGATTTGTTTGTGAACGACCCAGCCCCTGCCGACAAAACAAATCCAATCTAGTGTCTGTGATCCAAAACCCGACGCCTTCCACTCCGTACCTGCACGCCTCTCTACTTCCTTGCTCTCTTCTGACGTAACCCTGGGGGTTTTTCTGTCTTTTCACCCTGTCCGTCTGCCACTTTGCACGCATGCACTTTGTGTAATCCGAGCGGAGAGTCTCCCGTCGGTCAGGGTGTGGCCAGGTCCTGTCAGGTTGTTTTGAATTCCAGTTGGAGTCAGTTGGAGTTTCAGCTGACTTTGCCGCTCGCCGCCACAGCCGGAGGACGTGTGTCTCATAACCCAGGAATGCAAACGAGAACGCCGTGATTTTGTCATCATTGTGTTTTTGTCAAACTCTTGTCTTTTGTACCTTCGCCACTTCACAACAACAGGATTTATTTTTGTCTGCTATGTAATATATGCTGTGTTATTAAGCTATGACATTGTAAATCAAATCATAAATTTAGAGCCATCGTTTTGAAGAGGGGTGATAAACCAACGGTTCACAAGCATGTTTTGTGCTAAATGGTTAACATAATATCCGCCCACACACACGCACACACACACACACACACACACCTCAGGCTATGTGTGAGTGATGTGTGAACTTCTTGACTGGTGTTGCTAAAAGCAATGACTCTTTATGTCCATTGGATTGTCAATGTTTCCGACATTCCAGTCAACGGATCGTTTTCCTTAGATTCCGGCAAAACACTCCATTACAACTGGGATTCATTCCTACATTAAACCAGGATTTCTGCGTAACTTAAAAAACCAACAGACCTGTCGCAAATAACCATAATTCACAACAACACCAGAAGCGTTGTGATCATCGGATATGAAATGATAGCTGACAAACTGCAGCTGTGAAATCAACTGGCGCTGTGAAAGTCTCTGCATCTGTCCGGTTCAGCGTCCCGACCCCTGACCCCTGACCCTGGTTGTGTTTCGATAGTGCTCGCCAGGGACGATACGGAAGGAGAAGGAACGAAACAGGGAGAAAGAAAAAGGGAGAGCGACAGAAACTGAAATCGGCTGAGCAGGACAAGAGAATGTTCCTCTGTTGAAAACAAGAAGTGATTGATGACCCGATGTGACCTCGGACCCTGTCATCACAAAACTGCCTCCCTGCCTCAAATTGAGGAAGTCAGTGAAGAGCATTCGGTTTCAAAGGTCACTCATTTATGGTTTTGTTATTAGACATGCCTGCCAAATCAAGATACAGTCAAACTGCCAGCAATGGAAAGAGTCTCCTGTTTAATACCAGAGTATCGATGAGCATCGCTGCAAATAAAGGTTTCAAAAAAGACATTTTGGAAAAAAAAGACTTAACGCCAGTATGTCATTATTGCTTCCCTGTACTCGACCAAAAGAACGATGTCAAATCGAAGCTGGCAGTGGTAACGTTTGGCAGACAAAAATGTTAGTGACATGACAGCAATTCATTTTGGAATTGATCCAAAAGGAGTGAGGCAATCATAAAAAAGGCAACGTGTCCTAATGCAGACCGGTGGAGAGAAAAACTCAGCAAGTTAGCTGATGAAATAACAACAGGGAAGGGATGCCTGCCTCAAATAGGAACACCTGTCTCTAATAAGGAAGAGTGAGAAAAAAAACATCTGAAATATTAAAATCTTTACGGTTTTCTAAAATATGACAGTACAAGAAAATGAATATTGACAAATAGTTCCCCTGAAATGTCCCTAGGAGGCGCTGGCGCCTTTATGCAACCAGCCCGGGTTAAAACTGTCCCCATTGTTCGGGATAAACAATTTAAACATGAAAGGTATCAAGCCTGCCACGATTGGTTAGCTAACCAATAAAGAAGGTGACACATTTAATCACTGCATTTGAATGGCTGATTTAAAAGTAATGGGCGGGTTACTTTAACCGGTGGAGTCTCTTAAGCATCAGCTTGTGAGACCACACTGCATTCCAGGCACACTGTAGATGTTCTCTCTGGTGTTCTCTATTGTGTTCTCTCTGGTGTTCTCTCTGGTGTTTACCCTGGTGTTCTTCCTGGTGTTCTCTCTGCGGTTCTCTCCGGGGTTCTATCCGGGGTTCTCTATTGTGTTCTCTCTGGTGTTCTCTCTGGTGTTCTCTGTTGTTCACTCTGGTGTTCTCCCTGGTGTTCTCCCTGGTGTTCTCCTGGTGTTCTCCCTGGTGTTCTCTATGGTGTTCTCCCTGGTGTTCTCTATGGTGTTCTCTCTGGTGTTCTCTGTTGTTCACTCTGGTGTTCTCCCTGGTGTTCTCCCTGGTGTTCTCCTGGTGTTCTCTCTGGTGTTCTCTGGTGTTCTCTCTGGTGTTCTCCCTGGTGTTCTCTGGTATTCACTCTGGTGTTCTCTCTGGTGTTCTCTCTGTTGTTCTCTGGTGTTCTCTCTGGTGTTCTCCCTGGTGTTCTCTGGTGTTCTCTCTGGTGTACTCCCCGGTGTTCTCTCTGGTGTACTCCCTGGTGTTCTCTCTGGTGTTCTCCCTGGTGTTCTCTGGTGTTCTCTCTGGTATTCTCTCTGGTATTCACTCTGGTGTTCTCTCTTGTGTTCTCTCTGGTGTTCTCCCTGGTGTTCTCTCTGGTGTTCTCTCTGGTATTCACTCTGGTGTTCTCTCTGGTGTTCTCTCTTGTGTTCTCTCTGGTCTTTAACAAAACGGTCAAATCTACTGACAACTACATTATTGCCACCCAGCGAAATTATTAAAAAGTTCAAACACAGTAACAGGGACTGTAAACAATGAGAGGACGATATTCAGACGATGTGTAAAACACTGAGAAAATGAAGCATTTCCACAATCACTACAGCAATGGCACTAGCTGAGGTTGGTCAAGTACAGCTGCTATAACGGTCAAAATTCTTCCATCCCCAATATATCCAAGAAGGACATCTATCTTTTCTGTGAAATATTGAATTCAATTACTGTTTAGATTGACATAATTGAATTCCAGAGAGACTCAGCAGACTTATCGATGAAGTAGTTTTGTAGGGATTCTCTGTCCATTTCACAGGGGTTAGACACATATTTATCCCCACAGACCAAGTGCTACCTTTACGCTTTCAAGCTACATTTGCTCCAGGGATTTTTGATTTGATTCGTTCCTTCTACCACAGACTTTGCTGATAGCTACGCTATTGTGTCAGATACGGTATGATCACTTTTTCTGGGGTGTTTGATTGTCAAACATAGCTGATGATGGTCAGGTTAGCAATTAGCAGGTTAGCAGGACACATGCACAGAGTTTCAGGAACATGAATTATGTGTTTGATAGACCTTAAACCTCAGTACTAAAGAATGACACTGGTTGTTGGCGTTGGTGTTTGATAGACCTTAAACCTCAGTACTAAAGAATGACTCCGGATGTTGGTGATGGTGTTTGATAGACCTTAAACCTCAGTACTAAAGAATGACTCCGGATGTTGGCGTTGGTGTTTGATAGACCTTAAACATCAGTACTAAAGAATGACACTGGTTGTTGGCGATGGTGTTTGTCTAAATATCTTCGGTGGTCTTGATCCTTATATAAACACTACCGAGGTAGTCTTTCTCTTACAAATCCTTTACTCTTCATCACAAAAATTGTTGTGAGCCTTTTTTAAGTAGAATCCAGCTAAATAATGAGCCTATTCAAACTATTTTCTGTGTCATGTCTGCTTGTTCCAAATCTGTGTTTTAAGGAAACAGTTTAGGAAGATTCCTAGCCAGCGATGAGGACACCAGACAGGTGTGCCTTACACCAAGGCCCACACAAATAAATAGGTTCTTGTTTGTCATGCCTGTCTGATAACCTGATTTTCATAATGGAAAAAGTCCCTGAATGTTTTTCTTTGGCACTTTTCCCCACGAACAAACACGTTAAGTATCTCTATGACCAATACGTTTATTATGGTAACTATGTACTCAATGTCGGGAACATTATTTAAAATTAAAATTTCAACAGAGTTCTCAGTGCAATGTAAATAGTTACCTTACTTATTAAACGTGCTGTGTTTACTTTAGTTGCAATATCCTGGACTCGTGTTTGTCTTGGGTCTTGGTTGGGAAGATGAATTGTGAGACTTTGGTTAGCTTCCAGTTCATAGAATGGGTTTTCTATTGCGGCGTCTATTCAGCCTGGCTTTTCTTTGTGTTGCCTTATCTCTTCAAACTGGATCCTACCTTCACAATACCCATGTTACCCATTTGACTACCAACTGGGGTAAACGACCCTGGAGACATATTTTTGAGATAAGGTGCTTTCATTACATTTTGTTATTTCTTAGTTCTTTAACAAATCAAAATTAAATCGAATGTCATTATGCTCTTTTCACAACGACAGTTGCACGAGATGACTGGTAGCTGCAGAAACGCAAAAATGGACTGAGATAACAAATAAACAGGAAAAAGAAATCACTTACAAATAACAAATAGTTGCACCGTATCCTGTTGTCTCTATAAGCAGCCATTTGAGAGCACTCTATATCTAATCTGAAGATAGCGGACCAAGAAAGCAAATAATACGCTCTGCAAGGTGTCCTGACGTTAGCTAACTTTCTGTGGAATGTGTGGTGTAATTAGCTATCTAACGTTAGCAAACCTTTTATGATGGAGAAAAACATTGAGGTGTGTTGTTTTTAATCTTGTCTCCCCGGCAAATAACAGGCCACCCAACTCACAACATAAAGGACTCAATCACCTCCAAAATCACAGTGTACTAAACCAACATTATTACGTTTAATTTGAAATCTGCTTGTGCTTGCCAAAACTGCAACGCCTTGCTTACATGCTCAAATTCTACAAGGAGAGACCCAACAAGTTTCGCCAGCCTGTGAGTGCTCCTGTGTTCCTGTGAGTGCTCATGTGTTCCTGTGAGTGCTCATGTGTTCCTGTGAGTGCTCATGTGTTCCTGTGAATGCTCATGTGTTCCTTTGAGTGCTCCTGTGTTCCTGTGAATGCTCCTGTGTTCCTGTGAATGCTCCTGTGTTCCTGTGAGTGCTCATGTGTTCCTTTGAGTGCTCATGTGTTCCTGTGAATGCTCATGTGTTCCTGTGAGTGCTCCTGTGTTCCTGTGAGTGCTCCTGTGTGTGCTCATGTGTTCCTGTGAGTGCTCTGTTTTCCTGTGAGTGCTGTTTTCCTGTGATTGCTCTGTTTTCCTGTGAGTGCTCTGTTTCCTGTGAGTGCTGTTTTCCTGTGAGTGCTCTGTTTTCCTGTGAGTGCTCTGTTTTCCTGTGAGTGCTCTGTTTTCCTGTGAGTGCTCCTGCATCCATTGGCATACTAGTCAACTGAAGTTAAAGCAAACATTCTGTCCATTAGGTCGGTTTGTAGACCATTTCAACATGTGCAGGTGAAATATTAGCCAGGGTTGAACTTGGTTTGCCCTCGTTAAATGTGTCGTTTATTTTTAGATTTTTTTTCTTGAAATACCAAAACTTACATGGCTGACCTTGGAGATCTCACAGAAAGTGTATTTCACTTGTAATCGCAAGACTATTCAAAGGGAATACCAATCAGCATTTTAATTGAAAACCCAAAACGAGAGTTGGATGTTTGTACCGGTCAATAAATTCCTGCGCTGATATCGCCTGTCTCCTGTACACAATAAACGGCCGCACGCCAGCTCGTTCTATATCAAGACTATAATTCCAAATGAAACGGTAGCCCGCACAATCAATGGGAATATTTTTTTTTAGGATAACATTACACGATTATAACACAACATGCCTTGACATAATCAAAATGACAACTTACATCAGGTGAGCTGGAGGTGTGTGTAGGTCCTTTAACCTCAGTCCTAAAGTTGGAATCCGGTGCTTGTGGATGTTCTGAGATGTTCTGAGTTCACCGGTCCGACGTACTGTAAGGCTGCCGGGGTGGAAGGGAATTTGGAATGCTCGTGCCGTTCCATGCACCTCTGACACAATGTTTTTTAAATTCCTTTTCCAGAATATGTACTCCTTCCCTCTTCCCCCCCGGTGGGGTGGGAGGGATGTTTCCGGGCAAATGATTAACGGGCCGAGTCTCTACCTTCTGGTCAGCGCATTGTATCCCCTCGTTCTCGGATTACACACCTGAATATGTTCTTATGAGGAAACCGTTCAAGGAAGTGTATAGTCAGTCACGGCGATCCGGCTAGTCTATTCCATTGTGTTTTCATCAGGCTTTATTATCCACTTACTGCTGCCCCAGCTGACAGCACCCAGGGAACAGTGAAATGGGGGCAAAACATTTTTTATTTAAGCTTTATTTAGCCAGGTAGGCCGACTGAGAACAAATTCTCATTTGCAACAGCGACCTGGCAAAGATGATGCGAAAAACATGTGCAGGACAAAATAGAGTTACACAATAAATACACAGAACAGAAAAGTGCAAATGGCAGAAAGACACAATAAGGCAAAAAAGGGGTGAAGTTATACAGCATTGATAGGGCAATGACAACTATATAACAGATATACAATGAGTATCTATATACAGGATGTACAAAGATTAAAGTGTGTCTAGAGGAAGGTCATTTGAGTGCATGAATTATACGTCTGAGGTTTTGAGGCAAAGAGCATTTGAGCATACCTGAGCAAATAGAGTAATTCAAGAATGTAAGCAGGTATGACAGCAGTGCAGGTGAGAGAGGTCCACTGTGTAAAAATGCCATGGCATAAGTAAGAAGTTAAAGACAGTTAACAGGTACAGAGATCAGACAGGTGTTCAGACGGGATTAGACCTTGGGTTTAACAGGGTGGCAAAGTCACTTCGGAATGACCAGCTGCTAATTCAGTCCAGGAAGTGGCGGGAGTTGTGGATGGACCTCATGTAGAGATTGGTGAAACACAAGGGAAATGTGCTTTCATAGTAGAATGAACCGATTTCCCTCTGCTTGCGTGATTCGATTACCAACGTGAACCCGAGTCCAGAAGGGCCATTTCCTCTCCCGAAAAAACCCAGTTTTGTCGTTAGTTAGGGCTTGTTTACATTACGAGTGCCAGAACCAAATGCCAGGCAGACTTTTCGGTTCGCCTCTCCAGTCACCATTTTCGTAACGTCTGAATTCACACCGGCATGTCTGAGCTGTACCACGAACGACAGTGACCGTCAGACGGATGGGGAATTCGAACAATACGCAAGCGCACGACAAAGAAACGTATTTCACTTGCGTGTCATTCGACGAGGTAGTCGATCGAAAAAACACTACTTCACATTGTGGCGTCTCCAGTTATTGATAGCGGAAACATTTTAACTACCAAATGTTCAGGCATCTTGGGTCTTTCCGATATCTCTTGATTACAGACGTTTGTCTTTGTGTCGATGCGTATATTTTACAGGCTATCTCGTGGGCTTCTGTAAGTCATCCAGACAGTGGTCATTGACTCTGTCTGGTCACGTTGAGGCTCACAGGTCCCTCGGTTCAAGCTCACAATCCCCGAACGCAACAGAAACATCACGTGATGAATACGTCGAACAAGGCCCATATGTCCTTCATTCGATATATATGTAGTGTTAAAAACGCCTTGATTGTGCTTGTTAAATTGCTTACAATACCCTGGGCTTTTTTTAGGACCGTGGGGTTCGGTGTTTGGTTGCTATTCTGGGTCTTTTGATTGCATCCATTTGGCTTGTCGTTGTCAGTAAGTCACACAATTAGGTAATTTACCTGCCTCTTTACCTATTGTATGCAAAAACATCTTGCCTTGCCTTGTGTAATATATATCACTATATTACTGGCAGCCATGACACTAATGGCGAGAATTGTGCAGAAGAGGAAATGCCCTCTAATGATTAGCTGTAGCTTCTGCCTGAAGGGAACCATGCCTACAGTACCAAGCTAATTTATTTACCGTTCTAAAAGTGTTTTTTGCTTCTGTTCAGTGACTGAGCTCAGGTTCCTAATTATATTAATATATAATATAAAAGACCCTTCTAAATATTTATTGCCCAGGTTCTAGAGACCTCGTGAATACATTTTTTGAGACCTGGAAGTTCTAAAGACTTCTTGGCCAGGTTCTAAAGTCCTTTTGAACCTAGATGTGACATGTACACAGTTACTGCTGAGATGTAATGTTTTAAATGTACTTGATGCCAGTAAACAGGTTGCTATGAATATAAAATGCACATATTTTTTTATTACTTATTTTTTCCTTTGTAAATCACGTTGAATTGCTTCTATATGAATTGTACTATGAATTGTGCTATATAAATAAACTTGTCTGCAGATTTATATTTTTTTACTATGTCAAATATTCAAGCTACTCAATACGACTGAGTGTAGGACTTTGACTGAGCCACTATAAGGCCTTAACATCTAATCCCGAAGCCACTTCAAATGTTGCTTGAGCCCTGGTACTTGAGAACAGGTCCCTGCTTAAACAAACATTTCCTCCCAGGGTTCATTTTTTGCTGACTGAAGCGGTCCTGTTCTCTTGCAGTATACTTCTGTAATTCAAATGTTAGTTAAGATTGCAACGTACGTAGCGCGTGAGTTTTTACCAAATCAGTTGATATTGGTCACATCTGACCTTACTACCGTTTCATTCCATCTGGGACCCTGTCATGCTTGCATAAAGCTGTTTTTGGCTACCCCTTACTTTCTTCTCACCCTCCAATAGTCTTCTTTTGGTTTGAGTACTGAGTTTTAAGGAACAGTGACTTTTCAATGAAATAATTAAAATAATAAAAACAAAACACATATTCCCACATTTATATACAGTTAAATGCACAGTTAAACTGTGCCCAAGGCAATCCTGACAAATGTCTAAAATGCTAAGAAAAATCATTTTTAAATGTGCATTATCACAATCTGCCAGCAGGGGGGGGCATAAACCCCAATGATGTAGCCCAGGCTCGACTGCAGTGACAACAAGACAAGTCCTGCTGTGGTTCTTAAACTGACATTTCAGTGTTGTGATTCCAAAAGTTACGAGTTGACCTGAGAACAAAATATGTATAACTGTGGGGAAGTATCTTAAAAAAGTTTGTTTCCTTCAGTCATGCACTGCAGAAGTAAAACTCCTTGTTTCCTGTTTTTGTCTGTTTTTATCTCATTTCTGAATGTAGGAGTCCCTTCTGAATAGTCCATCACAAAAAGTTATTCAACCGCAAACACAGGACTATAGAAACCAGTAGCCAACTAAGTTGTATAAATTACAACACAACGACTACAGTTTCATCAGATTAGGCTCCATCATAAGGCCTTATGTACTTTACCATATCAGTGTCAATCATTGACCTGTGATTTGTGAACTTGAGGTGTCCATAGAAACATGTAAAACTAATGTGTGGACGAAGCAGATACAAATGGGAATGATCCTAAATGCTAGAGCCTCCAGATAACCATTAGTTTGGTCCCCGGTTTGAGATAATCTAAAGGAGAGGAGACAATGTCCCCGTGCTGCTTGAGGGACGACACAGGTGCAGAACTCCTAATAAACATATTGCTGTTTTAATTCAAACTTCAAGTACAAGAACTAGAAAACAAAAGGCAGTAACACAGAACATCCAAACAGGCAGCAACACAGGACATCCAAACAGGCAGAACACAGGACATCCAAACAGGCAGCACCACAGGACATCCAAACAGGCAGCAACACAGGACATCCAAACAGGCAGAACACAGGACATCCAAACAGGCAGCACCACAGGACATCCAAACAGGCAGAACACAGGACATCCAAACAGGCAGCGACACAGGACATCCAAACAGGCAGCACCACAGGACATCCGAACAGGCAGCAACACAGGACATCCAAACAGGCAGCAACACAGGACATCCAAACAGGCACAACACAGTGCAGCTGCCTCTTATTGGGTGCCAGAAAAAAAAACATAAAGAAAGCTAGCGTACCCACTGCACCATAGAGGTGTCTAGAGGTCTCCTGTCCCTTGGTTGTGGCAGTCGTAGAGTGTGGTGCTAATTAAAGACTGTGACGGATCGTTGTCGAATGTCAGGCAGACGAGAAAAACAGGCAGAAAGAATGAAGATGGACCAGTTTCCATGATATCCCAGCTATGCAGAGCTTCGAAGGCATGACAAAACACTCGCGTGAAACTCACCGAGATCTTATATTACTCAGGAGCCGAGCCTCTAAGGACTACAACTTCATAAGCACATATTTACCATCTGAAATGAAGTGATTAGAAGCGTCATAGTTACGAAAAGGAGAAGAAGAGAACATCACAGCTGGGAATTCTGCGATGGGGGGTGAGAAAAACTTGACTTGTGTGACTTTAGTGTGTGTGTTTACTTCCCTAGCTATACACTGTTTTAGACATGTTCCGACGATGATTGAGATTGTGGTGTTTCTGATTAGACACGATTCTAAGCACAAAGCGAAAGAAACATTGGAACGTCAGTATTTGTTAATTGCAGCCCACCAGCGTCATGGATGCGACCCGGTAAACTGGGAACAAGTCTACCAGGAGGAATTGGCCAACATCAATCTGCCACGTTGCTGGGCTCTTCGCTAAACGTACTTAAAGCTGCTACCTACATTTTGTTCTCCTCAATGTTATGTTACCAAAAACTGACACTCAAAATGATTAATGGCGAGGAGTCATTGGACTTTCACAAACTGTCATTTCACTTTTAAAAACCTGAAAAGGAATGAGGTGACCTTTTGCCTTGAGAAGTTCCTTATCTGAATGCTGTCATACATGTCCTCACACACGCTTCCTGTATTGTTTCCCGCACTGTTCTTCAAAAATAAATTCATCATGCAGATCTGGAGGGAGGAAGGAGGTGTAAATCTCTGCTGCAGTGTTAAATCAGTGTTGGAACCGTGTTGGAACCGTGTTGGAACCGTGTTGGAACAGTGTTATAACAGTGTTGGAACCGTGTTGGAACAGTGTTGGAACAGTGTTATAACAGTGTTGGAACCGTGTTGGAACAGTGTTTGAACCGTGTTGGAACCGTGTTGGAACCGTGTTGGAACCATGTTGGAACCGTGTTGGAACAGTGTTTGAACCGTGTTGGAACCGTGTTGGAACAGTGTTGGAACCGTGTTGGAACCGTGTTGGAACAGTGTTATAACAGTGTTGGAACCGTGTTGGAACAGTGTTGGAACAGTGTTGGAACAGTGTTATAACAGTGTTGGAACCGTGTTGGAACAGTGTTTGAACCGTGTTGGAACCGTGTTGGAACCGTGTTGGAACCGTGTTGGAACCGTGTTGGAACAGTGTTTGAACCGTGTTGGAACCGTGTTGGAACAGTGTTATAACAGTGTTGGAACCGTGTTGGAACAGTGTTGGAACAGTGTTAAAACAGTGTTGGAACTGTGTTGGAACCGTGTTGGAACAGTGTTAAAACAGTGTTGGAACTGTGTTAAAACATTGTTGGAACAGTGTTAAAACCGCGTTAAAACAGTGTTAAAACTGCATTAAAACCACGTTAAAACAGTGTTCAAACTGTGTTAAAACAGTGTTTATAAAGTGTTAAAACAGTGTTAAAACCGTGTTAAAACAGTGTGGGAACAGTGTTAAAACATTGTTGGAACAGTGTTAAAACTGCATTAAAACCACGTTAAAACAGTGTTCAAACTGTGTTAAAACAGTGTTTATAAAATGTTAAAACAGTGTTAAAACCGTGTTAAAACAGTGTTAAAACAGTGTTGGAACCGTGTAAAAACAGTGTTGGACCAGTGTTGGAACAGTGCTGGAACAGTGTTGTAACTACTCGCAGTATCCAATCCACCGGTCTCCTCCTGAGAGTCATTGCCTATATATATATGTATATATTTCTTACTGTGTTTAGCCAGCTCAGCAGCGATAGGGATTGCTGTGGGTTGCTCCTTCCTGGCCCTGCTCGTCCTCATTGGCATTATGCAATACTGCTGCAAGAATCCCTGCAAGAAATTCAAGAAAAAGGGTAAGAACGTCACTCACAGGCCTGTAGCCGACGTACAGGGGCATACTTTATACATTCTTGGGGGTCTGTTTATCTCAAAATGTGCAATTAGACTTTCAGCTGCCTCTTTAAGGGTAGGAGATGACCGTGGCAATAGAGCGTTTGCACCTGTGTCTTTGGTTCCAAGTGTTTTGAACCTGTCGCCGCGTGAACTACTCAAATGTGTTCACATGCATAGAATGTACAGTATGATCGAGACACGGGTAGATTCTCACTCGTTGGTTACTGCTCCACAGCTCTAATAAAACGAATGAAGAAACAGTGTGAGAACTAGTAAACACAGAGTATTTATGGTGATACACAGCGTACGCAGATTTGAGTCTGATTGTATTAGAGCACGTGTGGCAGCCATTGTTCTGTTGCCAGTAGAGCAGAGTTAGTGTTGATGGTCTGGCAAGTCACTGTTAGCAGTTGTAACATGGAGCTTATATTGAAAAGCCACTGAAATTATAGCCCGAGGAACATGAACACTTAGTCTCATCTAAGACTTTTGCAGAAAATGATCTCATGCCAGGCTTCAAATAATGAGCACAGACTGTAGGACACATTTTTTGATGCGGAAATGGAAGTGCAACGATCTCATTCTCACTCTCTCTTTCTGCCGCTCTCTCTCTCTCTCTCTCTCTCTCTCTCTCTCTCTCTCTCACTCTCTCTCTCTCTCTCTCTCTCTCACTCTCTCTGTCTGTCTGTCTGTGTCCCTCTAGTGCCGTCAATGAAAGAGAAAGTGCTCACGTGAGTGTCTCATGCTTTCTGTCCAGATAGTTATCATGCTGCCTTTCTATCTCTGTGATGACTGTGTGACAGGGAGCTGTGTTTTTACAATTATTCTGCACATGTCCACAGGACGGTTCGTCCAAAGAAGTCTTCCCGTCTCTTCTCCATCAGTGGGCAGAACGTGAAGTAGAACATCGTCAGGAAAGAAAACAAGAAAGCATTTCTGCTGATTAAAGTCGTCCTCTGTAGTCCATCACTTTGAAAACTCCTGAGGTCACTTGTATCGCTAATATGAAGTAATGTAAAGTTATATACATAGATACGTTGTCGTGCTTTTACATTTAGATGGCTTTATCCAGAACAACTAATAGCACCAATTTGACCAAATTGCTTAATTCATTTTTGTTCTTACTTGTCAGCTCTGGGATTACATGTAGCTGCCACCCAGCAGTCAAACAACTCAGTTAGTAATAATATTTAAAATCATGTTTTTTTTTTTCAGTATTTATGCTGTCTGTGAACTCACACAACAGGTCATGTGACTTATGTATCAGTGCTGTAGCAGCAGAAACGGTCGCCCAATAAACTGTGATGATTTTCGGTGCGAAAACATCACTCGATGCTTTCCATCAAAACAACCGGTTTTCCTGTCTTTACTCAAATGCCATACTGATAGTATGGTCCTCACCTTAAAGGAAAGCATCGTTGAGTTTAGGCGCGGCTCTGAATTGACATGGCAAATCATCAATGTTCAATGGAACACGCGGGCAGGGAAGTGAGAAGTGAGAAATGGAGAAAGACGCCTCGGTGCTTGCTAAACAACGTCCACACCACAGGAACTCACACATCATATTTCGTATAAACTGAAGGCAGCCTTCCTATCAAACGGGCGTCTGTCATTTTTTTGGGTTTAGAATAAAACTTGAAAATGCACGTAAAATATTGGTCCAATGTCTGCCGAGATGCATGGAAAATTCCCATGGATGTCCCAGAAGTTGATGAGTAATGATTTATTTGTCAGGATAACTTTGGAAGCAATGTACTTACGAAAGTCGATTGCCTGAACTGCAAGGCGACTTAACTTTATCTGATAATGAGTCTGTTTGAAAGGACATGTGTGTACTATAAACTCTGTTGGTTTCTGTCAGGTCCTTCTCTTTGATCCCTCAAAAAGTGTACCTATTCGAGGTTGTTTTCATTTTTGAGATAATTTCTTAACTTGGTTTGAAACTAATGTCTGGATACAAGCGTTAGCTTGTGGTTAAATGCAGTTAAACACGTGTCGATACGTCGGTTGGATCTGTGAAATTCGGTGTACTCTGTGATATTTCCGGGCATTTTTTTTTAACATTGTTATCAGAGCATGATATATTTACCCAACCCAGTATGTTTTTTAGTAGTCAAACAAATAAAAGCGCGCGCTGACATTCAAAAAGAAATTATTCACTCATTTTAGCAAGATTAAACAGACGAAAGAAGAAAACTGACTCACAGAAACTGAAAGACTTGCGGTCCCCACAAGAGTTGTGGCCTTTACCCTTGAGCATTTTTTTCGTCATGCGTGGTGTTCATAATCATAACTAACGCCGCTAGATGCTTACGTTAAGGTGACTTCACACAGATGGGTCTCATCAATGTCTCAGACAATCGGTTAATTTCTGCCTTTAGGAGCTAATCTGGCTACCACAGATGTAGAATAAACAATAGCTATCCAGCGTTTGTGAACGCTCAGGGAGTGACCACACGATGAAATGAGCAGAACTCAAATGAACCCTGAATCTAGAATGATTAGTAGCTGAGATGTTGTGTATATTGACTATTTCTGTAGATCATCAATGTGCATTAATTAAAGAGAGGGTTTCCAATCCACGCAATTGTGATCCAAATGTTATGTCTTTCTCCTCTGTGTTCTGGGAAACCTGTAGCATTTATGAAAGAAAACATGGCGGCACTGAGGGAGTTTCAAATTACCTCATGACACATTCAGAAGAACACAACATTATTTTGTTTTCCTGTTGTTAAGTTCATGACATTATTGTGGTGGTGAGAGGCAAGAGGCGTGTGTTGAGATAAAGGTCAAAATGCACAGGTAAATAACCACGAAAGCCACACTGTTTCTTTTTCACGTCATTCCTGTTTTGCAGTTTATATCATATAAAATATGTGAACATTGTTTCCTGAGTTAATTCACCAACGGCTAGTTTGCGGTTTGCATTTTGAGACAACCCAAACAGCTGCAAACAACTCTGAAGGAATCAATAGTTTAATCCACAGTGTTTCAGAGGCCGTTACATATCACAAAAAATACAACTTACTCGTTGTCGATTATCTTCATTGATTTGTGCAAATAAATGCTTTTGTGACTTCTCCAGAACTTTTTTACTACCACGACACATAACTAAAACAGACTATGCAATGTATGACGGTTGACAGAATCGTAATTTCGCAGACACTTATCCAGAACGACTCGAAACGTACATTCTAAGAAACTGCGTCGGAGCACACAACTTAGTATTCGTAATTACTCTCTATTCAATTAATCGGTTTATAGCAATAAACATAGTATACTGTATGTCACAAGTGTCATTTCAACAGAAGCAACCGAAGGGTTAGCTTTGGATATCTGTTGTGATCTTTGAAGAGGTTTCAGATGTTTCTTGAAAGGCGTCACATATGGATCTACCTTCGAGGTGCAGGGTCAAAGAAGGGTCATGACCAGACGGATCAGGAGCGGACTTCCTGTTGGGGTGGGACCGCCAAAATGGACCGCCAAAATGTTGGAGACCGGCTATTATTCGCCTCACAGACGGAATGGTGATGGGTAAACGGGGTTCGTTTCGCGGTGAAATACGGTATGATACCGTATTTACGGCCACGAAATGTAGGCAACAACACCAGATGAACATTTCAGGATTTAATGATCCACAGCAGTACGGTATTATTAAAGCACTTTACGGTATGAAGCATAAAAGAACAGGTACGGTAGACATCTACTGAACTTTATTGCCAATGATGCCACGGGCACTGCCTGCACCAGTCCGAATTTCTCACAAAGCGTTCATCAGCCCGACAAGACAAGATTGACGTGGAGACGAAAGGGCAAAATGTACACAAAGAAATTGCGTTTTGATGGAAGACGGTGGGTCATTGGAGATTGGCGTTTAGTACAGACCGGATCTTAAAGGAGCCTATTGGAGACCGGCATCTATTATCACGAACACTCTTCAAACCCGGCGCTTATTGGAAAGAGGCGTCAATAAGAGACGGGCCACTAATAGAAGATATACGGTACCAAAAATGACATGGTAATGGAACTGACCCCTGTGGGACACATCGTTCAGGTCATTGTGTCATGAAATGAGACAGAGCAATCCTATTCGCACATATATTTGTGTGTGTTTGATACATGACAGTTATAGTTAAGCATGTTTTGGGGGGTCCTGCTCTATTTAAAATGACTTGCAAAAATGTCCTTTATATTTTTCACATACGGTAGTAGTTTATGTTTAATATGAAAACATTCTGATAGAACCCTTTATTGTGTTGCCTGACTTGTAATTTGATGAGAAGTTTCCCTTTTATGCACACTGTAAGAATAAACTGAGCTGTAGAAAGAAAGAGGAGCTTGCTCTCTATTTTAAGTCTCTGTTTAACCGCAAATGTTGTTGAGAGACTTATGAAACCAGCCGTGCAGAGTTTCCTAAGCATAAACATTTTTGCATGAGGGAAATCCTCCTGCGTCACTGTATGTATACTGCCTGTTGTACTGTGCTGATAGTGTGTTTCTGTGTCGCTGTATAATACCATGTTGTACTGTGGTGATAGTGTGTTTCTGTATAATGCCATGCTATACTGTGGTGATAGATCACTTTCTGCCATTAGTTAGGGTTTCCAATCAACAAAATACAATATTTCAATCCCTTTTTACATGAGTCACAGAGTGCTTTTACAAACACCCAGACCTATTACTTCAGAGAGCACGTATCAACGTTAGCATTAGCTAGGAAACCCCCCCAAATAAGGGGAACACTTGGAGGAAACTTAAAGAGGAACCAGGTTCTCTTTTCTCAGTCATTCTGTATGCTTTATTTAACATAGAAGATAATTGCAGCTTTACAGCTTTACACTGTGTACGTTATGTCTTATAAACGTTGTTTACTTATACTCTATGAGCTTTTTATAATTACAATAGTCAAAGGAGTACAAATCATCAAAAATTGAATAAACAACATATAACAACAAATTTTAAACAGTTCAGAAGAAATGTCTAAATCCCAGAAAATGTCTACGGAAAACCTGAGTCATGTCATCAGCTATGTTTTGGATTTGCCTGTATGTGTCTAAGGAAACCTTTTCTCAAGGCCTTTCAAACGGTTTCTAACTGTTTATTGAAAGTACATATCTGCCCGGACACGTTTTGTAAATGTTGTAAGAAAGTGACGCATGAAACATGGCAAGAATGACAAAGATTATTACTGTCTAAAGCATAAGTCTTAATCTAAATATTGATCATACACTAAAACAACATTATTCTGGCGTGAGCTGAAATATGTATGGTCTCATGTCCATCACAACCTAGGAATTTGCGAGATAATAAGAGAGATAAAAAATATATTTCCCTGTTTTTCTTTCTTAAAACTGATACCAGGTTTAGTATCAACATATTTAACACTAAAACAATACTTGATACAGTATAAAACAAGTTGTTCTTTGATTAATAGTGGTTAACCCACAGGCAGGAGAAAACCAAGAAATATGAACCACACATATAACATGAGATAGGTTGCCAACCTAGCTTAGTTGTTTCCTAGCTGCTACAGCTATCTAATGCTACTTGCACATTTATTTCTGCTATTGCCCTCGTCAACGCTGAAGATCTCATCTCATCTCCATCTCATCTTCAATCACTTATCCGGGGTCGGGTCAACGCTGAAGATCTGAATCAATTTCTCCATGAAACAGTGTGTCATGTTCTGCCCTGTCAGGCCTTTTCTTAACGTTGAGATCCAACGCCCTTTCTCTCATCTGGAGCACAAACACCTGTTGTCTTGTCTTGTCACAACCCAGTACTTCTGAGTAGACCCGATCCACTTAGGTCCAGTTCTGCTTAATTACCCAGTCGTAGTTCATCCCTCCCTACTGTAGATTGTCTGTCATTGTTCTGGATTGCAGTATTTTTTGTTATTATTCAGTTCATTTCTTATTTCTAAAAATTTTGGAAGTGTGATAGAACAGTGTCTCCCAACCTAACTGATAAGGATATATGAGCATTACACAGTAGGGCTCCGATATTATTTAAAAAGGGGATAACATGAAAATAAAGATAATTGCAGTTTCATGGTTATGTTTCAGTGAGTAGAAACAATAAAAAAACTAGTAGCAAAAAGCAAACGTTGAAATGGGGAATATGGACGATATGAATAGACATTCTATGAATCATATACTTTGACTCAATGCCGTATTTTCTTTAAAATGTTTGATTTCATTTTGTCTAAGGTCAAAGACAGAGGGTACTTTCTTTCAAGTACGAAAGAAACACTTCTCATTTTTTTCTTGTAATTTTTCTTTCCTCTTCCTTCTAGGCTTTAGGGGAGTTCTCTTTTTTAATAATTTTTACTTTTTCTTAACAGTCACATCTCATTGAACTGATGCTAAGATGGACTGTAAGTTAATATAAATATATATTTGTTTTTATCATGGCGTTTAATTAAGTAATGACACATTGATTTCAATGGACAATCAAAATATGAACTCCATTACGTTATAGCCAGCCCCCCAGATTCACATTCACTCTAAACCTTTACAGGACATTCACGTAATGCATATTTTTTGTATTGTTTTGTAAACCTTTTGTTTGTATTCGTTCATTAAGTGTGTATTACGTTTTGCGGTAACGAGACGAGATGGTGCCGTGGAGGGCTGCCTCTGTTCTGGGCTGTGTGTTTTTGTGTGTTATTGTCTTTCATTTCCTGTATTTTGTGTGTTCAATCAGGGTCAATTCTCAGATTGTTTTTTCTTCAAATTACTGTGACAACATTATTACATTTTTTTGTATAGTGTTGTATGTAGTCTAATGTTCGTATTCGTTCTCTAAGTTTGTTAAGTTATGGATTACCGGGTCAGAACAAATTAAACTTTTTCATATTCTAAGATGTACATACGTATATTCACAGAACTCAGGGCTGTGTTCTGTCTACCAGTCCCTCTTAGATTATCAGCAGCTGTGACATGGCCTTGAAGCTAATCAATCTAATCCAGTGTGAAACTCCTCCGGAAGAAAAGAAGAAATGGGTTTGACAGGTAAGTATTATTGATCAGCTCGAATATAGAGACAAAGTCCAACATTTACCAACCTTTGTCTTTAGGCTGCTGCGTCTTCGTCAGATGAATTACTGTAGGCCTACTTGTAGAATTCAGAGACATACCCTTCCCCTTGTTGTAAACTCTTGTTTGTGCAATTAAACAGTTGTTCCATTAATTGAACACCTAGTCACCAGAAACTAGTCACCACTGGTCCAACGGTCACAATCTGTAAGTTCCTTCTGGAGCATAAACGCATCCTCAATTTAATTATCACACCTGTTCACCATATGTAATTTTATTATATGTTAGGTGTTTCGTCACAGCGTTTCGTGTAATGACATTTAAATTGTGTTGACCTTTGTATTGTTTCGTTTAGGAAGGAAGATTTGAATATAAATCTAACAGGGATCCAATTTCAAACCACTGAAAATGTTTGGTTTATTATCTGTATAATGTCAGAGCAACATTGTGCCGCTTGTAGAGACGGCTGGAAAATCATTTTGCATTTAAAGTTGATGCATTGTAAACTTTTTAGTGGCACGTTCAACATTTTGCAAATAGTTACAAATAACTCTTTTGAAAGAGAGACTTTTCTTAAGTCAACGGTGGTTCACATTCTGTATCAGCTATTATTACATTTAAAGTTAAAATGTTTTTACACATAATACGTTAGAAATATTCTGCAGCAAGATGAATGATGAACAATTTCTACAGTTTCTACAGCCAAAGAGATATTTATATATAGATACAGAAGGCATTATTTCTTCACCCTGTGTTTGCTGGATTACATTCCTCCATCCATCCATTCAGCCACACATTCATCCATCCATTAACTCATTCCTGGACTAATTTAATTGTCTTGTCTAACTATTCGCACCAGGTCTCTATGTCTAATTAGTATAACTGCTTCGGCATCTTTTAATAAGTCGCTACGCAGCGCAATTTGATTCCGATTCAGTGAATCGTTGTCAGGGTGTTGTGTTTGTTTGTTTTAAGTGAGTAACCTTGAACGAGTCTCAGCTTGTCCCTGGTTCCCACCACGCGGGGATCTTGACGATCGCATTTGACAGTCGGCTCGCTTTTTTCAACACTTGGCAGCGTGGGAACACAGGGGTGTGGCTGTGCTACTAACACGGAGCCTGTCTCCCAAGCTCCTGGTTTATAGTAGAGATCAGTCCCTGTCTTTACACTGTCCTCCTGGTTAGTAGGAGAGATCAGACCCTGTCTTCACACTGTCCTCCAGGCTCCTGGTTTATAGGAGAGATCAGACCATGTCTTTACACTGTCTTCCTGGTTAGTAGGAGAGATCAGACCCTGTCTTTACACTGTCCTCCTGGTTAGTAGGAGAGATCAGTCCCTGTCTTTACACTGTCCTCCTGGTTAGTAGGAGAGATCAGTCCCTGTCTTTACACTGTCCTCCTGGTTAGTAGGAGAGATCAGTCCCTGTCTTTACACTGTCCTCCTGGTTAGTAGGAGAGATCACACCCTGTCTTTACACTGTCCTCCTGGTTAGTAGGAGAGATCAGTCCCTGTCTTTACACTGTCCTCCTGGTTAGTAGGAGAGATCAGTCCCTGTCTTTACACTGTCCTCCTGGTTAGTAGGAGAGATCAGTCCCTGTCTTTACACTGTCCTCCTGGTTAGTAGGAGAGATCAGACCCTGTCTTTACACTGTCCTCCAGGTTAGTAGGAGAGATCACACCCTGTCTTTACACTGTCCTCCTGGTTAGTAGGAGAGATCAGTTCCTGTCTTTACACTGTCCTCCTGGTTAGTAGGAGAGATCAGACCCTGTCTTTACACTGTCCTCCTGGTTAGTAGGAGAGATCAGTCCCTGTCTTTACACTGTCCTCCTGGTTAGTAGGAGAGATCAGTCCCTGTCTTTACACTGTCCTCCTGGTTAGTAGGAGAGATCAGTCCCTGTCTTTACACTGTCCTCCTGGTTAGTAGGAGAGATCAGTCCCTGTCTTTACACTGTCCTCCTGGTTAGTAGGAGAGATCAGTCCCTGTCTTTACACTGTCCTCCTGGTTAGTAGGAGAGATCAGTCCCTGTCTTTACACTGTCCTCCTGGTTAGTAGGAGAGATCAGTCCCTGTCTTTACACTGTCCTCCTGGTTAGTAGGAGAGATCAGTCCCTGTCTTTACACTGTCCTCCTGGTTAGTAGGAGAGATCAGTCCCTGTCTTTACACTGTCCTCCAGGCTCCTGGTTTGTAGGAGGGAAATCAATCGCACCATAGAGGGACAGTAAGAAGATTATCCTTTTTAAGGAAGCGTAGCTGAAAACTCAAGGTGCCGGCTCGTAGCGCTAACACTCATATAAAAAACACCATATGAGCTATTCGCAGTCTCGTTTCAGTCCATAACGACATGCCCGTCAGAACGTGTCAAGCTGTTATTCACGATTTCCCTCCCACACAAGTTTCAGGGTTATTAAAGGCTTTCCGATATCCGCTCACATCTTTCAAGAAACACTAAGTGTCGGAGGACAGCATGCGGGAGCTTGTTGCTGCAGCGTGAAGTATCTCACCCTGTAAGTTGTGGACGCGTTCGTGACTCCTTAAATTGTTAACTAGATTAAAAAGTAAGACATGGTATCAAATCAAGCAGGCGCCGAAGCGCTTCGCTTGGAACCAAATGTGGTTCTGCTCATCGATTCAAGCGCAACGAGTGTTCACTTGGAATGGCACACAAAGGTTTTATGTACATATTGCATCACTCCTGACAATCATAAATAAAGTCAAAATAAATAAATACACAGAGTGCTAAATCGGTGTGTCCTGGGATTTGACTCGTTCACTTCAATCGAGTGTCACTCTCAAATCGCCCAGAGAAATAGGGATCGTTTTCACGGCCCAGTCCAGTCCTCCGTGCGCTACGGGGGCCTCGGACAAAGCTGCCAGCAGGGGAAAGGATCCACCCATACAGGCGAGCAGCGGGGCCATGTCGACACTGTCCTCTAAAAGTCCCACTGTTTCTATCTCGAGTGTATTCAGTTTATAGCAAGGGTCGTACAGGTCCCCTGAGAGATGACTACAAATGAGCTGCTCTTCTGGATAACTGCTGCAGGCCACTGTCTCAAACTGTCCAGCGTCTCTCATCATATACTGTCTCTCTGCTTGGCACCATAGACATCGGCCCGTCCCGAAACAAATACACGCCAAGTGACCCGACCGGTATCCCGGAGCAGAGCCGCCGGTCTCTTTTTCCGGCTCCGCCTCCGCGACGTGGTCGTCCGCTGAGACGGGGCTCTGGCCCCGGTAGCAATCCGGCGCGGCCGATCCCGTGTCACCCCCGCGGTCCTCCCCCTGTAGACTCACGGCGGAGTCTGACTGACACCCCAGGCCCATCCCGCTGTCCTCCGTCCGCCCGGTGTCTCTGTACGTCCTCCCGTTCAGCAGAGGTGACTCCTCGGTTCCGCTGCTGCTGCTGACGACGCTCTCCGGTGCTCCCAGGCTCCCGCAGCCGCTGTCTTCCGGCCTGGCCGAGCCGTCATCGTTCTCGGTCCCCGAGAATTGTGTTTTTGAGCTAACCCCGCTGTCCAGGCTCATTTTCCTGCCCGCCGTCGCCTCTTTCGCTGTCACCACTGAGCCAGTCCTGTCGTTGGCCACCCAGACGCCGGTATCTGTCGTGGTTGAGCTGAAGAACCAGCCATTGTCCGTGACTACCTCGAACGCGTCCTCTGCCAGACTAAAAGGCTGCCAGCCACTATTTAAAGATTTCTGAGGTAAAAGAAGAGAAAAACAATGACATAAATTCCTAAACTTTTCCACTGAGAAGGATAAATAACATTGATGAAAACAGGCATTTGATTTTGATTATGAGCGTCAGTTGTTTTCTCATATGTAGATTTTGCTAGAAGGAAATATTCTACAACGTGCTAAAACAGAGTAAAACCGCTATTAGGTTATATGTTTTTTCCCAAGGACAGAGTCAGTTCTCCAATAGCGATACAATACATACCAGGGAAAGAGGCATTTTCCTTGGACGCCTCAGGAAGAAGAAAATGAAAAGAGCCAGAACGAACAGCGTCAGTATGGAGGTGGACACCAGAGCAATGATAAACCACTCTATAAATAGAAACAGAACATAGGTGGAATTAGTTTCAGGCTGTCAATAACTCCGTAGGTCAGGGCAAAGCAACCAAGCTCACAGGAAAACAAATAACTACAATAATTAGTCCAGCGTAGCCAAGGAAGGTTCCCTTTCCAAATGTTCAACACCCTTTCCTAAGGTTGTGCAGATTTAATACGTTTTTTTTACAGTTCATTTGGAAGCACAAGGGCCAGAGGCCATGTAAAACATTTCCAATGTCACCTAAGTCCACAAGGAAATAGGAAACGTCCGCCTGCCAACAAGTGAACGATTATTCACGTGTGCAAACACAAATGAACGGGCAGCCTTTCGCAACCAAATTGAAACGGGTTACACTGGGACCAGAATTCATATCCGCGTTCAAGACAGAATAAAACCTTTCTGATGTTAACGGAAGGAGATGCTCCTTATCCCAGAGAAAAAACTTGTTCTTCTACCACTGACTCGACCGTTATCGCAGCCAACGCAAGGAAACGTGGGTATGATTCACGGCCCCACTGATTTTAACCATTTCAACGTTGTCTGTCGGTCAGGTGGCGGGGCGTCCCTGGCGATGGCCCTGGTCGTTACGAGGCCACCAGCGTTTTGTGTTGTCCCCCCACCCACCCCCCATGGCCAGCGCCACTGTAAACTAACAGTACAGATACCAGAGGGTTAGTTTGCGTTACCTTGCTCCGGTAGGAAGAAGCAGTTTTCAGGGGAAAGCTTGCTGGACGACAGCCCTCCAATGCCCTCCGCTTTCAGGCTGACGCAGTACTTCTTTCCCGAGCGCAGGGACGTGAACTGAACCTCGGCTTCACCTTCGTCGCGATCCACCGTCAGCGTCCGGATGGTGGTCTGATGACACAAGTTTTTTCACTGTTTAGCATAAAAACAGTTTTGAGGCGTCTGAACGCCATCTAGGTGGAATTGATCTGCAACATGACCTGGGGCCAGCCGTAAGCATAACAGAGACTAATAACGCCACTCTCACAACATCAAAAGACCTGGAAACTGTCGACTAAATCAGGCGCGTTACCAACTACTGCAATGAATAATCTGCGTGTTGATGTACCACACGGAAGCTGTAAATGAGTAAATCGTGACATACTGTCCGGTATATCAATGTATTCACTCTCCCCTGATATATATATATAATCATAATATGTGCTAACTGTCAGCGGATTATCGTTATGGAAGAATGTATAGTTTAAATGTTTGTATTTTGTGTTTTCTACCGCTACGCAGTACAAGCATTGTCTTCTACTGCATCATTACACCAAGTACAAATCTGCGTGTTTACAGACAACACGGGTTTTCCAAATCCGTTTTATATGTTACCTCATTCTCCAGCTTTAGGTAGACCGTGTATGACAGCCCGTACGAAAATATCCTTTTCAAAAGGGGCTTTTGCTGAACTTGAACAGTAACTGAAGTCGAGGTGGTCAACAGAGTGCTGGAGGGGAAGCGCAGTTTAGCTGAAACCGCAAGAGAGGTACGAAAGAGGGACACGTTGTCAGTTTCAGGGTAATGCGTACAGAAAGTGCCCCGGAATCACATAATCAGTGTGAGAAACATTCTTTCAGTTAAGATGCTTAACGGTAGAGTTAGCAAGTTTCTTACTGTTTTTAGGGTTGAATCTCTTTACAGCTGACCACGGCGAGGTGCCATTTTGTGTAATCAATCGTATCCGGGCCTTGTACAAATAAATGTAGTTGTGGATGTGACGAGTAAGGTCACAGTGTGTGAGTTGAGTATTTTCACAGCTTGTAACATTGATCCACTCCGGCTGACCATATCTGAGGAGAAACACATGTGCTGGATTGACTGACTGGATACAGGAGATACATGAATTACATGTTTTTTTTCCATTAACAACTTATTAGACAGATGCAGTGACATTTAAACCTAAGAAACACTTGAAGTGTGAAATGTAACGGTTAAGCGTTAAGTGTTCAAGCTGATTGACAATCTAAACAGAACCATTGGTGGTGGAACAAGAACCTATGTGTGGGGGAATACCTTTCAATCTGCACCTGGTACTGAGCAGGTGAAGGGTCCCCTTTCGGAGGTTCCCAGAGCAGCGTCACCTCACCGTCCCAGATCTCCACCGTCAGTTTGATTGGTTTCGGTTGTTCGGACCCTGTGACAGAAACAGCATTCAAAATGTAAAACACTTTATTACGAGAAACGAAATGACGGTAAAGCCCGGGTGTCCAGAAGCGCACTATTACCAGTTTGGGTATTTCCACCGGGAAACAAGGTTCACCAGAAGCATGAACAGTGGTGTTGTTTTTATAAAAGGGAACAGAGATTCGCCACACGTTTTCCAACCCAGTTTCGCTCATCTTGTGGTGATGTTGTAAAGGAATTTTGAAGGCCCCATTTCTACACTTATCTCATGACAATATATACTCGAAATTCCCATGATGCAGTATAGATTGTCTGTGAGGTTGTTCACACAGCAACTCTAACTTCATCACAGGAGTTCACTTGAACAAACCCAAACATCTGACTGAAATAAAGACACAATCAGTCACATCGGTTCACTATTTCAATCAATCGATATTATATATTCATATTAATTAGAAAAAGTATTGACGTTCACACAATGAATATGCTGTATTTTAATTACGTCTGGAGAGAGTCTATAAAAAAAGTAACACAGTATTAACCAGTCAGTTTCATTTAAGATTAAGCCACATTACCTGACACAGAGTCTGAGAGCATCACATGGGCAAGAATAGAAACCCAGAATGTCCAGTCCATATTTAGCACCAATGCTCCGGTCTTTAGATCCTAGACTTTAACATACATTACTGTACACACACTTGCAGTGTTCTTTGTAAGTGCTGACTTGTAGTGGAGTAAAGCAGACTTAAAAAAAAAGTAGAAATACAGGTCGAGCGACGTCCGTTGTGAAGCTTCAGCTGTTATCGTCCGTTGTTGAATGACAGAATTCGCCCAGTTGATGTTGGGTTTGGTCAATATTAGAGTGTGAGGCATGAATGTATTCCCCCAAGTGACCTCACAGCTCTCTCTCTATCTGCTGATCCGCCTTCCTGTTTCTAAAAGCTGTGTCGCTCACTGAAACGTCCCTCCCCCCTTTCTGCTCGACCTCTCCCACATCCTCCTTTCGGTTCGAAGTTTTGAAAAAAAATATTTGCACTCTGTATGATTTGTGTTTTATCACAGTGGCTTTTTAAATATGTTTCGGATGCTCTGGTTTGTTGTCCTAGTGATTGAGGAAATAAACGGTAGGTAGTAGCTTTGAAACCTTCCCTGCTGTAGCCGTTTGCTCGAGTCAAATGTGCAGTAGTTATTCACGAACAATGACTGAAAGGAATTGCAAATTACCCAGAAAACCTGACTGCCCACACACCTCATTCTTTCACGAATGTGCTTCCCACACCCCTACCTGATCTATGCACTAGAGGACGTTGGACATTTCAGGTTATGAGTTATCTGGCCAATTTGTTTCTCTGATGCACACGACCACGGGTCATTTATCTGTTTTCTCCCCTGGGCTTGTGTTCCAGAGACCTGTCCAAGCAGCTTTATGTGGACCTGCAGACACGGGACACATGCTGCGGTTTCCAGAGATATCAACACTAATGTTTGGTTTTTGCGTTTTACACCAGGGCATTTGAAGGAAGTTTGAGGCCCTCTTTTTCACATTGCGCCGGTTTCTACACGCTGACCTTTATCTCTTCACTTCTCTTCGAAGTGTTGTTCTTTTAAAACCAATCTTAGACCACATCTCCTTCCTCTGTCTGACGACAAACTGTGGCTGTTTTGGTCTGTCATCTGGCCAGATTTTTTTAGTTAGCGCCAGCCAAACAACATTACGTAGACTCCATCTATACATCCTCTCTATCTTCAACCGCCATGAGAAGAAAAAGGCTTATACTGCCACCTGGAGTGTGTAATTGGAACATACACAGTACACTGCAAGTATCCAAAGCCACTTAAATACATTATTAAAGTTTTAAATTTAGTGCAGAGCACGTTTAGTTTATTTACTAAATCCTAACATATAATATATACATAAATAAAAAATTCAATAACAAGTAATAATAATTTATTTTGTGTGTTTTTACGACAGATACGTTGCACTACCGTTTAAATGTTTGGGGTCACTAGAAAATTAATGTTTTCCCCCACTTCACCACCACCAAAGCACCCCCAGACCAATACATTGCCTCCACCATGCATGACAGATGGCATCAAGCACTCCTCCAGCATCTTTTAATTTCCTCTGCACCTATGTTTTTCTTTGTGATCCGAACACCTCAAACTTAGACATAAAAAACAAATGTTTCTTATTTTCCTCTGACCAGTGTTATTGTTCGGTTGCCCACCTTAATCTTACTTTTTATTGGCCTGTGTGAGATATGACAACATTAACAATGTCTGGACTGTTGTTCTGATCAATACAATGTTATATTACAGGGAAAAATCATGGACATTTCCAAGTGACCCCAGACTATTGAACGGTTAAGTATATGTGTTGTAACAGCCAGAAATAAACGGCGACATTCTATACCAATGCTTCCTATTAATCATTTTATATTTATTTTTATAAACCATAAGTGTACAGCAGAAACAGACATTTTGACTTCACGGTCACCTACATTGGAGAGACATTATTTACTCATCCAAATTCTCGAGAAAAGGTGTTGGCAAGTGGTAGGCGCTTGATTTTTTAAACAATAAATGGGTGGGGTTAACGATTTGGGGACTTAGGTTTTTCCGTTCTGATGAGACGACATGCCACCAGCGACGTGTAACGAGCCCGTCTATGACAACACTTCGGCCGCAGGCTCTGATTTCTCAGCTTGTGTCACCTGAGACCGAACTGGAGCATGTCACACTTTTGTGTCAGTTAGCCTGTCTCTCCATGGCTACTGTGAAACCAGTCTAGCAGGTGAGAAAGCGGTGTACCCAGTCCCGCCCCTATCTTTGAGGAGAATTGGGAGAGGAGGAGAGTTCGGAGAGATGGGAGGGCAGGCCAACCACAACTCACTGAATGGAGGAGGGTGAAGGATAAACAGAAAGGACAGCTGGAGGAGGGGAATACGAACTGTGTCGTTAGCGTGCTCTGATCACTGTTCCCCAAGACTGTAACAAGCCTCACCGTCCATTGGCGTCCATCTATCCGGTCTGACACACCAGCGTGCGATGGCAAAGAGAGACATGGTAAGTTCTCCGTCAATTCACATCTAGGGCTGACTACAAAGTGTCTTCCAAACCCAGGCTGTCGATTCTCCTTCCTTTCATAATATATTCATGCTGTCCTCGTCTCTCAGTTGGGTGGACGACTTCAGGTAAGGACGATGCCCTGTCATTTTCTCCTTGCTTTACCTGTCAACGGTTCTAAAGGTAGGATCTACAGTTGGATCTCATTAGGGTTGTCTGGGTCAGCTATATCTACCCCATCCCGGGTGGCTTTGTATTTAAGCGTAGAGTTGATGTGTGGATCCCCTGCGTGTGAGACATGTTCGGTGTAGGGATTATTGGAAGTAATGCCACTTTATTTCAGTGCTTAGTGCTTTCAGGTTAAGTGCCTACATACAGGGATGGATTTAGTGATGACGAAAAGTCTTGTAACCCGGTTCTGGGGCAGTCCAACTGTAACAGGAACTTGTAACAGGAATTTATCTGGATTCATTCAGGTAACGATCAACCGAATGTCGGACAGATATATTTACTATGTATAGAAGATTAAAGTACATGTTTTTTTTGCTTAATACAAAATGACTGTGATATCCAACTTAATGTACGAAATGTACAAACAATTCTAAAAATGACCTTCCCGTGGGACACCCCTATTGCTATACATACGAATGTTATTGTCTGTAAGTACAGCGTGACCTTTGAAATGTAACTGGAACCTAAACACCATGATATATACTGGAGAACCTGCCCCCCGGGGATATTGACCTAGGTTGATCAGGTTCATTTGTTTCGAGGTTCGGTGCCTGTAGTCATGAAATGTAATATAACACATTCTATATTTACCCGTTGCACGTGCCAACTGGGCATGGTCTTTTGTCGGACTGTTCGTGTTATGTGTTTTGCTCTGTTTGCACTGTTCGTGTACAAACAGAGCAAAACAAACGCCGCCATTACGGGGTCAGAACAAATCCCTTGTGTGTGTGTGTGTGTGTGTGTGTAAACAGACATGGCAAATAAACCTGGTTCTGGTTCTGATTGAACTTCCCATCCTCCGCCGCCCGAAATGAATTGCAAGGTATATTGGCTGTTGGACAAATGAAATCAGCCAAGAGTATTGTCTTTGTCACAGATACAATACAGTATTTGTGTCTACAGTGCATCAGGCATCGCCGCGTGACGTAGGGGAGCTTCACCCCCTCTAATGGGCTTTGCGTCTCGGTTGACGAGATTCCCGAGGTCCGCCCACACCATTTCAACGCCACCGGCGTGGGCGCATTGGTTCCGCCGTGGCTTTGCGAGACGCGCCAACTGACTGACGCTGGACACGCGCCGTCCGTCCACATCTGATGTTGTCTGACACTCAGCCGCTGTTAGCAACCGGCTGAAAGTGCAGAAGGGACATCCAGGGCGGAACCTTAAATGATCCCACGCGTGTGTCTGATGGGGATTGTGGTTTAACCACCAATCACCTATGAGATAATGTCAGACAGCAGAACGCAAAGGAGGGGTTAACATGGAAACTAAAATACTTCCTCCTAGAACCATGTTGTTCCATTGTCTCCATGGCAACAACCCTCCCTGGGGTAAAAAAATAACACCCCAGGAGGCTGATAGAATGTAGCTCGTCGGAGAAGCTGAACAGTCGAGAGAGCGTGAAAATGAAGCCGATTTGAGATAACCCGGAGAAAAAAATGACTAAAATGACATTTGGCCGCGTTATTGTTTAGTGATTATGTTTGCTGCTGCCAGACTGGGCTATTTGATACGCAGTAAGATCAAGGAATAAATGGACATTGACACATTTTTTTATCATTACAGTTCGGCATGCCACCACAAAGGACTCGAAATGAAACAACCGAGTCCGAGGTGCTACTCAAGTGCAGGCTGTTAGCTTTAACCGAACGGGTTGAGCAAAAATATTGTATGTAATGTTTAGGAATTGCAACCATTTCCATACCCACAGTCCCATTATCTCAGGGGCTCAAATTTAATTGGACTTCGGTGAGAATCCTTTGCAGGCAATGACATCTGAAATCTGGAACGCACGGACATCCTCATACGCTGGGGTTCCTCCTTTTGTGATGCTCTGCCAAGCATGTACCTCAGCTGTCTTCAGTTGTTTGTTCGTGGGTCTTTCTGCCTGAAGTTCTGTCTTCAATAAGTAAAATGCATGCCTGTTTGGGTCGAGATCAGCTTGTGATTTGGCCTATGCACAATATTCCACTTCTTTGCTTTGAAGCTGCGAATGCCACACCTGGAATGAACTTCAGATAATGTTCCTGCTTAATTGAAGATGAAATAACGAAGGAATAGCCCACACCTGTCCATGAAACAGCTTTTGAGTCAACTGTACGATTAATTTTGAAACAAAAACGGTGCTGCACATGAATGATGTTATTCCTAAACCCTACCTCCAATTTGAGATGTAATTTCCCTCAAATACAAG
This sequence comes from Dallia pectoralis, assembly GCA_029465975.1. Taxonomy (NCBI): domain Eukaryota; kingdom Metazoa; phylum Chordata; class Actinopteri; order Esociformes; family Umbridae; genus Dallia; species Dallia pectoralis. The sequence continues at coordinate 6,250,163 of CM055755.1, forward strand.
CGTAGAGACTGCACTTTAAACGTACTCTCATTATTTAACTGCAACATGAATACATCTTGGCATATATTCAGCCGAAATAACAACATTTGTGTCGGTGTCCAATTCTTTTCGGACCTAACCTTTCGTTTCGCCCTATATGCGCTCCCCCCCCGCAGAACGAGCCTCCTCCTCCGTACTACACTGTCGCGGTGCACACCCTCCCACCCCTCCAGTCGTATGAGGAGGTGGTCTACGGAGCGAGACCCGCCCCTCCTAACCAGCTGTACTACATCCCCCAGCAGCCTCCACCAGTGGCTGTACAACACGTCTGTCCACCCAGTGCAGGTTAGTTGTCGCCCGCTATCAACCAATCACCTGAGCTTTCCTGTTCTGTCCTGCTCCCGCTATGCATAGTAGTGCAGGGAACTCATAAACGCAACTCATAAACGCAAGTGTTTAATAGACTAAAGTTAACTTCAGACCCTAGGTCAGTGCATTAAATGATAATCGTTTTTTTCCGGCCACATATCTGTTGAAATAAGGTTTTACAATTGTAATAATTCTAGGTTTCTTGGATAGCTCCTCTCTAGGTTTCTTTCTCCTAGGTTCTGACCTTACTATGAGTTATTCCAGTCACATTAATCTGCTTGTCGCTCCATCTTTGGGGTCTAAGTAACATACAGAATGTTTCTTTGACTTATATTCTTCTTCGATTTGGTGTTTTTCCAGCTCCTCCTTACAAGAACAATTGTAAATGCTGTCTTTATGGTGGCAGGTGCCTTGGTGGGTCGGTGGGAATCTTTTTGCTCCTTGTCCTCACCATTGCGATCTGGCTCGGAGGTAAGGCCATTGCTGTCTTCATGTTTTTCGTTCATTTTTATAGATTACATTTATTTACTGACAGTCTGCATTTTATCTATACCTAGCACCTTGAGTTTTACCTGGCATGTAGAGTTCTAACCATAAACAAAAAGTGTTCTTGCTTAAACAATATGATGATCTGGTCAGATAACAAAATGATTTAAAAAATGTGAGAGAGGTGTATTTACAAACCAACGTTAAAACGTTTAATGTAAATATATCTGTGTGTGAACCCTCATCATGTTACCACTGTCACAGTTTAACCCTTTGGGCTACAACAGATAAACAAACTCTCACAGATCACAAAGCTGTTTTGGGGAAAAACTCCTCACAGATAACCACTGAACAACTACATTTTCACATTAGACTGAGCCATTACAATGTAAGAGAATAAAACACTAAAAATGAAGGCTGTAGATTCATATAGTTAATAGGAATATCTGATGGATATCTGAGGGGCCCTCGTGCTCTTCTCCTCTCACCACACTAGACCCCGGCCCCATCCTTCTGTCTCTGCCTCCGCAGTGCATTATGGTACCCGGATCGAGTCAGCGACCACCTTGCACGGCCAGGAATTCGACGACAAAGACGAAACGGAGAGCGCCGGGAAGCAGTGGAGCCTTTCTGTGCTTGACAGCTGCCCGACATTTACTGTGCAGTGTGACGCTACGGCTGATTGTCAACTGGGAACTGACGAGTCCAACTGTGGCAAGCACACACACACACGCACACACACACACACACACACACACGCACACACACGCACACACGCGCACACACACACACACAGACACACACACACACACACAGACAGAGAGACACGCTCACACACGCTCACACACGCTCACACACACACACACGCTCACACAGACAGAGAGACACGCTCACACACGCTCACACATACACACACGCTCACACAGACAGAGAGACACGCTCACACACGCTCACACAGACACACACTTACACACACACGCTCTCACACACACACACACACACACACACACGCTCACACACACACACACAGAGAGAGACACACACACACACACACAGACACACACACAACGCTCACAGACACACACACACACACGCTCACACACACACGCTCACAGACACACACACACACAGAGAGAGAGACACACACACACAGACACACACTCACACACACACGCTCTCACACACACACACACACACACACACACACACACGCACACACACACACACACACACACACACACACACACACACACAGAGAGAGACACACACACACAGACACACACACACACACGCTCACAGACCCACACACACACACACACACAGACATACTCACACACAGGGAGATAAAGACAATGACAACTGGGCATGTACAGCGGATGACTAAGTTAACGCACAGCAAACCGTATCTCATCGTGGTTTCCGGTTTTTTTCTCTCCTTCTAGTGAGGTTTGGCCAGGATTGCGCATTGCAAGTCCGAACATCTCAGGACGGCCGTTTCCTCCCAGTGTGTTATCAGGGATGGGACCAGAGCATCGCCGACCAAACCTGTGCCCAGCTGGGCTTCCGAAAGTACAACATTTTATAAGCTACCTAAAAAGCACTAGTAAAAAAAATATATCATTAACTTGATATTGATAATATGTTTATTTAATATTTAGTTGACTGTTTAATTGTGTGTATGAGTGTGTGTGTGTGTGCCTGTTTAGGTCTTTCCAAACAAAGGCACTAAAATCCAAGCAGTCCATTGGCTTAACTGTAAACAAACAGTTATATTTGCCTATCCAGGGCCAGGTCAACATAAGGTGAGAGTTCAACTCCTCTATAAACCACACCGCTCACGTGTTTACACTAAATGTATCCGTCCAAATTGTAGTTAACGGCATGACAGGACTTCGTTTCATACTGTGGGAATGTCAGAATGTAACGTGAGGTTGTCCTCGATAAACTCCAAGAAATCAGTATCAAAAGAGCTGTGCACGTTACAAACACCACATCACGATGTGATGATAAATCCAGACACGGTTGTTCTTATGTCGCCGTGTAGCTCCCGCTGTCCTGACCAGTACACAGTCTCTCTGCAATGTATTGGTAAGAGTGCTCTAATCCGTTAATACTGTATTTCAAATATGACACATGACACTCAGGGACAGGTCTACAACCTTCAGCCAATCACCTGTGGTTGAATCGGATGCAGAGATGTGATCGTGTCTCCCCGTCTTCCCCAGACTGCGGGCGTCAGCAGGTGACCTCCCGGATCATAGGGGGCGATGTTGCCGAACTTGGGCGGTGGCCCTGGCAGGTCTCTCTATACCTTAATGGATCTCCGGTCTGCGGGGGGGTCTTGGTGTCTCCGGACATTGTGTTGACCGCCGCACACTGCTTCCCCAGGTCCGTAACGGAAAGACAACAAAGTTTCTAACAAACAGCTTAGCTCTAATTCTAGACGCGCCATTTTCATCCAATTCCACCTACGCCTGTCCTTGATAAAACTGAATTGCTGCCGGTTTGCTTTCCCTAATGACGCATACCATTTGCCAATGTCAGGCTTTTTTTTTTACAGATATGAATCACAAAGTAAGCACAGATTTTTTTGCATGAACCATTTCACAACAACTAACAATTTTTGTAACAACTCAGAAACACAACAGATGTTCTTCAGTGAAACGTCTTTTCAACATGACAATGTGTTAATAAATGTTAATAAACACTGAGTAGACATCCACATCAAATAGGTTACAGCCGCGGGCTGAGAAGTAAAAGAACTTCATTCGCAATAACACACTTCTCATACAATACATTTGTATCTTCTCGTTCTGTTTTTTTCTCATGTCCAATGCAGGTCCGTGCCACAGGCGTTTGATGCCAGTAGGTGGCGTGTGTATGTTGGAGTGGTGTCACAAAACAAGCTTCCTGCCCCTTATCTCGTAAAGAAGATCATAGTAAACGAGAACTACGACAACCAAACCAATGACCAGGACATCGCCATGCTAAAGCTGTCCTCACCAGTAAACTTCAGCTGTGAGTCCGCCTTGTTTCTTCCAACATCCGAGAAATGCAAGAATACTACGAGAATCAATGCTGAATGATTGATTGTGCCTGGGGCCTGGTTTTTAAAAATATATGCTCTTTTATCTTTTCAAAGGCTGTGTCATGAGTAATTAAAAGGATGAACTTAATTTGTATTAGTGTAAAGAATCAACTTTACTTGTATTACATACTTTGTCATCTGATCTTAGTTCAACCCTTATCTAACCGGATAGGCCGTTCTAAAACAACTTCTAATTTGGGGAGAAGCTGGAGATTGAACCCTGGACGTGATACATACAAAGCACTCAGCCACTGAGCTACACCAACTCCTCCTCATCGTTAACCTGTTAGTCACATGTGCATGTTATTTCTTATGCGTGTGTTTGTGTGTGTGTTTACCATTCAGATGCAGTTCAGCCTGCCTGTCTGCCAGCCTTTGACCAGACCTTTCCCAATGGAACGAAATGCTGGACGTCAGGCTTTGGCACAACAATAGAGGGTGCAGGTACAGAGTGTCCATTGCAAACAATGATATTAAGAAATCTGCCACGTCCTTCATCCAATCTCAATGTCTCAATTCACTTTTCAGAAATACATTTTTTGTCATTAGATGAACCTGCTTTCATAGCATCTAGATAAAATCCTTTTGCTAAAGTGTGTGTGTGTGTCTTTGTGTGTGATTGTGCGTGTCTCTGTGTTTCGCTGTAGCCAAACCCTCCAAAAACCTGATGGAGGTAGCCGTTGAAATCATCGACGTAGATTTGTGTAATAGCGCCGGAGTATACGCTGACAGTGTGTCTGAGAACATGCTGTGTGCCGGGGATATGAACGGAGGCCGGGACTCCTGTCAGGTACCTGTCGAGATAACGTCGTCTAATTCACCTTACCAGAACCAATGACATTCTCTAGCATAGCATACATGCATAGCATACCATTACGCGTTAGATGCATTTTCTAATTCAATAATTATCTTGACATTCAGTCTGTAATTGAGTGAAATCAACTTATGTTGTCCAATAGAGAGTAGGGAAATTAAAATGAACTTCGTACGCACTATTTGTGCAAAATGCTTTTTTTTTTTTTTTTTAAATATCACAACCAAATAATAAAATCGGTGTCGTGGCTCCGTTGATAATAACAAGCTGATCCATCCTTTTCTACCTGTATAGGGAGACAGTGGTGGCCCCCTGGTGTGCCAGGACAGAGACAGCCGTTGGCTTCTGGTGGGCGTGACCAGCTGGGGCAGTGGTTGTGGGTTGCGTAACAAGCCAGGGGTGTACACCAAGGTGACTGGCCTATTGACCTGGATCTACAGCAATATGCAGGTGGGATGAACAGAACCAACATCCCGGGGTTCTGGGTTTTTCCATATCACACAAAATACCAATGTCTCGTATTAGGTTAAGGCAGCATTTTATTTCAATTTCAGTCAATTTGGAAGCCAAAAAATTTTATTCCAATTATTTTCATTAAAATGTTTTATTTAATTTGAATGTATTGTCTTTTTTGATTTTGGGAACTTTCTGTGAAAATTAAAACAACTCTGTCTTGCAGTCTGGATTCTCCTTTTACAGTTATGAACATTGTTTCCTCTGTAGATGGAGAGTCTGTGATGTCACTTCCTCTCAAGGGAACTCAACGCACGGTACGCACCTGTCCCCATCAACTGCTGGGAACCTGCTCCTTCTTGTCCCTAAAACTGAATGATGTTGCTGCTGGTTTGACCGATATACCATAGATGAATAAAACAATATGTAAAAAAATTACATGATTCAAAGATTAACAAAGGACATTATTACATTGCACTTTATCACCAGATCATTGTTATCTTGTATTTTTCTTTTTGCTCAACTTCTGAAATAAAAAGTGTGTTTACTCGAATACCAAACCATGCAATGCACCAATACCAGCGTTGTGTCATACTATTGTTGTAGCAAACAAAATGTATATCGTTTTTACATAACACATAGCCTATACTGTACTCTGGGTTTGGAAGGTTGGAATAATCCTGACCCCCATCTGTCCAGTTGTTAGTTAAATTAATAGACTGTGTTATTTTTATTGGGTATCAGAACCATTTCAGCAGGGTACGGGTTTTAAAAGTGGGCTGCAGAGCATTCTGGGTAGAAGGTGGAGGTTACACAAATTGTATTGATGAGCTCGTTCTCCCAGGCAGACTCATTTGAACGATTATCACAGACAGACGAGCTGTGGAGGGGATCGTGAAGCACAGAGTAGGCAGCCAGGCAGGCAGTAGGCAGGCAGGCAAGGTGACTGAGTAGCCGAGGTGAGAGAACTGGGAGATGAACCTGAGTGCAGAGCAAAGTTGTGGTCAATGTGAATGGAGTGAAGTAATTAGACTGGAGACATGCCTCTGACGTAGTGACCGACATACACAGGGGAACAGAAAACAAAAGAAATACAGGGGAAACCATATAACCATTATCACTACTTTCAATAGAAATTTCAACTGAAATTATTCTTAAGTCTAGAATTGCACTATATATAAAAATATATATATGTTCAGAAATAATGTCACCAGCCCAAACATCCCTGCTTTTGCCAGAGGGCTCAAACTGGGTCGGACACATCGACATGAATATGGTTCACTGGCTATTGAATCAATTTTCCCCAATGGCCATCAAAGTCCTGTGACATAAGTCAGACACACATGTAGGTTTACTGTTAATAACATAATAAAGGCCACATCCCACCTGTTGAAACAGCATATCTAACAGTGTAATTACCTAATTTATAGTCCTTTTGGTTTTGCTTTATAGTCATTCAGGAAGGTTTGGGGTAACATCAAAATACATATACGGTATGTAGAATTGGAATAAGGGCATGTTTCCATATCCTATCTGTCGTGCGCATGCGTGTCCTAATAACACTATTGAGTCAGAAAGCCCACTTCGGGGTTAGTCTCGTTAATTGGTATTTTGACCAATCAGATCAGCTCCGAATATTGTGGCTGCATATTTTAGATTAGGCTATATCTTTAGAGAAAACCTCTGCATTGGGTAAAATCAGACATTTACTCAAAATAATTATGGTTGACACTAAATGATAAACTTTTGAGACACTGTTACGTCCTTAGATGGATGAGTGGAAGGGTGGGTATCAGATGGTAGATAATGTAGGGAGATGGATGAAAGATGGATGTAAAGAGTGGGCTTCAATCCTTCATAAACACTGTCACACACACTACGTCATCATGTGTCATCAGTTCGGTACCCCTCCCTCCCAGTTCGACCACCACCACCCGGTCCAACCACTCAGAGGCTTAGTGGTGCCGGAGGTAACTGCCCGGTACGCGAAAACCAAGACACCGGTGCGCGCACACGCATCTACCGGAGGGTCGTGCATGAGAGGAGGAGGACGGTGCTCTGCCCGAATGTGTTAGACATCAATAATATACATATTGGCATCAATACAAACCAATTACTATAGAGAACCATTGGTCTTTTTTATTCCATGGGCGCATTGGATTGGACCAATGAACAGCGAGAATAACAGCAGCTGAATAAGAACAATTAAGGCTTGGAAATAATTGATTGGATTGGAGTGAACCAATTTAGAGATCAACACCAAGAAAGGTAAGATGATAAGTTGGACATACTTGTTCTTCTATATAATTCCGTATGCTTTGTTACATTTTATTTGTAATCTTGATTCAATCTTTTGCGTGGTGTTATTGGTTGATTTATTGATTATGATTTTAATTGAGTGCGATGCTCTGGGAAATCAATCATATTTTTTAACATGTATTATGCATTGCGTATACGTCATGCCCTTAATACTTTTGATTAGATCTGGCAGTATTAACCTCTGGACATACCTTCTCCTTCTGTTTCTTCAGATGTAGGCAATGTTATGTCGACTCAAGGCATGTTTATGTATGCCATCTATTTTGTGCGGTGAGGGTGTGTCCCTTTCACAGTGGCATGATATGATGTGAAACAAGTTGCCCCGGTCTGCAGGGCAGAAGGGCAACAGGTTTAAATACAGATGCTTAATAGGTGCAAGTTAGAACGGTTGAAGGGATTCATCACATCCAATGCCTTTCTCAATATGGACAATTTAAAAGGAAAATATACAAGAAGTTATGGATGGAAATGCCAGACACCCAGTTTCTATCACAGTTATGCAAATACGGTCAAATACACGCCCGGAGACCATATATGCATAGATGTGCATTCCGACTGGCACGATTATTCTAAAACTATTGCCCATCCCTGTCTCCATGGAGACGGATCCTGTGAAGCTGGGATGTAGGCAACAATAATGCGATTGCGAATATGTCTCTGGTCGGTAATGATGCCTTATTCCGAGCGTGAAAACGCATGAATGAGCGTTTGAATTTGTGTACGCCCCGTCCCTTTCTCCCTTTCTCACAAAAAGCCACAGTGGCAGACGGTCACCTGAAGGAAACAGTTGCCATGGCAATACACTGGCAAGAGGCAAAGCCAATGCCTTGTTGTCATGGCGATTTACCATCAGCATGATGGCAAAGATGCTCAGCCATAAGCCATGGGTCGTGTTCCAGAAAGGATCCGGGTGACCTCCATTTTGGCCTACTTACCATTGCCTGGTTCTGTTTGGGCTGTATTCTAATGATTCTGGGTCAAATGATGTGACTCAAAGAAACGATATGCAATATACACACGTACAAACAGAGCTTATCGAATCAGTCCTTTTTTTCAACAACACTGCCTGAACATTGCAGAGTACGAAAGGTTTTATTTCAAAGAATATGACATATTGTATTATTGAAGTACACGATGATGAATAACAGACACAGAACATATATTTTCCCTGTGCATGTTGCTGCTGCCGTGAATTCAGCTAAAACCAGAGCTAATTCAAAAATCAATGACAGTTTCCATTTCCAGAAATGAGCCCAAATATATATTGGTACCAGAGCAATTATTAGGCAAGTGTCCTAATTCGCGATACGCTGAACATCCTACTACAAACCCCTTAGTCTTCCATACTCTACGACCTGGAGCTTTTTTCTAGGGGCTCTTTTAGCTTCCTCTCTACGGTCTCTGACCAGGTCATTCTCTCTATGGTCTCTGGTCAGGTCATTCTCCCTATGGTCTCTGGCCAGGTCATTCTCCCTATGGTCTCTGACCAGGTAATTATCTCTATGGTCTCTGGTCAGGTCATTCTCCCTATGGTCTCTGGTCAGGTCATTCTCCCTATGGTCTCTGACCAGGTCATTCTCCCTATGGTCTCTGACCAGGTCATTCTCTCTATGGTCTCTGACCAGGTCATTCTCCCTATGGTCTCTGACCAGGTCATTCTCCCTATGGTCTCTGACCAGGTCATTCTCTCTATGGTCTCTGGTCAGGTCATTCTCCCTATGGTCTCTGGTCAGATATTTCTCCCTATAGCGTTGGCTTGAAGCTCATGCTTATTTAGTTGCTGTAGCGGTTACATATGTTTCCCTCTTGCGGCAATAGCCCACCAAAAATCTATATTTTAAACTAAACCCTTTCCCCACCGTCTGTCGTTTTAGCCACACGCTTTTCAGTCGCTGTTGGAATCGGCCGTTCCTTCGGCAGCAGCATCACTGACAACATTCTTTTTTTTTTCCTTTTCGACACTGACTAACTGGTGTGCTTGCTTCCCACTTGTGTTTGTTTACATCACAACACATTGTTGGAAGAGGCTTGCCTGTTGTGAAAAATGTGCCTAATCGTAATCAGTGCAACTTGCGAAATAATTTTGTGATTCATTTTGTACTTAATGTGATATAACGCCCGTTTAAATAAATAATACATGAACAGATGTGCGGTAATGTCCATGTTATGTTCATTGGATAGCAGCTCAGATCTGTAGCTGTCTGATCTTATGACACTTGCCAATCCCATTTTTCAGTGGTACATTTGAAACCTGTCTGGATGTGTACCTAGCTTTGAATAGCCTTGATGTGTATGAGGCTTTGACTAGCCTGGATATGTACAAGGTGTTGACTAGCCTGTATTTGTACAAGTTGTGAACTAATCCTCTTGATGTGTACGAGACATTTTAGTGTATTGTAAACATCTGCAGAGCACTTCGCCCACATTTTGTTAATATTATTGAGTAAGGTTGACACGGCAGTTAGTTGGTATCGATCAACGGACTAATCCTACACATTTAAATCGAAATTCAATTCACAGTTGGAATTCACATTACCTCTCAACCAGTGGGCGTATATCACACCAATACAAATGTACCCGTTCTCAAAAGTGCATCAATTTGACGTCATCTAAATTACAGTAGCAGCTCGACGTCTGGTATGGAGAGAGAAAAATACCCTGCACACAAGTGCCTATTTACAGCCTCGCAGGGCATATACCAGAGCCTGGCAGTGTGGTGATGCCACATGTTTGTTTAATACCAGCTGACTGGAGAGGACGTCCAGGCAGTTTGCCAGCCTTATGGTTGTGTCTGTGTGACAGGACTTGTGTTTCTGGCTGTCAGCGTGGTGTCTAAACTAGTAACACTCCTCTCTCTCTCTCTCTCTCTCTCTCTCCCTGTATCTTTCCCTCTCTTTTGACAGTTGCCATGGAAACTATTATGTTCTTCCTCTTCTCGCTCCCGGTCTGCATGGCTGGTAAGTATCCCCGCTACCGCCAACACCAGCAGGTCTGCCACTATTGACAGGAAGGCAGGGGACAACATGGTGATAGCTCAGGCATGAAATGGCAAGCATGGGGTTCAGACCGATCAATGGACTGACCAAGTCTCCCTTTCTGGGTGCAGGGTCTAAAAGTGTGGTACTGTGTGTGTGTGTGTGTGTGTGTGTGTGTGTGTGTGTGTGTGTGATCTGTCTCCAGATCTCCTCATCACCTCCTCTGTCTCCTGATCTCCTCATCACCTCCTCTGTCTCCAGATCTCCTCATCACCTCCTCTGTCTCCTGATCTCCTCATCACCTCCTCTGTCTCCAGATCTCCTCATCACCTCCTCTGTCTCCTGATCTCCTCATCACCTCCTCTGTCTCCAGATCTCCTCATCACCTCCTCTGTCTCCTGATCTCCTCATCACCTCCTCTGTCTCCAGATCTCCTCATCACCTCCTCTGTCTCCTGATCTCCTCATCACCTCCTCTGTCTCCAGATCTCCTCATCACCTCCTCTGTCTCCAGATCTCCTCATCACCTCCTCTGTCTCCTGATCTCCTCATCACCTCCTCTGTCTCCAGATCTCCTCATCACCTCCTCTGTCTCCAGATCTCCTCATCACCTCCTCTGTCTCCAGATCTCCTCATCACCTCCTCTGTCTTTAGATCTCCTAATCACCTCCTCTGTCTTTAGATCTCCTTATCACATCCTCTGTTTCCAGATTACAGATCTCCTCTCTGTTGTCTTGTCCTCATCACCTCCTCTGTCTCCAGACTACAGATCTCCTCTGTCTCACTACCCCCCACACACACACACTAACTGTCTCACCTCCGCCCCACATAACTGTCTTACATCTCCCTCATTGTAATGATCTCAGTCACACACTACCTCCACATTCCTATCCAACTGGATGCACTTGCTCAGTGAAACACACACACGCACACAAAAACAAACACACGTAGATAAAGTGAGAAAGGGACAGGGGTGGGGTGAGGAAGGGACGTACCAGAGACGGTCCATACAGCGGAGGATCAGCATCATGTAATCACCATGGCAACCACCAGAACATGTCACGATCCCTGCCTAAGCTCTGGATTGGATGTAGGAGTGAAGCTGTGAGATCCGTGTTCGTAGAGATCCTAACAGCCGCACTCTCCCTTTCTGTCCATTTTAGCGGTTACAGACCCAGGTACAGAGGGTGAGTAAACAATGGATTTAAATTACAAGGGGAATTTAGTCAATGTCCTTATGAAAAAATGTTGCTGTTGGAATTGAACTCCAAGAATACCAAGTCATCTGTCCAGGACATTACCCATGCGCCCTGAGTCACCTCAGCCCCGTGATTTTATATGTTAGGTGCGCCGTTTCAAACCGATGACAATGTGACGTTTGGCAAGAATGTCATTGGTTTGTCTTCTCCGCGTTTGTCTATTTTCAGACGGCAAAGAGACAAAGATGTTGGACCCGTTTGTATACGGTAAGTTCACCTTTGGGATCTGTTTGGGATGTTCCGACAGTTCAGAGGTAGACGGCCCGGTTTCCTGTGTGTCTCTGTAGATTACCACAGCCTGCGGATCTGTGGACTGGTCTTCGCCGTGGTACTCTTCGCTCTGGGAATCCTGCTCATCCTTAGTAAGTCTTCATCCTTCGTCTTCATCCTTTATACCGGACCACGTGTTTACCTTACACTTCTCCTCCGCCTGTCACTTAGTCCACAAACGAATGGATCATCTGGAGCTCGTCTAGTGGATCCACTAAATGCTACAGACAGTCATGTCTCGGCCAAGGCCAGGCTCTGCAGGTGCTGTAAGCATTAGTTCACAGCTCACCGGTCACGTTATTCACTATTCATTGTATTTCGGAATTTGTATTCATGGTTCCACGATCAAGATGTTTCTTTGGAAATTAGAGATGTAACATGTGTCACATGTGTCACAACGTATATTGTAAACGTTGGTAAAAATAGCTACATCCACATTGGCCTACAAGTTTTCAGCCAGACGTTCACATGACGCCAGTTAGTGTTGAATATCCATGGACTACATTTGAATTGAATAACATTGATAGCCCTGAATAATACTGAGAGAATTAAAGCTTTATGGATTTCACCGTTTTGTACAAACTTAAATTACACTGGTACACAGAGTAGACAATCTGTACAGATCCTAGATAATGCCATACTGTGATGGCGTAATCTACCTGGCTTTCATGCCTGCTCAACTTGGCCGTTGTTAATAACCATTCTCAAACTACGAGAGCATTTCAGATGTGCCAATAAAATGACAGCCCATTTAAAAAATATAATAACGCCAGCCTTCGTTTGGCATTCAGATGACGTCACATTAGACAAATGTTTGCTGTGTAGATGAATCACAGCCAAAACCATCACACCCAGAATTACTCACCTCGTCGTAAAATCTGTTCATGTGCCCGTTTTCACCGGCTGTTACAAGCTGTTACAAAATCTGCAAAATTTGACGCCTCAGGTCACACTTGAGTTGTCTGCTGCTGTAAGCAGCAAGCTTGCCTTGATCCAATTCTGTTTGTTTTTATATAGACCCGAGCTAGTGTAAATGGTTAATGTGTGTGTGAACTAGATCACGCAGTGGCTTACAGGCGGCGAATTTGCTCTGTACGACATTGATAGCTTAGTGACAAATTTAGTAGGCAGGGGCAGTATGGATACGGTGTATATTTCTGTAAGCGCTTTTGTGCTATATCCGTACTACACTCAGTTGTTGTCTGAGCTTAGTTACCGGTAGATATTTGTGCTTGTGCCATTCCTCTGATATCAGGTTTTTGTATGCCAATTTGGCCGGCGTATGCCAGTTAGGCCGGAGTATGCCAGTTAGGCCGGCGTATGCCAGTTTGGCCGGCGTATGCCAGTTTGGCCGGCGTATGCCAGTTAGGCCGGCGTATGCCAGTTTGGCCGGCGTATGCCAGTTTGGCCGGCGTATGCCAGTTAGGCCGGCGTATGCCAGTTTGGCCAGCTTATGCCAGTTTGGCCAGCTTATGCCAGTTTGGCCAGCGTATGCCAGTTTGGCCGGCGTATGCCAGTTTTGCCAGCGTATGCCAGTTTGGCCGGCGTATGCCAGGTCGGCCGGCGTATGCCAGTTTGGCCGGCGTATGCCAGTTTGGCCGGCGTATGCCAGTCAGGCCGGCGTATGCCAGTTTGGCCGGCGTATGCCAGTTTGGCCGGCGTATCCCAGTTTGGCCGGCGTATGCCAGTTTGGCCGGCGTATCCCAGTTTGGCTGGCGTATGCCAGTTTGGCCGGCGTATGCCAGTTTGGCCAGCGTATGCCAGTTTGGCCGGCGTATGCCAGTTTGGCCAGCGTATGTCAGTTTGGCCGGCGTATGCCAGTTTGGCCGGCGTATGCCAGTTTGGCCGGCGTATGCCAGTTTGGCCGGCGTATGCCAGTTTGGCCGGCGTATGCCAGGTCGGCCGGCGTATGCCAGTTTGGCCGGCGTATGCCAGTTTGGCCGGCGTATGCCAGTTTGGCCGGCGTATGCCAGTCAGGCCGGCGTATGCCAGTTTGGCCGGCGTATGCCAGTTTGGCCGGCGTATGCCAGTTTGGCCGGCGTATCCCAGGTCGGCGTATCCCAGGTCGGCGTATGCCAGTTTGGCCGGCGTATGCCAGTTTGGCCGGCGTATGCCAGTTTGGCCGGCGTATCCCAGGTCGGCGTATCCCAGTTAGGCCGGCGTATGCCAGTGAGGCTGCGCAATTCCAATTAGGCTGGTATATGCCAGTTAGGCCGGGATATGCATACCGTGGTGAATACAAGGGATTACAAGTTTCCACAGTGACAACTCCGCCACAGTGACAACTCCTCTATTAGTCGTAGAGAACAGTTGGTAACGAAGATTGATCCTGGATCAGGGAAATGGCGGTCAGCCTGGTATCTTAAGCACCTGTAATGCCAGACAACATTTGTAACGATGATGTTTATTGAAATCGTGACAATGATGTCTCCACTGCAGGCCGGAAATGTCGCTGCAGTTTCAATCAGGAGAAAGAGAAGCCCAAGTAAGTGTGTAAAACGCCCGATCGGTGTTAGAATACATTTCTGCTATATCTGGTCACCATGACAACCAATGGCCTCTTGGTTTCATCTCAGGGCCCCTGGAGACGAAGAAGCTACGGCGGAAATCCTGATTGTGTCAAAGGGTAAGAGACTGGTCGCTTCCCACGCGCAGTAAAAACACAAGTAAACACACAAGAGAACAACTCCAGGGTAACCTTTGTGTTTCGGCCCATCGTTTCAAATTACCTCTAAAAGGAAGAAGTACGGCCTTTTGTACTTTGACAAACAACATCTTCCAACGGGAGATCATTTTTAAAGGACTTCCCCAATCTAAAATAGTTTAACGTAGTCACATGACTTTTTTTGCGTCCGTCCGTTGTCAACAGCTAAAGAACCAGAGCCCGAGGCAAAGGCCGAGGACTGAGACAGCCCAACCCAGCGCTCCACCCACTCCCTTCACGCCTGGATGCCCATGAACCAAATCTGCCACACCGAACGACAACCCAGCGACGAACACAGTGACCACGAAGCTACGGCTGCCAACGAGCCAAGGCAAGAGCGATGAAGAAAGAAGACGATGAAACGCGCCGGTCGATTTGTCCAAGACCAAAGTCCCACCGTACAATCAGAGGATGGGAGTGTGAAGAGGGAGATGTAAGTTCAGATGTAAATAAACATCTAGCGTTTTGTTCTGTGCCCTGTGTTTGTATCTCTGTCTCTCAGTGCTCATGTACGTGCCTTTCTGTAGCAGTCCGTCTCAAGTTCGTAGTCTTAGCCGGGTTTCCTTTTTGCAGGTGGACTTTGACCGCAGCTCCAAATTAGATGATTATGTCGTCACTGTTTGCGTTTCACCTATATGCGCTGTGTTTCGTCGTCGTTACGTGTTAGAGGTTCACTGTTCACTGTGTTTACGATGAATTGTAAAATGGACACGAGCACTCACATTGTAAATCAGATAGAATACACTGGTTAGTATAAATAGCCTATACACATATATATATATATATTTAAATGTGTGTGTCTGTGTGTTTGTGTCTATTTGACTGTGTTGCACCTTTACACGCGACAATCCAACTGTCCCAGTTTACTGACCGAGCACAATAAAGCATGAGAGGTATTTTGGAGTTCATCAAAACCAGTGTTCTGTCAGGTGAACTCCTACATCAGCTGTTTCACTGCCTTGTTCTGTACAACTGTCTAACGTAACCGCCTACCGCGTTATTGGCTGAGACGGTTGGTCGATTTCGCCCTCAAGGGCGTGCTGTGAATGGATGCTTTTTTGCACACCCGCTCTAGTGGGTGGGGTTTATGATTTAGTTGATAAGTTATAGTGGCCGATTGCAAAGTCAATCTCTCAAACCAGTCGTGTCTTGTGGTTTTGAACTGTACAATCTTCATTTAGCTAAAGGAACTGCATTGTTTTTCCGGATATATGAAATAGCATAAATACAAAGCGATTGAAATAATTTTGTCTTAAGTCAATGGTAGTTTAAATATGTTAGAACTCAGCCTTGTTGTGTAGGAATGCTGTGGGTGTGCCCCGACAACTAAGATCGGGTGTAGCTAGTCGATTGGCCGGCTCAATCTCCTCAGGAGGATGTCAACGTCTGAAGTTATTTTCACACCATTTGAGATACTCTACTATTAGTCTGTCTGAGGTGGGGTTTTTAAAAGGACTTTTGCCCCTTTTTATTTAAGCTTCAACTGCAAATCTGATTATGGGCCAACCACTTTTGGGTATGAGGTAAAAGAAAGTGACATTTTCTCTAATTAGAGAATGGGTGCTCATGTGCGATTGAGGGAGCGAGAGAGAGAGCGAGAGAGAGAGCAAGAGAGAGAGCGAGAGCGAGAGAGAGAGAGAGAGAGAGAGAGAGAGCACGTTTGTGTGAAGAAATTGTCTTCATGTTTTGCAGCTCAGATGCTATCTGTGCCATAGTTATAGTTGTGGATGCCAAATAAAATATTGGTAATCAATACAAAGAAAATGTATCAAATGTCAGGAAATGCTTAAATTATGTCGCAATCAGACAAATTATTATTATTCTGAGTATCATCCTTACAAACACTGTCACAACATTAAGTAACTATTCTGTTATGTGCATGAGGTTGTATGTTGTAAAGATAAAGTGTGTGCTTTTAACAGAATAAATAAAGTGTCTATCACCTATAACCTACCAGCATGTGGTTACAGCTGTTGTGGTTTGTTTGGGTCCAGGTCATCTCCTAGTTGTCACGAATCCACAGTGTAGAGCACAGGAACAAAGCGCAGAGTGTGGACAATCCGTTTAAAACTGGTTTATTTTTATATAACATAAAACAAACCGAGAATGGTGAAAAATAAAAATGCGCTATGAACGGCTTATAAACATTTAAAACAACAGCAAGAATCGTCTTTAAACACTAACCGAATATGCAGCAGAGTAACGTGACACATAGACAATAACCAACCCCATGCACCAAGACCCAGTGACTTTCATAACAAACATTATCACCCAGTCAAACCAGCTGTGCTCATTCGCATTACCCAACTTCTGATAGAGGTCACTTTAAAGTTAAGTAAGACTAAAAAGAACTTCATCACCTCCTAACCCACTAGATGTCCTTAATGGGCCAGGCAGCGTTAAATCTGTGGAAGCAAATTTCTGCGGTCATAACAGAATATGGATACATTTATAGACCAAAGGGCTCCTCAGATTTAACAGTTTATCAAGAAAAGTCAGGTTTGACAAACTGATTGCCTAAAATAGTGTGAGATAGTACTACAACAGCGAATAACATGTTGGTTGGTCGATTCCGGGTTAACTTAATTTGAGTTTGTGCACGTAAAAAAAAAAGGTTTGTGTTCTGAAAAGCAAAATGATTTTCCCTGGTAATGATAATGCTAGGATATGACCCGTTTATAAGACTAAATCTAACAAACACTGTTGCTGCCAACAAACCAGGAATGCTTGTTAGGGAGTGCAGACAGAGTAAAGAACATTGTTCTTCTCAAATGTTCTCTATTTTGTCTTACCGACTACTTCTAATTACAATTTTTTTTATTGTCATTGTGCAAGAACAACTTTTCAAACAATCATTTCAGCTGCAACCCCCAGTGGAAAACACACATGTTCACAAGATGAAATAAAAAATATTCTATCAAGAGGTGGGAATCCATAGTTCTCAGTAAGATTGAGATTTACCCTACGGTCGCATTAAAAGCCTCTGCGATCTTTATAATGGTTAGATGACCAGGGACCACCCCAAATGCATCCAGGTGTTTAGTGAAGGAAATACAGTGTTCATACTCCGATGGTCAGTTTCACTGTATAACTGGCCTAGACCCCTCCATCGCTACAGACTTTAGCAATTTCCAGCACACAAACACAAACACAGACAGCCATAACAGGTAAGTGCTCACAGGTACATTTTATTGCAAAATTGAATTCAACAATAGCACAAATATTCATACAAATCCACACACAGAAGAGGCTTTCCATTAAAGGGCTCCCTCTACAGGGCAAGCGATGTAACAACCACTCCACACTGAACCACTTCTTGACAACATCGCAAATGCACCGCAAATGGGTAAGTATAAAACACTACGAATAGTTTGGTGTGAAAGACTGTAATTAGCTTGGTGGAATGCACTACAAAGTGTATGGTCTGAAATCCTACCCCTGTCCCAGGGTGAAACACAATGGGAAACTCACCCTGGGCACTGCCTTCCTCTGCCCACACAACAAAAAGGGACACAAAACTGCAGAGGGGATTTATTGAAAGAGTAAGAGAGACAAGAACACATGAAAAACAAAAAAACATGAGATGGGGATATGTGCCCCGGCCCCCCCAGCTCCTGGGAACCTTATCCCGAAAACAATGAAGCCCATAGGAATAAAGTAAATAGTCTCCTCTCAGCTTAGAAGATTCCCGGCCCAACGTTCTACATTTTAGAACCTGTTGTCCTGAATGTACCACTCAGGTTCTGGATGGCGAACGCCCAAACAACCCAGCCGCCCGAAAGTGTGGTCCACGGACCGCAGTTCTGCACGCAGCCGGATTGCCCCCGAATAAACGTAGTATAATCGAGTTACCTCGTCTCGTAGTTCACCTCTCTGAGGAGTCACACGGTGTAAACGTGTACAACACAAATAAAACAACGCTATTGACCTTTTCAAGCTGCATTGTTCTCAGTCACAGGCTAATACTGGCCATGAGTTAGCTTTCTTATGTTCACGCAGGACTTGGCTAACCCTGGGTTTCGGTTTAACCCTATAGAATAAGGCTACGCTTATGACTTCTTATTAACCCTTGCTGGGCTAGGGAGCAGTGAAAACACACACATTTGACAGTATGTGTTACTGTTATCGCCTTGGTTTAATTCAACACGCGGTTCGTTACAACGCCATCACCAGCCACGGATCAACTCTGATTCTCTGGCTGAAATATTCGGGTAAATTACAGAGCCATATTGCCAAAAGACACAGCCCGGCGACGACTCAATCAACTTGCCAAACGCAGCGTCACCGAAAGTAATGAGTGATGCAGGCTTCGCATAAAAATCTTTTCCAATTGACCAGTTAGTGTGAACGGCATGCATCAATGATTCTAAAGGTCGCAATCTCACTCACTGGGCTCCAAAGGCCACACTTTATGGGCCTGTAGACGCGTATTGATGCCCGATAAGGTGCGGTCGTCTGAATAATGGGTGTCAAAGAGTAGAACGGCGTGGTTGAAAGGATTGGACGAGGTGGGAGGGGACTGCAGAGCACCTGGCCACAGAGACAGACGGGCAAAACCTGAAAGGATCCAGAATATTCCGTTGTGTCATCCAGCCACACAGGTGAGTCCTGCACAGAGCTACTTTGAATACGTAACATTTGACGATACAGATGTGTGTTTTGGGGATTATTGTAGAGCCGGAGCGTAGAACGTCTGTGTACTCTGGTACGACATGTGCAATCCCAGCTATCTTATTGGGTAGGCCGGTTGGAAAACTCTGGGTATGCAGGACAGCTTTCTCGTGTGTTTAAATTAAGCTCTCCATGGTTAATTGTATTATCCCTGTCCGGAGAACGCATACAGGATAAGGATTAATTTTGTCGTTCAGCCATTGTTAAGATAAAAATATATCGATTCAGGATTGCGACGCGACGGCGTCATTGAGATCAGAGTTCAATTACTGCTGTCTGGCGCTGAAGAAAATACATACTATGGCATCAACAGGGCAAACCCCTCAGGTATATAAGTACAATAAGTGCTTCACTTAAGTAGAAAAACTCCTTGATTCTGGTCTCTGTTTTACTGTCTGAGCAGGTGTCAATATGGCAATGCATAGATGTATACGCTGCTGCAGTACGATCACACATATGTTAAACTATGACACACACACACACACACACAGAGAAGATCGCTCATACGTTAAACAATGACACACACACACACACACACGTCTGCATTGTCACAACTTCACGTTCGCGTGAGAGACATTCAAAAAATAACCAGGAATGTTCTTATCTGAGAATGTTAAGTTAATCATTAAAGCATTGAGATTCAGATCAATGTACTGTGTGTGTCTGTGTATGTGCACGTGCCTGTGTGTGTGCATGTAAGAGAAAGTGGTTGTGTGTAAAATCCATATCTGTAGTAGCCTCTCAAAGTAAATCGAAGCAATAAGAGGCATGACTAAAACTAAGACGGCCCCACTAAATCAATGTCTACGTATATTCAAAGTTCCTTAACACGTCAACTATCTTTCTTTGAACCTAGCTTGGACCAGAAAAATTACACCTTTATACATTTAATAATTATTTCACTCACAGAACTACAATATGTTTCATGTTTTGCACAATGTCTATTTTTGCCCAATTTACTTGTCAAATTAAAAACAAATCCTACTGAAATAGAAGTTAATTTCAATGTGGCCACAGCTTCTGCTTCATCTCTCCTCCTCATCTCCTTATAGCTCTGTTGTCCTAACAGCCAAGAAGACCAGTCACCATGTCCATCGCTGGAGGTACGTTTTACACCAATGGTTTTTCCTTACCATCCACTAGAAGCATTTTTTCCCAAATCTCCTAAACTATGATTTGTTTGGCTGTTTTATTTTATACCTTGGTTGATGAGACAGTTCCATAGGCCTGTGAGAGTCTAATTCAGGCCTGTGAGAGTCTAATTCAGGCCTGTGTGAGTCTAATTCAGGCCTGTGAGAGTCTAATTCAGGCCTGTGAGAGTCTAATTCAGGCCTGTGAGAGTCTAATTCAGGCCTGTGAGAGTCTAATTCAGGCCTGTGAGACTCTAATTCAGGCCTGTGAGAGTCTAATTCAGGCCTGTGAGACTCTAATTCAGGCCTGTCTAATTCAGGCCTGTGACACCAGTGGGCAGCCTTCCTCTACCGACATTATAACCCTCAGATTGTCAGGATATTTGAGGGAATATCCTCTGGGATCTCATCTCATGTTCTCTGTCATCAGGCCCTGCGTACGACCCTGATGCAGACTTTGTGTATGGTAAGTTGGAACGGCGAACGTTCATTTCTATTGATATTAACACCAATATTGAAACCGCTTAACGATTCAAGTCTTTATCTATAGCACTATTCATACTTATCTAATTATTTGGTGAAAAGACTAGACGCAAATGAAACTTCTTAACTAAACCGTTATTGCTTTTATATAAGTCTGTAACTGTTTGATATCTGATTTCAACATGACGTACGATGAACTATGGCAACAATAAAATGATATAGCAGCAGCAAAATGTCCAAAACAATGTCCATATATTTTTCCAACAACAAAGAAAATGTATAATATTGTTAATAATAATAATAATAATAAATGTTGTGAATGAGTGCGTGAGTCAATTCAATTGTTGATTAATTTTCCCAATTGTTGTAAATTTGATAACATCTGATAAAAGAGATATTTGAGCCTAACAGAGAGAGAGAGAAAGAGAGAGAGAGGAATTGCGGTACCGTTGATATTTGACCCTCTGTGTTAAAGACTATTACACGCTGCGTATTGGAGGTCTGGCCTTCACTGGGGTCCTCATCATTCTGTCCATCTTCCTGCTGACTGGTAAGTACCACGACCTGATAAGTACCTACTCACAGGCTACTCACAGACCAGAGTTGGTGTAGCTCAGCATGCCTTGTATGTAGACGTTCTAGGTTCAATCTCTAGCGTCTCCCCAGGTCGCCGTTGCCAATGAGAATTTGTTCTCAATCGGCCTACCTGGTTAGATACAACAATGTATACAAAAATAAAGGTGCAGGCTTCTCTTTAGAGGTGAGGTCTGCAGACCACTTTAGAGTGACAGTTAATCTGCATACGAGAAGGAAATACACGGCTCCTCCAACCTGGCAAACTAAATATTGCCAAAGTCATGTTGAAGCACTTTCAGTATTCACTATTGGCTGACTGGCCTTTAGAGGCAGGCTGGGTATTATGGGTACTGTAGTCATTCATAGTCACTGACAATCTTTCTCTCACCCTCATAGGAAACAAATTACGACGGTGTGGAAAGTCCAGAGCGGTGAGTGTCCTGATATCAGTCGAGTTTGAGGTCTGAGGTTTTCAGGAGCACATAAGCAATACACGTTTATAAAAATGTGATGTTTGGTAGAGCGATTCATTACATTAGGAAGTCGTGCTTAAGTGACATCTGCTGGTTGTTTTGAAACAGTAAAACACACTGAAACGTTTCCCAGACAAAAGGCTTTTACGGTGAACTCCTGTCACGTGATCAGTCACAACACACCACTGAAATGACCAAACTCTTAGAAAAACACTGTTCGGGTTCGAGGATTATATCAGATCATCTGACAGGTGTGCGTGCGCCTTCTGGCTTTTCACAATTTTATAATGCGACTCTTCTCTGATCTCATCCCGCCTCCTCAAACCTGATTGGATGAGCAGAATGAGGAGAACGAACCAATCAAGATGCTGGACATCGTAAGTTTCTTGGAAGTATAAGATATTTTTGTTAAGTGTAGCCTAATATATGGCCCACATTTAGTCCCAAATCGATGAATATTATTACACACTACGGTCTTGTACTTCATATATTAAACCTACTTATTAAACATTGACAGAAGTAATGGAAATCACATTAAAAATGTTATATTATTTGTTTCATGAGTACTATCGTCAATGTCCTGAACACTGATCTCTGGTTTTCAGGAAGAACAGAAGAAAGATGATGAGGACTAGATGTAGGATTGTCTGGCCACAATGCATGTTGTTTGCTGTTATGTGTGACGCAGTTTTCTGTTTGTTTTGGTGATCTGTAGACCCACTGTAGCTGTCCTGTGTTTATCTCAATTTAGATTGGAAATGTACCTGAACACATTTATACAGAGAGCAAAGAAATAAAAAATATCTACACTATCTGGTAAACGGTTTGTATTTATACTAGTGTAGCAGAAAAAACACTGTCTGTCAGTTTGCAGCTTGATATCACTTCTGTTGAAATGAGTGTATGATGCATTTATTTACTATTCACAGTGTTTTGTCAGAGGGAAGTTCCAGTTCGATGATGATATAAGTGAAAAACAATTTAATATATTTAAGTTTTATTGCAGGTTCAGGACCAATTTCCCTTAAATATGATGACCTGGCCAAAAGGCATAAACCCCAGGACAATTTATTTACACACAAATGCAATTAAGAACACACGCACACACCCACGCCCACGCACACACACACACACACACACACACACACACACACACACACACACACACACACACACACGTGGCTAAAGGTAGCAACTCAGAAAATGTGTTATTTTAACAATGTCCAGTGTAAAACTACAGAATAGCATCTTTTTCTAAAATGTGTTGGTTCAAACTATGCTGTTTCCTGTTAACTCCTTCAAAGGTGAATACAGAAAACAGATCTATCCCTACGTGTAATAACATATATGGCCACAAGATGGCAGCACATATACTGTACTCTTTGGCTTTAACACACTATGCTAGGTTTCTACTAGAATCCTCATAAACAAAGTAATCTATAATGTTTTTCTCAACATTTATATTAGGTTTCAGGGTTCAGTATGAGACTAACTGTGAGGCTTACAATTGCAGTTAAGTAAAACAAATATACATTTAAAAAAGAAAACTGTACACCCCAATTATTACTTTTTGGTTGCAAGGCAAGTAATGACCATAGTGCTAATAAAAAAACCTCCAAACAACAACACTTTTGATGTGAGATATGTGTTCCAAGGAGTTTGATCAATTAAATGTTCCAATGTGGCCATTGGTGTTCCAGAATCAGAAGTGACTTAACAACAAACGAAAAATGTTTGCTGTGGCCCATTAGTGCAACAATGAATGCACGCGTGATGAACAAATACGAACAATGGACTACAATAAAATACTGTGTTAATATGTCCGGTACAAATGTCCATCGCGAGTTCTGAGTCAATGTGAATGTGAATGTTGGGAGCAGGCAAAGGTCCGTTCGGTTCCGGGGGGCATGTTCCAATTAGGCCTAGCCTGTTCCAATTAGGCCTTCTTCCAGGGTGGAAAGTTCTGACCGGTTCTAGGGTGTGAGGGGTCTGCTTCAATCTTTGCCGCCTGCATCCAGAAGTCCTGTGGGCCCACCTCTGGTGCACATGTACTGCTGTAGCATGGAGATGAATCTGTCCACTGCTTGTGTCTGTTGAGTAACACACAACAAAGGCCTGGCGATACAGACGTCACGCAGCGTCTGTTTAAACAGGTCGTCTCTCTCACACACCCCCACCCCCCCCCCCCCCCGCACCTGCCGGCCACGCTTTGCATAAGGGCTTCAGGTAAGCACGCGAGGCAGGTTATCTGATTGTCCCGCGTCCCGATAGCATCTGGTCGGTGCCTCCGAGTGCGCGTGCACACAAACACGGTGAAAACACGGCGGACAGGTGCCAGGTGGGTTGAGAGTCGCGCTGGGTCAGTGTTCCCACAGGTATTGTGGTCCAATGCAGCACTTCTGCTGAATGCCGGCTAATGACAATGTCAGCATGTTTGTCCCGGGAACATGATATAGTGCAAACACACACACACGGAGCTGAAACAACAACACACGAACCGCCAACAGAACGATAACAGACCCGCTGAGTCACCGTCTGAGGTCAGAAATACGGCCTGGTATCGAGCATCTCAGAACCCATTTTCGTGCTCTCACAGCACATATGTAAAATATTTACTGGCCATTTCCGCAAACACAGTCTTACTATTGTAGGGCAACATCAATCAGAGACGAAGCAGATCAAGTGGTAATGGTTTGTATAAAGAGTCCATGAAGAGCGTTGTAAATTTGGTTTGTGAGCGTTGATAAGTTGATGAAAGTGTGTGTGCGTTTGTGTGTGAGTGTGCGTGTGTGTGTGTGTGTGTGTGTGTAGGTGAAGGTGAGCAGAAGTGTGCATTTGTGTGGCGGTAACCGGGCAGAGTTTTAAGCGTGGGAATGTGATAAGATCTCAGAATAATGGAGGTTAAGTTGGAAAGTCTGCTCTCGGTAAAGCACTGCCTATTCTCACACAAAGACACACTTAGGAACACACACACACACACACACACCCAAAGACAGACATACTAACAGTCTCATGTTGATAGGGGTCACAATGAAGTCTGCTCTCAGCAAAGCTCAGCATGACCTTTCATGCTCTGGGGCATCAGAAATCACACAGCAGCAGAATATGATACCACATCATTTTTAGTCACTGCTTTTCAGCCACTGGCCTGTAGCTCAGTTCAGTCCTGACATTCGTCTTAGAGGACAAAACATTAGAAATCCCGAACAGTATGACGAGGCCCAATAAACCACGTTAAAGATTCGTCTGAGCTGCATCACATAGTCGAGACCAGTGGTTCTCCAACTTTGAAACACCGAAGCCCCATTTGAAAGCAACGGTCAGGACATAACGATCACTTAGAAATGAGTGGAGTACTTACAACGCCGTTTTGGATGGAGTGCCACGATAAAACTTGAAAATGGTATCAGAAATCCGACCATACACACACACACACACACACACACACAGCTGTCACTTACCCCACACAATAGTAACCACACCGAATATCATATCAATGCATCATTCAGACATTGGTTCTTCAGTAAATGTGAACTTCACCAAAAATCATCCAATGTAGTTTTTTTACATATCTGCCATACAGATATCAGCAACACATATGTCCTAGATACGATATATATATTGATACATGGATAAATATTTAAACCAGGTTGTTTTTTCCACCCGGGCAGGAATGTGAGGCTGCGTCCATACACGTCCAGATTATATGACCAGTGAAGTCCAGCAGAACCCACCAGAGGTCCAGAAGCACAGAACCAGTCAGACATGTGACCACTAGGTGTCACCAGATACCCCTGATCCATATCTCAGACAGAACCGTTACAGATACGTGATATCCGTGCCTGTCTGTCTGTCCGTCTGTGGATGTATCATCACTACGTACGCATCTTTCACTAAACATATACATTAATCAGTATGACACGGACAAGGATTCCAATTGATATGTGTTCAAGTGTGTTTCTAAGATATTAATAAGTGCCCTGATGCCTGGCCATTGGCCTGGCTCCGCATTAGAACCACAGTGTGGCTTGAGTGGACGCCATATTGGATGTGGTTCGGCTACGGGTGGGGTTTTTTCTGTGTGCTTTGGTTAGCCTCGGGGAATATTCCGCCCGCTGCTAATCATTTGCATGAGTTGCCACCCCCTTTTCCCCCTTGCTTTTTTGGAATACATCATCTCTCCCTCCAACACCCGTCTCCCATTCCTCCTCGTCGTCTGACTGACTCCCGCTGAGCTTCTCTTCCGCCGACAGACGGGAAAAAAGGGAAAACAGAAAGATGAAGATAAGGATATGGTTTCCTTCGGAGACAGGTACACCCTTCCTCGTTCGCCTTCCTGGTTCTTTTGACTGAACTGACACGCCCCTGAAGTGTTGCTCCAGCAACGGCCCGACCCTAACCCCTCAAACGCCCTCCGAACCCCCCGCATAAACACATACACGTTCACACGTATGAAATCGCCCTCGCACGTCTACACGTTCAGGCACCCAACACACTCACACACACGTGTACACAAACACACCCACAATTCTTTTGTATCTAAAAACCCTCACACACGCTCAGCTAAATGTGTTTACTGTGCTGCCGTCTCTGAATGCGCCACTGCCGGCTCCGTTATGAGATCCATATTAGCCCGATGCGGACAAATCGAAACTAGCACGCGGCAGGCAGCGAGTCGAGGCGCGCCGGGGCTCACTGGGGCGTGCGGAGGTCTGCGGCGGGCAGACGTGTCCACCGGGGAAGGGGGAGCTTGGCCCCGGCGGAGAGGTGTTTGAGATGGAGAGGTGAACTGTCCACACCACCTGCCCTCGACAGTCACCGCCGTGGTTTTGATAGCTAGGTGAATGGAAGTCCTCCCTTAACGCCTTTTAATTATTACCCAGCACCCACCACCACCGCCACCACTAGAAGTGACCTTGGTACGGCCACGGCGCCTGTTTATTGGTAACAATTACGTTAACATTAATATGATTCTAGTATGTAGCCAGGGCCCGAGGTCGGGTCTCTCTGATTGGCTGAGTGTTAGTATGCAAATTCACATAATCCACACGGTCACTTCCTCCCTGCCTCTCTCTTTTTCTCTCCCTCTCTCTCTCTCTCTCCCTCCCTCTCTCTCCCTCTCTCTCTCCCTCTCTCCCTCTCTCTCCCTCTCTCTTTCTCTCACTCTCTCACACCATCATAACCATATTTCCTCTCTCGCCAGCCATCACATTCCCTCTCTAAGCCTTCCCTTGCTCTGTCCCGAACGCCGTCTGGACTAGCTTCCATCTATCTCGATCTCCGAATCTCTTCACTTCTCTCGCCTCACCACCCCCTCGTCCCCCCTCGCCACGCCTCACCTCCTTTCCCGTCTCTCGCGCTCACCAAGACTCGGTATCTCCAGGCAACAAATGGAGAGGGCGAGACGGAGTGATGCAGATGAGTCACGCGCGGTGCGTTCGCGGAACGTCTCGAGTCTTGTCCAAAGCGATATCTGTTGCTCGCTGGGAGCTTGCCATTTTACTGGACTGTCACGTCTCATGACGATCAGGGCCTCCAGTACAGTAGAACCTGCTTTGTGCTGTCAGAAGGGCTCAGATCAGACGTAAATGGAGAGGAGTGCAGCCTTTCCGAGCGGTATCATAGACCGCGTGTCACTCGACCGCCCAGGGCATGCTGGACTCATTTCTGTGAATGGGGAAAGATCTGTCCACGGTGAAGTCTATGAGTTGACCGGTACACAGCGGTTTACAGGAGTCCGCTGATGGCGGTGAACTTGTTAAAGGCCGGTCGAGAGGCGAGGTAAGGTCGACGAGGAAAGACCTTCGCTCCCCACTCCGCCAGTCTGATCATTTGTAACCCGAACCGTCTGATTCTCTGTGTCTCAACTGTACGACTCATGCGTTGTGTGTGTTTACGTTGCCATGGGAATGTCAGTTGTGGGTACGCATGTGTGTGCGTGCTTACACATTATCTGTGTGTGTGTGTGTGTTGTGTGTGCTCTCACTGTGTGTGGGAGTAGGTAGGTGGCAAATAGTCGTTCTCTCTCTCTCTCTCTCTCTCTCACTCTCTCTCTCTCTCTCTGGCTCTCTCCACCTGTTACATAATAAAGAAAGGAACAGTGTGCACTATAGGAACCAGCCAGCTCCAGCAGAAGTTCTGTTCCGAGTGACCACAGCTATTGTAAGCACACACTTCTCCTTACAGCCACCGTCCTCTCTCCCGCTGATGCCGGCTCACATTTATCCCGGCCACCCCGTTGGTCTCCTATGCCTTCGGGCCCATCCCCCCCTGCTGTGATGACCTGTCCGCTCCCATGTAGGTCTGTCAATAGACACGCTCCTTTGGGTTTTAGTTATTCGGCCGGTCCCGGGCAGGCTTCGGCATGTTAGCAGGGGAGGCAGGTCGTTGAGCGGCGTCGGGGTTAATTTGTTTTTTCGGCGACCGTGCCTCGCGTTGGCCCAGCTGATGTGAGACGTTAGGAGCGCGTGTCAGCTGAATAGACCCATACACGCCATATAGTCAATAACAGTAAAGGGCGTCACGTGTCGTTATTCAATAATTATAGGCAATAGGTGCCGGGTTTTGATGCGTCCTACTGACATGGGAAAGAGACCCCCAGGGCAGAAGGCTACAGGGGACCCGTGACAGGGACCTCCCGAAAAGGGCTTTCACCGCAGCTCCATTTAGCAGGAAATGCCCGTTAAAATGGCGTTAGCGTAGCATCTGTGTCTTCGCACATTACGTTCTTTCACATGTGCAAATGTTCGCTTTTCTGCGTTTCGCTGGGATACGAGCTCTCGCATAAATGATTTGTCGTATTAGAATCTCCGTTTAATGGCGCGTTTCTTGCGAATGAAGCGGCTCGCCGCGTATTTACGCCGCATTAACAAAACGCCAAAAAAAATTTGGGCATTGCATGAATATGACATCTCCATGCAACCATTTCACGTGTTACAATATATATATATAAACCGGGTTGTGCACGTGATTCTCCCGAAAGACAACCTAGACTCCATTTTCACATTGCGTTGTTGTCCAAGTTATGTAATTATTCAGCGTACTACGGCCACACATTTACACTGGTACAAAATACGCTGTAAGAAATCAGGTTCTGAATCAAGGATAAACGCCGAAATTATGAAAGCGAGGTCACGTTTGTGAGAGTGGGCAAACTTAAATCACCTTGAATATTGTATGATATAAGGCCACATCTGAAAATGGGATTCACCTTGAATTTTCTATCTCAGTTTTTACGATGAATCACTTGAAATACCTGTGACTGTGTAGTGTGTATATTTGACAATACTACTGGTTTTGATGTAAGTTGAGCTACTCTCATATCTTGCTTTGCTAAACAGACATACTTTATTTACTACCGCAAATGTAACCAGCTGAATAATAAATAAAGTTTATAGGAGCTGTGTTGTGTTTATTTTTATAGTGGGACATGATTTAGCTTTACTTAAAACCGACAAATGAAGTACAGCACAAAAGTATTAAGCGGTGTCCAACACCAAACAGGATTTATTGTGCAATGTGTCATTTTCCCGCCCATGTCTTCCCTAGCTCCACGTCGTTTCTACACTCTCCCCCAGTCCCAATACAACAACCGTTCTGAGGCTGTGTCCCCGGCCTGGACGACCCGTGGGAAAAATGGAGGATATATCTCTTGCATTCAACACTGTACACCACGGCGTCCTCTTTTCAACCCCTCTGAAATTCACAGTCTCAGGCTTTCCTCACTCTCGGAATGCTGTCAACCTTGCCGACCGCCCCTACCAGGTGACATGGTGAAGATTGGTACAGCCTCTGCCAACTGGTGTTCCCCAAGGCAGAATTATTAGCCCCCTTTTATTTCTACTCAGCGAGTCTCCGGACTATGTCATATCCTCACATGGTATTTTCTATCACTGCTATGCATTTTATTTTCCTCCCATTCGGACATTTGGCTATTGCAGTAGAGGATAATATGACCTGCTGTATTAACTATAGTGTCTGTGTTTTACATCAGTATGGCCACGAAACAGTATGCACTATTGTCAATAAAACAGAAAGATATGTTGAATTTTACATGAGCTAGAGTTTGGTATAATTAGTGTATTTTAAAAGGTGTTATGAAATGTACTTTATACATACAAAAGCCTACTAAAATAACAAACACAGCCTACATTGACAATTACTGCATACACAATGCACAGAAACACGTGCTGTCCTGTTCAACCAGAGGTTGCAGAACAGCACCACAGTCCAGGATTGACAGGCCGATGTGCCCAGATTACAGTCAACATCTCCATCTACTGAATCTGCACTTCTGGAACATGTCTGGTTTTTAACTATTTGTTTTACAGCAGAATTGTACCTTGAAATCTTACTGTCAGCAAAAAAAGATAGTGGTGTTGGGTTAGCAGACGATTCATTTACATGTTGTTGACATTATTGAACATCTACCAAACATAAATCACTTGGGTCAATTCCAATAGTGAATTGTATATATAGGCGACATCTGTAGGCGGTGGTGACACGGTGCGTGTTTGCATACGTTTCTCATTATTATATGCTGATGTATTTAGAATTAGTGGACTGGTCTAAACAGGTGTTCAAGTGTTTTTGGCGTCACCAATACAAACCCACTGTAGCCTACGGATTCAGTGTCGAAAATGGAAGACCTTTAAAATAATTGCTTCACACAAACAAGCACGCAAACAGTCAGACTAACAGGTTCCTCGTTTCATTCTGCTCATTTTCTCTGCAACGCAACGCTGACGACGCAACACGATGCGTGATTATTCAGTGCGTCTGTGAACTCTCTCTCTCTCTCTCTCTGCTCTCTCTCTCTCTCTCTCCCTGTGCGTGTGTGTTTTTGTATTTTGAAGGGAGACGTTGTCTGTGTGTGGAAGTACAAACTTGCGTGCGCGTGTGCGTGAACGTGTGCGTGTTTCCTGTGAAAGGCAGCTCTCTCATGACACACCGAGATTTGTGTGGCACTACGTTTGTGCCGGATAGGAATAAAGAGTGATCTCGTCGGATATTCAAATCTGATCCGATCTGGCAAATGTGTAGTCCTGTGTATTATTTATTCCTAAAGGAACATGTAAATATAGCCTATATAAGACTACCCAGTCAAAATACAAAGAAACACAGTGCCCATATATTGTTCAATGAGCATACCAACCTGATATAATATTCCAATACCAAGGTTCCCAATGTCACACAGTCAGCCAGTAATGATTTAGCCACATTGTGCGCAAAGGGAACATAGTAAACCCTGAGGTCCACAGGTGCGCGCACACACGGACCCAAGCAGGTGCTCTCTGGTTTCCACGTGCTCCACCACAACGCAGACGTCACACATTTGACCCCCCGCGAACAAATCCCGATTATTTCGACAAATACGTCCCCCACCCACAACCCCCGCCACGTACGCACGCAAACACGCGCACACACCTCCAACACCCTCACCCGCGCAATTTAAGCGCACCGTGAGTCGCGGCGCTCTGCCTCTCCACAGCCCTCTACCCGGGCGCTCTGCCTCTCAACAGCCCTCTACCCGGGCGCTCTGCCTCTCCACGGCCCTCTACCCGGGCGCTCTGCCTCTCCACAGCCCTCTACCCGGGCGCTCTGCCTCTCCACAGCCCTCTACCCGGGCGCTCTCTGTGTGTGCGTGCGTGCGTGTGGCCCCCGTACAGTAGACGCACCGCCTTATCGCCACTCCATCACGGCGCGTCATTAGAATAGCGGGGAGGGGGTGTCACCCTCTCGGATGACAGTCCCGGCTAGGGGAGGGTACGGGAGGCGGGACCAGATCCGTGTCCGCTCCTCGGTGCTGGCAGGTCTGGGACTATAGGGCTCAAGAGATCGCCGGGGAGCATCGCTACCACTCCAGCAAGGAGCCACGTCTGGCCAAACGCTGTGCCGCGCACTCGTCCGGATTGCACCACATTCCTGAGACATATACCTGCTATTTATGGCATGTGGCTGGTTACTTTATTCCTGCTGTATTCTCTACAAGAAGGTAGGTGAAAGAAACTTACTGTTGATCTCTAAAATGCAGTATTGACGTTGGAGCGCATATCCAGTCTGTACACTGTGGTTGGGTTAATAATATGAGCACATTTAAAAAATCACAACTTTGTCATCCGTAATATTGAACACAAAATAGTGTTTTATTAATTTAATTAAAAACCTTGTTTTTGATAGGCTTTGTTGGTTCAGTCAGAACATTAATTGAGGATGACAATTAGCACTTTTCAGATAATCCTTATTTGCAGATTAATTAAGATAAAATCATGGATGCGATATGCAGCTTTGTAGGTGTCTTATTTGAGAAGGCAGATAAGCAGCGTTTTCCAAATGCCCATAACCACTGTATGTGACAGTTAAGATGGAGGAGATTACACCATTTGCATTCATGAACAGGTCGGTTTGTCATGCAGATATGGGATACAGGGCAATATTAGAAGACCAAGTGCAGCGTGCAGGGTTCCGGGCAGAACCATATGGTCACCAGAAAAGTAGAAGGGGTCGTGGGGAGTGCATTTGTTCTCTCTCTTCTGTCTGTCCCGTAACAGAGACTGGCATACATGTCACTTTATTTGGCGCAGCTTATTAGTGTGCACACTATTAATAATTAAGCCGCCAGAGAGAGAGAGAGAGAGAGAGAGTGTGTGTGTGTGTTTGTGTGTGTGCGTGCGTGTGCGTGCGTGTGTGTGTGCGTGCGTGTGCGCGTGTTCAAACACAAGCGTCGATAAGTACATGTGTGTTAACAGACACTGCATCGGGACACATAAAACAATGTGCAGAAAACGTGTCAATCGTGGACATTACATTTGCCATATTATCCACGGTTCCTAAAATGTGTGGATATCGAAAAGATGTCGTGCACGCGCGTGCACGGGCCCGGTTGTTATTATCAGCAGTCTAATGATATGCGTCGTCCATTTTCTCTGGCCCCAGATTACGCACCGTGATTGGGTTTACATGGAGACACACTGCGGATAAAGCTGACGCTTTGGACTGGTTTTAATGAAATAAAGGCATCAGGTTGAAGGTGTGAACCATAAACCACCCGGCCTTCATATTGGGAAAATTCATCATGACCCTATAAGTTATTCAGTCTTGCAGATGCATCTCTTTTTTCGTTGCGTGTGGTGATAAGCGGTGTCCTTAAGATATTTTAAATAACGGACCATGTGACTACAGGCCAGCATTTGCCGAGTGTTACCAGGACTTATATGTTTCTGTTGTTGTAGTGTTTAACTGTGTCACAAGGTCTTCCTAGAGGAGGTTCCACACGTGTGTCTGTGTGTGTGTGTGTGTGTGTGTGTGTTTGTTTGTTTGTTTGTGTTTTACAAGGAGGCAGGGAGGGAAGGATGGGGGTTGTATGCAGGCATTGGAGCGGAAAGTGCGCTGGAGAGGAAAGAGATGTAGATAACGCAGTCGGAAAAAAACGTAACCATTAGCCCCATCTTTCCATTTTTTTGTTCCTTTTTGTTTCCAATCAATTTTGTATTTACATTGTTTATACCTCCTTAGTGAAATGCTGGAGCCAAAATGCATATATACATTATTGTATATATATAATAATATATGTATATAATAATATAATAAATACACATTTACAAATTCCCAATTAAATATGGAATATATGGAATATATTAAAAAAACATTTTGATTAAAGAAAATTTGTTAGACAATTATCATCCTTTGCATATGAATTTGAGCTGCGTATTTCCCGGATTTGGCCGCACCTTCTTATCGGTTCTCACTTGGTGGAAGGGAACAAACCCCTGTTCGTAATTAGATGAACACCCTGTCCACATTGCTGTGCTGTTATACTCTCTGAAATATACACATCCGTTGTTTTTCAGTAGGCCCAATTAGTCACCCGGGTGCATTATAATTGTCGAGCTGTCCGGCCCTAGGAGCACACCTGGACCCCTTGGTTGGAGACAAGAGAGGGTAGCAAACGGGAGAGGGAGGGATGGGGGGAGGGAGGGTGTAGGAGCGCACTCATCCCTCTTGATCTGGAGGATTGCTTGTCATTTTATGGAAAAAAGCAAACAGCATGGCGGGCGATCCGTTTTGGTTGCACATTTTTAACTTAATGATATAATTATTTATCCCATATCTAATGCGTAAATGTCAGA
The DNA here is from genome assembly GCA_029465975.1 of Dallia pectoralis. Lineage (NCBI taxonomy): Eukaryota > Metazoa > Chordata > Actinopteri > Esociformes > Umbridae > Dallia > Dallia pectoralis. The sequence goes on from CM055755.1 coordinate 6,284,339, forward strand.
TATTACTATTATGGGTGCATAAACTCTAATTTACCCGTTTTCCGATCAAGCCTTGAAATAATGAGTGAGGGTATAATTATCATATATGTATATAATTGTAAATAGAATTAGAAATGTATATATTATTTATTTAGCAGATTCCTGTTTTAGCCAGTTCAGGCCTCGAGTTGGTATTGAACTGAAAATTGATGACTGAACAATTGCAGTAGATACGGATGATCAATATGATATCTGATATAAATAGGCTACTTGGTTTTTATTTACATTATGTGCCTGTCGTTTCTATTGACATGTGAATATGCATATTGATTGTTCACATTGCTGTCCCTGCGAGTGAGTGTGTGTGTGTGTGTCTGTGTGCGTGTGTGTGTGTGTGTGTGTGTGTGTGTGTGTGTGTGTGTGTGTGTGTGTGTGTGTGTGTGTGTGTGTGTGTGTGTGTGTGTGTGTGTGTGTGTGTGTGTGTGTGCGTGCGTGCGTGCGTGTGTGTGTGTGTGTGCGTGTGTGTGTGTGTGTACGTCGGGGGTCTTTATTTTAGGGATCGGCTTGTGGCGTATATAGGCCTATTTGATGACAATGAAAATACATTGACATTAGTTAAATGCTCCGAGCATTTGTGTGCATATAAAACGCCACAACCACATTATTATAATAAATGTGGCATTAAATTAATCCAGACAGAGTTTAGAGTTTTGAACGAAAAATATAGGCTGCTGTTGCTATCCATATTTTCAGGCGACTTGTTTCTCATCTTGAAAATGTCACCTGCACACACCACTTATTCTAACCCGCATAAATGTCTCTCTAACTTTGGATTATTTTAAATTTAAATGTAGGCTACACTCTACCCAGGATTTATAATGACATTGGCGCAACCTAATTGTGGTATATCAGTCATGTGTAGAATAGGGCCTCGCCTAGTTCACCCCACTGCCAGTAGAGGTGTTGCGTCTGCAGTCTACTGGGATGGTAAGAGGTCGGTTTACACGCGCCTTATTTTTTATTTTATTGTCAGACACCAACTTTTCAAACTGGAAATAAACTTCTCGATCAAAAGGGTAAATGCAATAACCGCATGAAATCTACCGTTTCCTCAAAAACCCTGCCTGCAGCTGCCTGCACTCCCCCCCTCTCCCCCTCTCTATCTCTCTCCCTCTCTCTCTCCCTCTCTCTCTCTCTTCCTCTCTCTCTTCCTCTCTCTCCCTCTCTCTCGATAAAAATCCATAGTCTCCCACAGCCTACTTGATTGACACGTTTCCTCTCAACGTGCTGTTAATCTCTAAGACACACGGCCAATAATACACACGTACAGTACTTGTCACAAGCGTGTTACATCCAATGCCCCTCTTCGCTCTGATGAGCAATGACTGTGGACTCGTGTGACTCGGACGGTAATAAGTATACAGACACAGTGGATCTGCATCACCTGCCTGCCCCAGGAAGGCAAAGATTTGTGGGTACATGCCAGTCGACTTCCGCTCAGATGGTTGTCATACCAATACATACAAAAGTAATATAATATAATATAAACCCAAGTGACCAGCCAATTTATTGGGTTGTTACAAAAATAAACAGGGATATTTACACTAGAAGTCATACTCTGGAGGCAACCTCTCACCTGTTGCCGACCAGGGAATGTTAAATAATGTGTGTCCATTGACTGTAATCTCCTTGAAACGGGCAGTTTTCCAGGGATGGAAAGTAGAAGTGATGAAAGAGAAAAGGGGGTCATGGAGTAGGGGGGTGGGAGAGGACATGGAAAAGTGAGCATCAGGAGAGATAATCAGCTATAAAGAGCCGTGGAAGGAGAGAAGATGGATAAAGGAGGAATGAGAAACAGAATCAAAGTGGAGGTGGAATGTAGCAGTAAGGAAAAGGAGACAGGCGAAACTAAATCGCGAAAATATTTTATTTGAAACGGAAATGTGCGGTGTCCCAAATGCAGAAATGGCTCGTAATATTCCTCTGACTATTGGGATGAGGGTGTCCGTGGTGTCGCCTGCTCGGACAGCCTCAGATGTACATGAACATCACAGATCTGCCTTTTTACCCAGACCTGCTGCACGTGGCCTACAGATTGCGATCCTCTATAGACTTGGGCTAAAGATGTTGTCTACGGACTGGTCAGTTTCATATACTAAGATAGCATCTAATCACTGACGAAGGTTAGAAATAATTATACTTATTTGACATAATAACAATTGTGTCCTCCAAACTTTGCTTTTGTCAGATAATCCTCTATTTGAGGCTATTACTGCCTTGTCAATTAGTTGAGGTAATCTGAAAGGATTTCACCTGAAGCATCTCACACTAGTTAGATTTGCTTGATGGGCTTCTCACGTACCGTTCAATAAATCTGCTCCCACAACATCTCAATAATTGAGTTGAGACCTGGTGACTGTGCTGGCCACTCCAATAAAGACAGAATTCCAGCCAACTGCTTCTTCCCTGAATTTTTTTGCGGTTCAGAGCTGGGCTTTGGGTCAGTGTCCTGATGTAGGAGGACATTGGCTCCAATCAAATGCCATCTTGTCCACTCCTCCATGCGTCTTTTCATTTTGTCTGCATCTCACAAATGTTATTCTTTGTAATCCGAACACTTCAAACATAGATTAATTTGTCCATTGTGCTTTTGGCCAGTCTGTGATATGGCTTTTTTTTGCAACTTTGCCTAGAAGAAGAACATCTCAGAGTTGCCTCTTCGCTGTTGACATTGAGGGTTAATTTAATGTTGAGGATTCATTTAATGTTGAGGGTTCATTTCATGTTAAGGGTTTATTTAACGTTGAGGGTTCATTTAATGTTGATGGTTCATTTAATGTTGATGGTTCATTTAACATTGAGGGTTCATTTTATGAGTCTGCGGGTTATGGACCTGTGAGGCATCGGTTTCTCAAACTGTACACTAATGTTTCTGTCCTCTTGCTCAGCAGTGCACCGGGGCCTCCCACTCCTCTTCATGTAGTCAATGTATTTCTGATAAATTTGGTGTTATTTTAGTAGACCAAACAAATGTTTTTTTTGTTTTTTTTTAAACAAGAACATTCCTGAATAAACCTAATCTTTTAAACGCTAGTGTAAGTGAATAATTACAAAGGTGTCATTGTGTGCTTAGGGCTTGAGTCTTCTGGTTTATCCCCCCCCTCCCCACGTCATTCACATTGATTGTGTTATCTGCCGTGAGTACAGCGATATTTCAGCGTTGCAAGTGACTCGACTGCTTTTGGAGTTGTGCTCGTTGAACATAACACATTTTGTAGTCCACTGGGATTCATCTGGATTAAACCACGGACGTCCTCTGTTCCCTCTGAGAACGGAATGTTCTAATGCGTGTGTCATTGGGTGTTTGAGGGATCTGTTGACCTGCCGCACGTGTTAACAGGGACGAATTTAAGAGAAGTGGTGTGTGCATGTGCGTCTCCTTGTCTGTGTGTCGGCGAGTGAACGTAGATGAGATGGCTGCATAATGCATCGCCGTTCACCAGAGGCAATATCGCAGCCTTCCCAGCATACATATTCAAACACTGTCATAGTGGCCGAGATAGAAAACAAGTGAAACATATGAAATGTGCAAATGTGTCCGTATGTGGAAGGAGGTGACTGTGAGGAGCGAGGAGACTGTGAGGTGCGAGGAGACTGGGAGGAGCGAGGAGACTGTGAGGAGGAACGAGGAGACTGTGAGGAGGAGCGAGGAGACTGTGAGGAGGAGCGAGGAAACTGGGAGGAGGAGCGAGGAAACTGTGAGGAGGAGCGAGGAAACTGGGAGGAGGAGCGAGGAGACTGTGAGGAGGAGCGAGGAAACTGGGAGGAGGAGCGAGGAGACTGTGAGGAGGAGCGAGGAGACTGTGAGGAGCGAGGATACTGGGAGGAGCGAGGATACTGTGAGGAGGAGCGAGGAGACTGTGAGGAGGAGCAAGGAAACTGGGAGGAGCGAGGATACTGGGAGGAGGAGCAAGGAGACTGGGAGGAGCGAGGATACTGGGAGGAGGAGCAAAGAAACTGGGAGGAGCGAGGATACTGGGAGGAGGAGCAAGGAGACTGGGAGGAGGGAGGAGGTTGTGAGGTGGAAGGAGGTTGTGAGGAGGCTGCGAGGTGGAAGGAGGTTGTGAGTGGGGTGGAGGCTGTCAGGGTGGAGGCTGTCAGGTAAGGAGGCAGTGTAGAGGGAGAATGACTGAAATATGAACGGGAGGTGTCGCCTACAGGGACAGTATTTTAGGATACCTCACTTATATTGCAACAAACATATTCCACTTTGAGGAAGGAAACTACTGTAATGAGTGTGCGCGACTCCCATCCTCACTCCCCACCTTCTTCTCCTCGGCTGCTCCCTTTCTGCCCGTGCCAAGGAACAGGGCAGGCAGCCCGTGGGCATGGCAGGATTGGGAGTGAGACATTTTAGAACAAAGGAAGGAGGAATCTGGGTTATTTTACCCCATCTTGGAGGCAGCTCCCTGGCCTCCTGGTGATGGCCTCCTGGTAATGGCCTCCTGGTGATGACCTCTTGGTGATGGCCTCCTGGTGATGACCTCCTGGTGATGGCCTCCTGTTAATGGCCTCCTGGTAATGGCCTCCTGGGGATGCCTTTCTGGTGATAGCCTCCTGGTTATGGCCTTCTCGTTATTGCCTCCTGGTGATGGCCTCCTGGTAACAGCCTCCTGGTAATGGCCTCCTGGTGATGCCCTCCTGGTGATGGCCTCCTGGTGATGGCCTCCTGGTGATGGCTTCCTGGTGATGGCCTGCTGGTAATGTCCTCCTGGTGATGGCAAGCTTTTATCATTTGGAGTAGGCTTCTGGAAGGCTTGTGTTGAATCTGCTGTCATGTTGTTTACATTCACCCGTCAGACTCCGGGTGCTTGACTTAGGATTGGACAGCTGGCTTTGATCTACCGTCAGTCTCTCCTCCTTGGCCTCTCCTTCTTTGATGGTTGTGTTGACTGACCCTGTCGTTCTCTGGAGGAAAGCTTTCCCCACTCCCCCGGTCACCTAATGTGGAATTATACATAATGGCCATCTTTATGATGGGCCATCGTGCTTCAGGCTATAATCTTTGCTGCATGGGTGAGCGTTGAGTCCTACGCTGTGCTGCACCTCTCTCCTCTACATCACAGTGTTCTACTGATTGACCTGTACTCTAATGTCCCTCCTCTACATCACAGGGTTCTACTGATTGACCTGTACTCTAATGTCCCTCCTTTACATCACAGGGTTCTACTGATTGACCTGTACTCTAACGTCCCTCCTCTACATCACAGGGGTCTACTGATTGACCTGTACTCTAACGTCCTTCCTCTACATCACAGTGTTCTACGGATTGACCTGTACTCTAACGTCCCTCCCTCCTCTACATCACAGGGTTCTACTGATTGACCTGTACTCTAATGTCCCTCCTTTACATCACAGGGTTCTACTGATTGACCTGTACTCTAATGTCCCTCCTCTATATCACAGTGTTCTACGGATTGACCTGTACTCTAATGTCCCTCCTCTACATCACAGTGTTCTACTGATTGACCTGTACTCTAATGTCCCTCCTCTACATCACAGTGTTCTACTGATTGACCTGTACTCTAATGTCCCTCCTTCCTCTACGTCACAGCGTTCTACTAAGTGACCTGGATAGACATAAGCACTGCTGTTGATTTCTTTTTGCGTCACTCTCGTTATGTTCAGTGTGACTCTAATTGGACTTTGTGATGTCTTGGTGGGTTTTCTTTCATGTGAGTAAAGCTTGGGTGTTTGTGGAATTTAGTCATGACATTACGTTGGTTTTCTGTTACCATTTGTTGATATATTTGAATGTTGAATACACTGGGTGGTGTTTCTGTCAAGTAGACCTGTCCATGGTGCTGAATCCAAACAGACTTCCTATTGCATGACTTAAAACCGAACATGAGACAGTCTCCCCTGAATGGCACGTTCTAGACACAGAGGAAATGCTGCTTTACACTCATAAACACACACACCTATGTACACATAAGCAAACGCACCCCTCACACACTGTCACCCCACCTCAGCACTGACCCTGACACAGTTCCAACATGAAGCGTGACCTTAAACTCTCCTCGTCGTGCGCACACACACACACACACACACACACACACATGCGTGCACGGCCCAGGGGAATAGGACCTCCATGTTCTGGAGAGAAAGAGACAGAGAGATCTAGTATGAAGAGAGAGAGAGGGAGAGAGAGATTGATGCCAGAGAAAGGTGGGAGGCAGGGTTGAATGAATGAGCAATAATACAGCATTGAAACAATCCATAACAACCTCACCTAGTAAAGGCTTTAGCCCTAATCTCAGGCTTTCAATGCTCGACCTTCACCTGTCACCTTTTATCTTTCTGTTTGTTTTGTACCAGCCATCAGTTGGTTTGTGTTTGTTACTAATTTAGAAAGGCGCATAAAAAAGCTTTTCAATTCCCGCTCAATTCAGAGGCGCCGCAATTAATTCGATCCGATCCGATCTGAAACATTTAAATTTTGGCGTGTCAAAATAGGAATTTCTCAGCCCCATTGATATATTTTTTTCCCCTTCGCTTCGCCCGGGGTTTTGCCTCTTGCTAATGTGATTCCGCGTCAAACGTGAAGGGTCGTCTGCAGGTTATCTGCTCCGCTGTAGATCCCTGCTAAATATCCAGTGACGAGGCGTCTGGCTGCCACTGCCTTTCACTGCCTTTCTCTCCGTTCCATTCAGGGTGAAACAGATAGGGCTAATCCATCCATTGTTGCCACGAACCAGGGAAGAGGATTAATTAATGTCATTACCTCCACGCCTCTGATTCCTCATGTCTTGGGTTGGCCCAGGGCCAGGCTGATCCCAACACACCCCCCCCCCACACCCACGATTGTCTGCCTGATCTCCACCCTTCAATTTCTGTCTGATCTCCACCCTTCAATTTCTGTCTGATCTCCACCCATCAATGTCTGTCTGATCTCCACCCATCAATGTCTGTCTGATCTCCACCCTCAATGTTTGTCTGATCTCCACCCTTCAATTTCTGTCTGATCTCCACCCATCAATGTCTGTCTGATCTCCACCCTCAATGTGTGTCTGATCTCCACCCATCAATGTCTGTCTGATCTCCACCCATCAATGTGTGTCTGATCTCCACCCATCAATGTCTGTCTGATCTCCACCCATCAATGTCTGTCTGATCTCCACCCTCAATGTGTGTCTGATCTCCACCCTTCAATTTCTGTCTGATCTCCACCCATCAATGTCTGTCTGATCTCCACCCATCGATGTGTGTCTGATCTCCAGCCCCCCCCCAAGGGTTAGGTTTAGGTCTATCTGACCTAGAGTGGTGTAGTTTGTGAATGTATGTGTGTGTGTGTGTGTGTGAATGCTGCCAGCGGTACTGTACAGACAAGTGGTCAAATGATCATCCTTTAAGGGTGACTCACACACACATACACACATAGTGGCCGTCCACCTGTCAATCATCGACGTGGGTTGTCTGAGAGAGGTTTCCATCAGGTGATCACAGCTGATCCTTAATATAGAATCGATCGCTGTCTCTCCATTCGACAAATGACCCGACGTGATAAATATGTTCCTCGGATGTTCTCAGATATTTTGTGGTACCTCTGTTGTGGTGATGGAGCCCAGCTACACAGATAGAGGCCCTGTAAACGTGTGTGTGTGTGTGTGCGCGCGCGCGCGCTATCCTGACCGTGTCTCTCTCTCTGCCCTATCCCAGTGAACAGTGAGGATGTGGTCTCTACGCGGCTGTACTTTGTGAACGCCTCCCTGCAGCGGGTGACCTTCTCCAGCTCCGTGGGGGTGTCCCTGCCCTGTCCCGCGGGCGGCGCCCCCCACGCCGTCCTGCGCTGGTACCTGGCCACCGGCGACGACATCTACGACGTGCCGCACATCCGCCACGTCCACGCCAACGGCACGCTCCAGCTCTACCCGTTCTCGCCCTCCGCCTTTAACTCCTACATCCACGACAACGACTACTTCTGCACGGCGGATAACCAGGCCGGCAAGATCCGCAGTCCCAGCATCCGGGTCAAAGCAGGTGAGACTCAGACTCAACACAGGGACCGGGTTAGGTGACTACTGGACAGGCCATAGTTAGGAACACAAGCGCCAGCCTAACATCATTCTACAGGCAGTAAGACGAATGAGTCGAGGCGCACCGACGACAGCGGCACTAGCGAACGTGGTGAACCGGCACGGTTTACCCCACACGGTTTACCCCACACGGTGTCCATATTGGTCCCCTGACTTACAATATGACTCAGTGTGGGGTGAGCACGACCAACGCTTTCACCACCGCCCCATTAAAAATCTGCAGTTAGACGCTCACACAGGGACACGGGCAGTTGTCCCTGTGCCCTGTGCCAAGGTCACTACCGGAGTGACCTTGGCACAGCAGGGGAGTTCACACACACACGCACACGCACGCACGCACACACACACACACACACACACAGACACACACACACACCAGCCTGGGCTCTGCTCATGCCAGCAGGCCTCCTGTCTTCTAGTCGCTCCATCTGTCTATGGATTGGAAAGTCCCCCAACTACACACTCTTTCTCTCAGACACACACACACACACATACCATTTTTGTGATGCTGGCTCTTCTGGTTAGCTGTGCCAGGTCTTTGTCAGGGCGTTTGCTTTAGCTGGAAAATAAATTTGTTTAAAGGACCAGTGCCGATTAAACACCTGATAACGCTGTTTGTTCAGAGGTGTGGTTGACAGGTGTGGTTGACAGGAAAAATATATTGGTTCAGAGGTGTGATTGACAGGTGATGTATTGGTCCAGATGTGTGGTTGACAGGAAACATATATTGGTCCAGAGGTGTGGTTGACAGGTGATATATTGGTCCAGAGGTGAGGTTGACAGGTGATATATTGGTCCAGAGGTGAGGTTGACAGGTGATATATTGGTTCAGAGGTGAGGTTGACAGGAAAAATATATTGGTTCAGAGGTGAGGTTGACAGGTGATATATTGGTTCAGAGGTGAGGTTGACAGGTGATATATTGGTTCAGGGGTGAGGTTGACAGGTGATATATTGGTTCAGGGGTGAGGTTGACAGGTGATATATTGGTTCAGGGGTGAGGTTGACAGGTGATATATTGGTTCAGAGGTGAGGTTGACAGGTGATATATTGGTTCAGAGGTGAGGTTGAGGTGATATGGATGTTGGGTTTGATTCTACAAACAGGCGTTAACGGGGATATAGCTGCTGGATGAACAGTTGTAATTGGTAGGATAAAGGCTAAAACCTTCTCTAGTAAGACTTCTATCCTATGTTTTTTAAGATTGTTTTATGTATTATATGTGGATATAAAAAGTCTAAAATGCCTGGTTTCAAGTGATGTGAAAGAAATAAGACAAAGATAAATCATGTGATTTGTGATTTTCGATGTCGGGCACCAATCATGGACATGATTTCTCGATTGTGGCGTCTCCGTAGATGTTGAGAGGATCATGAATATGTGTATTCCTGGAATAGCAGCGGCTGGTCGGCTGCACGTTCAATAGGAAAAACACTCCCTCCTTGTACAGATGGAAAATTAGGTTTTGAACGTGACAGGCTAGGCTAGTTATTGCTCCGAGCATTTGGCCAATAACCAGAATGGACTGAAGCTGAATCCCAGATCCGGCACTGCCAATAAACCGCTGTTCTTCATTTGCGTCCGGGTTGTTGCCGTAAATCGTTATTGCGTTATACGTGTTTAAGTCCTGCCTACCTAGTTAAATAAAACGAAAGCATCTCAAATTGTCCCAAAGCCTTCGCTGCGTTCCAAACGAACAATGTCTGGACGCGTCTCGTTGAGTGATTGATATGTTGTCGCTGAGGCCGCCGTCGTTAAATGCCGTTACGGCGTTGGGAAGAATGCACTGCTCCCCGGAATGCCCTGTAAGTGGGAAGGAAAAATGACAGCCAAGATAGGACCGGTCCCCTGTGTCTCGTACACCGAGGCAGCAGGATAAAAGCCAAGTGAACCTGTGGATCGCATTACGTACAGCCACAGCAGTCAAGTATAGGATCTAAAACCTTGCAGTGTAAGAATTGTGTATAATGACTGTGGTAATAAACTGCAGTACAGAAGTAGATAAAAACTGTAGTAAGATCGATATCATCTTAACTGCCGCGGAATGCTCCTCCCTCTGCCCCTCCCTCCCTACTTTCACTACTACCTCCCTCCCTTCACCCCTCCCTCCCTTCACCCCTCCCTTCGCCACTCCCCATATGGCATCTGTGTCCCAGAGGACTGAGGCTCAATGGGCTCCAGTGACCTTCCCCCAAAATAATTACCCCTATTAATGAGTAGCAGCCTGCACCCACACTGTGACCCAGCTCACTAACCCCACACTGTGACCCAGCTCACTAACCCCACACTGTGACCCAGCTCACTAACCCCACACTGTGACCCAGCTCACTAACCCCACACTGTGACCCAGCTCACTAACCCCACACTGTGACCCAGCTCACTAACCCCACACTGTGACCCAGCTCACTAACCCCACACTGTGACCCAGCTCACTAACCCCACACTGTGACCCAGCTCACTAACCCCACACTGTGACCCAGCTCACTAACCCCACACTGTGACCCAGCTCACTAACCCCACACTGTGACCCAGCTCACTAACCCCACACTGTGACCCAGCTCACTAACCCCACACTCTGACCCAGCTCAGTAACCCCACACTGTGACCCAGCTCAGTAACCCCACACTGTGACCCAGCTCACTAACCCCACACTGTGACCCAGCTCAGTAAACCCACACTCTGACCCAGCTCAGTAACCCCACACTGTGACCCAGCTCAATAACCCCACACTGTGACCCAGCTCAGTAACCCCACACTCTGACCCAGCTCAGTAACCCCACACTGTGACCCAGCTCAGTAACCCCACACTGTGACCCAGCTCAGTAACCCCACACTCTGACCCAGCAAAGTAACCCCTCAACTACAACCCTGTGAGCAGGTCTGCATATGGGTCCTCTAATGCCACACACCTTCCCTGAATACACTCCACAAACGCACATTCTCATAGACACACACTTATACTGGTTGCTATGGGCGACAGGCAGGGCGTGACTGGCAGGGCGTGACTGGCAGAGTGTGAAGCGTCCCAGCTCAGGTGACAATTATCAGTGTGACACCCTACCTACATCTCTTTCTTCCTCGCTCTCTTCCTCTCTTCCTATTTCGATCTCTCCATCTTTTCCTCTCTCCATCTCGTTACTCTCTCGTCTTCTCTCCCTATTTCCATCTCTCAATCTCATTTCCACGATTTCTCTCTAGCTCCCTTCGTTCCTCTTGTCCCTCCCCCATCTCTGCGTCTCCCTCTTTCCCTCCCACTCTCCCTCCCTCCCTCCCTCCATCCATCCTATCCATGCTGAGTTGGTGCCAATAATAGCACTGGCACCTGGGTAGACGGTGCACGTCAGATTCTTAACTCTATACCTCTAGTCAAATCTGGATTCTCACATATTTTCATCTGCAGATAAAATCCGGGATGAATGTGACACTTTCTCAGAAAGCAGTGAAACCAGAATGAGCAAATGCAGTCAGCTGGTTCCTAATGCAGATGGTGCCATGATGCAGCAGATCTGATCAGGGAACAGTGGTTTTGCATATTAGCTTAAAGACAGAAACTGACCTGGAAGTGTCTGGGGAGTTGTGTTTCGTCGTCGGTGCCCCCGCCAATTCTAAATTACGCTGACAAATAAAAATGATGTTTACGTGGTCACCCTTTTAAGGATTCACCAATATGATCTTGAGCGTCTAGATCGCTATCATAATTAAAAATGTAATTATTCACAACAATTAAAAATGAAAATGAAAAATGACCGAACTGCCGAACAATATATGCGAACGCCTTAAATATTACATTGCAATAATAATGAATAACAAAAAGACATATCGAGACATTTGAGAGACATATCGTGAGAGAAAAAAAGTCCACGGTGAAGTCTTTTATCTGTTCTCTTGAACCGTTTCCTACTTTTCTTCAGAGCTCTGGAAGCCATGTGTTTTTTTTTCATGTCGTATGAAATAATTTTTACAAGCCCCATAAAAGCTGTTATTCGGCAAGCGTGCAGTTATGCCACATGGGTACTGGAGTGTGGGCGTGTCAAAGGGCATGTGAATATGGAGAGGTGTTGTCTGAAAAAAGGATTCCGATTTGTAGCTACACGATACCATTACCCGTGACTGATTGGCCTGCACACGTTGACATCATATTGGCTCATGTTGCTGGCCGTTGTGCAGCTTGAAATCGATGAACGGAAAAATGTGTATTTGCATATGTAAATTTGATGGGTTGGAACACATCTTTACCTATTTTAATGTACAAATCAGAGGTGATACGGCCCAGCACAGAACCAGTGGGGAACCCCCTGATTACAACCAACCACCAACAACAACCGAAGTGACCAACCCTTAAGGAGAAATCTTCTGGTCAACATGTCAGAATCTTTTTTTTTTGCCAAGTCCGTTTACACACACGAGGAATTTGTTTCAGACCCCTATCTGCAGGGCGGACTTTGGTGGTTAAATTAAATGTATTCACGGCCTGCTCCAGGCAGCCAGCACTACAAAGCCTCTGTGGCATCTGCTTACAGCGACTCTTATATCTAACTATATAACTGCGTTCTTTTAAATATCAGTGATTGGATATTGCACGGTATAAATTTGCCCGCTCGGAATAGGCCCATATCACATGCTGCCACGCACTGCTGAGTTTTGACAGCTTTTTAAAAATCACATTATCTAAAATATAATAACACAGGTGGTTACAGTATAGTGTGATACACACAAAGTGTATGCACAATTCTTTTCTTCTTTTCTTTTTCTCTCCAATGTGTATATTGTTTTGAGGTAACTGATTGCACTAATTGTATTGATGCAGTGTTGAAATGCAAATTAATATTTACATTTATATGGATTTGGAAGAGGGACTTTTATTTTGACACTTTGGCTGGAGAGTCGCGGACGTAAACTGCGCATGCTTCCTCATATCTGCAGAGGAGCTGTGAAAGAGCAGACGCGACTCTCGTTTCTTCTATTTGAACCCTGTTTTAAAGGTAAAAACATGGGCATACAAAAGAGAAACGTTTGAATATATTAAGACAATTGCACTATAACCGTGTTTGATGAGTAAAAAAGCGAAAGTAAAGTGTTAAATGCATTTTATTTGATGACGTGTTGGTTGCCCTGGTGTATGATCACTTTAACATAAGGAAAATAGTTTAAGTCATGCTTCAGTGGCCATCATACTCAACAAATGTTGTATTAATAGTTTGTTAGTCATAAGAAGTTTGTTTGCTCATGTTAATGAGTCAATAGGTAGCATTAAGTGTATGTTTGGAGTTCACTCGGTGTTCACATTTGGCGCTCTCGCCTGTCACGTGACCAGGCACTGAGGGGAGAATAGAAAGCCACTGAATATCTGTTATATTCATCATCATCCATTCCGTTGGAGGTAAAATAGTGAATTGTGGTTCACAATGGTGTTAAGGAACAAGTGCCTTCTGGAAACAGAGTTTCCCAGTACATATGGAGTTATTTCATACTAAATCTTACTGTGTTAATGAATATTGGTATTTCTGGTTGTAGAATATATATATAAGATATAGAAATTAACTGTCAATTAAAGATGGTAAAGTAAAGAAATGAGACCGGGTGACAAACAGTGATTTATGTTGAGGTTGGTTACAAAAGTGATGTAATGGGATAGGTAAAAAAAAAAAAATAAAAAAAAACAACTGTTGTGCTACATTGAGTTATTGTGCATTAAATAAAGCAGATATCTGCAGAGGAGCTGTGAAAGAGCAGACGCGACTCTCGTTTCTTCTATTTGAACCCTGTTTTAAAGGTTACAGTAATCTGTCAGCTGGGTCTCCTGAACCGGGGCCTGCAACAATAGCGAGCTAAACTATTTGGGTTTGTTAGGTCAAAGACTGCCGTTCTGTGATCCTGCAGACAGACCTGCTACATATTTGATTTATATTTAAGGCACAGTATTCTGCATTCAAACTAGGGCAGTCGAACGATTATTTCAGAACGTGTACTTAAGTAGAGAATCAAATATCCTCCCTCCACCACATACAGACATTAAAACACAATAACCTAACCAAAGTCACCAGTACTTCTAATTGTTGTATTGACGCTGTACGTGGTTGCCGTAGTAACGGCACATGACCACTTGGGTTGTAAATGATGTATGGTCCTGACTCCTGAGGTGTTCTGCTGTTGCTCTGTCAGACAGGGCTACAGTTACACCCACAGGTGGGATCTGGAGTGAACTGGGGTCGGTCGGCCGTTCAGTGACCTCAGCTACCCTTTCTACGAAACACAAAAATACGGCCAGGCCAGACTCAGGGCTGATCTCTGCTACCACGAATAACTCCTGGTCCAGCCGAATTCCCGCCAAACTCCGGTTGTCTGGGTCCCTCAAAGACAGAAGCAGGCCGAAAGGTGTTTTCACTCCATTCGATCGTTCACTTATGGCCGTTGTAAAGTGCTTCCATTCCTTTGGCACCTTTATTTGATTATGTTCTTCTCCCCCCCCCTCCCCTCGCCTCATGAATAAGTGAACAGTGTGTTTGGTTTCCCTCTAGTTAATTATTTAGATGACAGTGATACAGGTCTCCCGCTCCCATCGCGCTCCGTGACCGCGTTCCAGCCCGTTTCTAGGCAACCGGGGTGGGTATAGCCAGGCGTCGGTAACATGCTAATGATGAAGCGCACGGGCTCGCAAGCTCTGTGGATCTGACGCGTAAACACACGCCGCTCACATTTGCATGCAGTCGTCACGGGCCTTTATGCACCTTTGACCATGGAGGCGGAGCCTGTGTAGAATCACGACACCGGTAGCGCCGCCAGCCTGCTTGACTGAAGCCACTGTCGAGAGCGCATGAGGTCATACAGGCGTCCGCATTCGCTGTCGGTTTGCTCGCCTTCGAGGGCCACCGGGGACCCGGGCTCAGTTTGACTAGACGCAGGGTCAATCAAGGAGTAAATAAATGATTGGCTTGGCTGCATCAGCGGCTACTCAATCGATCGGGCCCATTGATCCAGAGACGGTCCGCTACGTGGCGGCGGCGGGGGGTTGGGGGGGTGGGTGTTTGAATGAGCTATTGAAATGAAGACTCGATTGGAATTGTTTGGTCTTTGGTTCGATTTGTGTTCAAATGAAGTTTAGTGATACATGGAGCCACTGCAGCGCTGCAGACCAGATTGTTAGAAGACCACGGCGTCTAGTATGTCTCACTTTATACATGTGTGTTGTATTTACTGTGTCTAGTATGTCTCACATTTGTAACCCCACCCATGTGGGTTGTATCCATGGCACATCAGTATAGTGAGGATATAGTACCCTCCTCACATTAGTGTACAGCTATTTTGGGCGTTCATTGTAGTCCAGCTCTGTCATGTTTTCTGTTAAACGCCCATCCTTTAGTCTACAGTCTTATCTTATTCTGTGGTAATATTATTATTACGCTTTTGTCTAACTTATCTCAATATGCATACCAGCTCTGCTGCTCTTGTCTTTATGATGAATAGGCATATTTTTCACATCGCTCACTACAGAAGAAACGCCGGGAATCAATTAAAATGTAACGTTTTTTTTGAGTCATTAATACATATTAAGGGGGTTATTTTACATGCCCCAATTAAGAACACAAGTATATTCTACTTATTTCCATATATAATTTTTTCCATTTTCTTTTCTACACATTTACATTATTTTATGTGTGTCAGGTGCAAATGGCACCCCTATATGTGACATCTCCAGAGACCGTCTGCCGCCAGCTTTTCCGTGCCGCCTCTTAGCGTTGTATACGGCCGATCGTTCAGACGGGTTATCGCAGCTCACACTGGATCTGTCACAACGTCCCTTCGTGCTCCAATCCTCTTCTCCGTTGTTTTGCGACGCGACAACGTTGACTTGATCTTGTTTAACGGTCCACCGGCCCAGTTTGCATTTGGGTTCCGGTTCCCTGTTAGTGGACGTTTGTGGATTATACACCAGGGTACGATGTCAGCTCAAGTATATCAACAGAAATTGTTCCTCCTCTGCAGACAATAATTATTCATGGTGCATGCTTGCCTGCTGGTTGGAGTGTTGGACCAGTACGACACAGTCTTGTGTTGTGCCCTTGAGCAAGGCCTTTGATCACATTTGCTTATGGTGATGAGCAGGTTCACCACATTTAACCAAACTGCTTTTGTTTGCTTTCAGAGCTACTAACTGGGCCCTATCTCTCTGTCCTCTACAGTAATCAGGGAACCCTACTAATATCTCTCTGTCCCCTATAGGGAACCCTACTAATATGGCCCCTATCTCTCTGTCCTCTACAGTAATCAGGGAACCCTACTAATATCTCTCTGTCCCCTATAGGGAACCCTACTAATATGGCCCCTATCTCTCTGTCCCCTATAGGGAACCCTACTAATATGGCCCCTATCTCTCTGTCTTCTACAGTAATCAGGGAACCCTACTAATATCTCTCTGTCCCCTATAGGGAACCCTACTAATATGGCCCCTATCTCTCTGTTCTCTACAGTAATCAGGGAACCCTACTAATATCTCTCTGTCCCCTATAGGGAACCCTACTAATATGGCCCCTATCTCTCTGTCCCCTATAGGGAACCCTACTAATATGGCCCCTATCTCTCTGTCTTCTACAGTAATCAGGGAACCCTACTAATATCTCTCTGTCCCCTATAGGGAACCCTACTAATATGGCCCCTATCTCTCTGTCCTGTACAGTAATCAGGGAACCCCACTAATATGGCCACTATCTCTCTGTTCTCTACAGTAATCAGGGAACCCTACTAATATGGCCCCTATCTCTCTGTCCTCTACAGTAATCAGGGAACCCTACTAATATGGCCCCTATCTCTCTGTTCTCTACAGTAATCAGGGAACCCAACTAATATCTCTCTGTCCCCTATAGAGAACCCCACTAATATGGCCCCTATCTCTCTGTCCCCTATAGAGAACCCCACTAATATGGCCCCTATCTCTCTGTCCTCTACAGTAATCAGGGAACCCTAATAATATCTCTCTGTCCCCTATAGGGAACCCTACTAATATGGCCCCTATCTCTCTGTCCCCTATAGGGAACCCTACTAATATGGCCCCTATCTCTCTGTTCTCTACAGTAATCAGGGAACCCTACTAATATGGCCCCTATCTCTCTGTCCTCTACAGTAATCAGGGAACCCTACTAATATGGCCCCTATCTCTCTGTCCTCTACAGTAATCAGGGAACCCCACTAATATGGCCCCTATTTCTCTGTTCTCTACAGTAATCAGGGAACCCTACACTGTACGCGTGGCGGACCAGCGCTCCATGCGGGGCAACGTGGCCGTGTTCAAGTGCCTCATCCCGTCTGCGGTCCAGGAGTATGTCAGCGTGGTGTCCTGGGACAAAGACACCGTCTCCATCATTCCAGGTAGGAACCTCCCCCCACGCGTAAACGTACGCACGTACAGCCGATTGGCTCCGATTGACGTGCGAGCCCAACTGATATGTGAGCTCATGGTCGGCTCGGTTCTAACAGCGTGATGACCTGCGTCTGGTTTTGATCAGACACAGCTGATGTTTTAAATGTGCGATTGACGAAGACGGTCACGAGTTGACGTTAAATTTGAATATACGACTGGCTTGCTGACTGGTTGTAGAGGAATTTAATGGTTCTGTGTGTCATACTCTGGTCCCAGAGATAGAAGTCCTGTTCTGTTTCTGCTCATCCACGTCCAGTGATGAACATTCACCATCCAACACATGGACTTATCAAAATCGGTTTTGCCTGCATTTGTTCCACGGCGAATTCTGATGCTGTAAATGGTAAATGGTAAATGCTGCGCTTTTATATACAGATCCTGCGTCACATTCACCCATTCATACACTGACGACCGCGTCTACCATACAAGGCGACTGCAGGCTCGCCAGGAGCAGCTGGGTAGAGCCTTAAATTGACCCGTTGTAGTCAATTTAATATCACCACCACTTGATTATTCTGTACTGCGGGTTAGAGCCTTAATCTGTTACGCGGTCTTAGTGGCATCTGGTCACGACAGAGGGGCAGCTGGTGAAAGATGGTACAATTATTATTAAGTGTCATTTTTTGGCCTCTCTTGGGGTCATCTGTGGTGAGTTACTTATTGCCATGTTTAATAGCAGTGTGGAGGATAAATCAGTGTGTGTGTGTGTGTGTGTGTGTGTGTGTGTGTGTGTGTGTCATTGTGTCGTGTGACTGTGTGTGTGAGTGCTTGCATGTTTGGGTGACAAGGCAGTTATTCAATGACATTGCCTCATTGGAATGATAGTAGAGTGGATCTATTTATTTTGTGATCACATGCAGATCCAGGAAACCAGCCACACCACAACTACGTTATAGTTAGCCCAAAGAAACCAGCCACACCACAACTACGTTATAGTTTGCCCAAAGAAACCAGCCACACCACAAATACATTATAGTTTGCCCAACTTGCCCAGTTTGCATACTGAAAACGAATTGCTAGGTTGTCTCTTTTGTTCAACACGACAAAGTAGCCGGAAGCGTGCGATGGTGGCGTGAAAACCACACATCCTTTTGGACGGTTCTCGAAACCATCAAACCGGTACCGTTTGAGAACCCTCGTCTGCGTGGTCGGACCTCACAGGGTCAAAGTTTGCGCTTCTACCGAACGTGTTGCATTTGCCGCCGGTCTATTTAAACGCAAGTGCGCTCGCTCGCCGTCGCTGGTACCGCTTTCAAGTCCTTTCCAGACTTCTAACCGCCCCGGCCAAACGTCAGTTACTGACCGTGTGCCAGTAAATAATAAATACGTGCTGTTACCATTTGCTCCGAGTGGCAGAAATAAACGGAGAGGTGTCATGTGAGCTCGTCCAGTGTCTTCAGACAGGTCCTCTCCTCCCGCTCCACCTCCGTTACCTCAGCCTTTCTTCCGTCTCTCGCAGGTCTCCGTGCGTGTCTTTCACACAGGAGCGTTCATTGATCCAGCGCAGCTGCGCTTTATGTGTTTGTGTGTGAACAGCGCCCCTGGGGGGGGGGGGGGCTCCCAGACCGGATCGATAGAGCTCGCTGTCGGATTCCCCTCTCCTTGTCACGGATACCTCAGTGTGAGTGATGGATAGATCTAACTGTGTGTGTGTGTGTGTACGCATGCTAGCGTTTGTGTGAGCTGTTTCCTGAAGCGTATTAGCTAAGGGCATGAGGCCTCAGATACGTTCTCTCCGCTGATGCTTCCTCCGTGGGTCTGTGGACACGCCGATCCGGGGGCTGACGTTGGCTTTCAACTCGATTAGCGGCTATTCGCATTGACGTGAACGCCAGTTCACTTCACAACGTACCAATGAAGGCCAGATGACCATCGGCGTTATACTGGCTGAGCCACGAGGCTGTGGACAGCATTCAGCAAGGCCCGTCCTCGCCGTAGCTGACCCCACCTTATCGCCCAAGAGGTTTTAATAAGCCACGGTGGTGCCGTCTGCAGAGCCTTGTGGAGACCATGTTCACTTTTTTAGCTGTTGGTCCAGGGTAGTTTAGTTGCTGGGGTGTTAGGGTGCGTGGAATGCCAGGGTCGGGGGTTCGATTCCCACCAGAGGGGGCGGTGTGATATGGTGTGATATTGTGTGGTACTTCAGGACTGGAAGTCACTCTGGATACATGCGTATGCTACGCTACAAAAATTTCAGTGAAGCAACTTTGATATATCTTAACTGTGAATCTATAGGAAACTGAAGCTTAAATGTAGCCGTTCGTTCACGGTGGTTAAAGATCAAACGTAGATGTGTGTATCGTTTCTGAGTGAATGAGGTAAGGGTCAGTGTTTGGTGAAGGCCGACAAAAACAAATTGGCCATGGCGGCGACCGGTGGAATATCACAAACAAATCCTGTGGTCCAAATACTCATAAACTGTCCCCATCTTAACAACCCAGCAGGCGGGGATATTACCGAATGTAGATTGGCACTATCGCAGCACCTGGTGGACGCGAGGAGACGACCATCTGGTCACTGCAGATGGTGAAGCATATTTGACCCGGTCCAGCATAAACTGGTACCTGCAGAACCAGCACGTCTTCACATATTTCATAATAGAATGGGTTGTTGACTATCTACATTATGAAGGCTTCATCTACCACATCTCTGTCTCGCCTCCTCTTTCCCTATCTTCTGTCATATTTTCCTCACTATTTTCTCTCTGGTTTCCCTCTTACGCGCCTACTCTCCCTCCCATTCATTCTCCCTCCTCTCTCTATCTCACTTTCTCCCTCCTCACGCCTTCCTGTCTCACTCCCTCTCATTTTCTCCCTCCTCACGCCTCCTCTCTCTCCCTCTCTTTCTCTCCAGTCTCTCTTTCTCTATCTCTCTCTCTCTCTCTTGCTCTCTTCCTGGTACATAATGGGCAGTCTATGACAGCATCTTTCCCCTGCAGACAAAAACACACATCGTTGGAGTACCAATTACACTATGTAATTAATCTGAGCTTAGAACATAGGACACCCCATCAAACACACCATTGTATATACACACTAATATACACACACCATAATGTACACACACTAACATACACACACCATAATATACACACACTAACATACACACACCATAATATACACACACTAATATACACACCCTAATATACACACACCATAATGTACACACACTAACATACACACACACACCATAATATACACACACTAACATACACACACCATAATATACACACACTAACATACACACACCACAGATTTCATACAGATTCCATTGTGCATGTCTCTATTCAAACACTTCCATGACATATACAGAATGACAAGGCCAGCGCTCGTCTTCGTGCCATCGATATAGTCGGCCGTGGATGGAACGTGATGAAGACGCATGGGTGTGTTCCGTGACGGCTGGGCCCGCTATGACATGACCCTGCCTGAGATTGGCCTGTATGTATGACAGCCAAATGTTGTTCCAGAGCGGACGGGAGGAGAGGAAGGACAGGGGGGGAGAAAGACAGAGGGGAGGAGAGAGGAGAAGTGAAAGGAAAGGAGGAGAAGAAAGCAGTAGGATGAAAGAGAAGGACAATGTAGAGACAAACAGAGGGGGGTGCGTGTGTGTGTGTGTGTGTGTTTGTGTGTGTGTGTGTCTGTTATTATGCAGCTAGTTAGTGTGTCAGGATGTTAGCATCCTTCCCCACTCAGAGCTTAAAACAGTGAGTTTTATCTTGTCACCATGGCAACGAGCGTGAAACGTTTCTCAGAATGTGGAAGGTGTGATGAGGTGTGACACACACACACACACACAGAGACACACTCACAGCCACACACACACACACACACACACACACACAGTCGCACACACAGACACATATACAGCCACACACACACACATACACACACATACACAAGGAGACACATACAGCCACACACACACATACATACACACAAACAGAGAGACACACAAACTCACGCTCACGGCAAAGTTGAAGTTAAGGTGTAGTCTGATTTAAAATTGATGTCATTTTTGTGTCCTCCTTTGTGCAGTTTTACGTGACTTTCTTCTACAGTAACAACACGCGTGTCAACATGTCCTCTAAGGAGTTGTGGTCGTTCAGTAAAACACACAGACGCAGTCCCATTTTTATCAGGAGAACATCCATAATCTATCAAATCATTGTGTCTCTTCTCCGCACGTTCCGTTTCGTTTTCTCTCAGTGGAGCGTGGCGTCATCACAGCTGCCGCTTCTAAATCCAGTCACCATTTTGAGACACTCCACTCTTTCCCTCTGTCCAACTCTTCTTCCTTTTTCCGCTCTCCGTCGTTCTCTACCGTTCCCCGATCTTCGCCTCAGTGGGGACTGAGTGGGCACGGTCAGGGACGGAGGCTGCTCGGTGACAATAACAGACGTCTGACATAGATAAAAGAAGCGCGACAGACAGCGAAGAGCCATTAGGAGGCGGACAGCGGCGATCCTAAATTATGCAGACGGGTAGATGGACAGGGAAGGGGATGAAAGTGCAGGGGGGGGAAAGGCGGACAGACGGGGGCGACCGTGGAGTGAGGCACTCTGAAATACTGATGTCGCCCGGACCCCAGGGAGCCAGTGGAGTCCTCCGTCCCCTCCCGTTAAAGGCCCCCGTCCTGGATCTGGTCGATCCCAGAACCGCCCTGTCCCATTTAAAAGGGCGGAGTGGAAGCGGGGTGTGTTTACCTATTGCTGTGTGTGTGTGTGTGTGTTTGCGCTCGCTGCGATGCGTGCGGGCGCGCGTGTGTGTGCGTGTGTGTGTGGCTGCCGACGGCGGTGCATGTTGGGCCGGGTTATTTATTCAGCCCTGATGTTTGGATGTTTTACAGCAAAGAGCAGGTGCGGCGATCTCAGAGGGAGCTCTGTTTGACATGGGGTGGGGGTGAGGTGGTGGGGTGGGGTTGAGGTGGTGAGGTGGTGGGGAGTTGGTAAGAACTATTCACCGCGGTCCGAAACCCTGAACCAGACAACGCATCACAAACACAGTATATAACCGCTGCTTTCTGCGATTCGATGAGTGGACGATGAGAGCACTGGTGGACAAAGGACGGGCGTAGTGTTTGATGATCAGATGGAGACAAGCGCAGATCGCAAAGACGCAGGGAAACGGAATGACCAGGCAGACGGAGGCTGACAAACGTACGTACTAAATAGACGAAATAGAGACCGATGGATGGACGGACGGAGAGAAAAAGACAGGTATAGATGGATGGATAGATAAGTAGACACGCAGACAGTGAAGTGTGAATGGGAGAGATGGAGGGAGATTGAAAGAGTGAGGGACGTGGCAGCGTGTGAGGAGAATTTCAATGGCACAATCAGGCCGGCAGCCTCGTTAGCTTGGGGAACATTTGCATAGTGCTTCATCTGGCCCTACTCAGAGATGGAGGCTCCTGTTCCTCTCTTCCTATTGGTTATGCATTAGCCCCGCCCCCACTGGCCCCCCCGTCAGAGCTTGCTCGTGTCTGTGTGCGTGTGTGTTCTTGTGTGAGCGTGACCATGTTTTTTCCAAATACATCGTTGCGAACGGCGTATATCTTTGGGATACTCGGCGACCCAATAGCCAATCGGGAACGCCCACGTCCGACGCCCCCCACCGAAACCCGGATTGCATTGGCCCTTGAGGGTCCCAGCCCATCGAAGCTATACTAACGTGACCCGCTCATCAACCGATGATGATGGTTCAGATGGTTCTGACTGTGATCCACGGTGGACAGGGCCCGGCCTCGGGGCCCACATGGTTCTGAGGGCCCACAGTGATAATGGGTAGGAACGTGTGAGTGGGTGGAGATCTAATACGTAATGAGGAAAACAGTGAGTGGCTTCTACTAGTTATCCACTGACAAGGCTAGTGTGTGTGTGTGTGTGTGTGTGTGTGTGTGTGTGTGTGTGTGTGTGTGTGTGTGTGTGTGTGTGTGTGTGTCTGTGTGTGTCTGTGTGTCTGTGTGTCTGTGTGTCTGTGTGTGTCTGTGTGTCTGTGTGTCTGTGTGTGTGTGTTCAAACTATCTGCCGAACGACAGTTGGAGTCCACCCCAGACATTGTGACCGTGACATTGAACAATTCAATGTGCAGAATTGTACACGTGAAAACCGTCATGTGTTGGCTGTATCATCCTTTAAAAGTTGCCATGTTGGTGGACAGATGTTGTGTTATCCTGGGGTTGTCATGTTTCTGGAGAGAGGGTGTGCTCTCCTTTTTGGATTGCCATGTCGGTTGAGGATGAGTGTGTTTTTCCGCATTATGTCTCAGTATGCCTGTATGTAGAGATGTTGGGGGATGGGCTGTATATGAGTTATATCTGGCAACATGGGAGACCCGCGAGCTAATGATCCATGTCCTGAGAGAAGGGGAGCCAGAGACAAGAGGGGCTGACAGTGAGACAGAGGGGCTGACAGTGAGACAGAGTGGGTGACAGTGAGACAGAGGGGCTGACAGTGAGACAGAGTGGCTGACAGTGAGACAGAGGGGCTGACAGTGAGACAGAGTGGGTGACAGTGAGACAGAGGGGCTGACAGTGAGACAGAGTGGCTGACAGTGAGACAGAGTGGGTGACAGTGAGACAGAGGGGCTGACAGTGAGACAGAGTGGCTGACAGTGAGACAGAGGGGCTGACAGTGAGACAGAGTGGCTGACAGTGAGACAGAGGCGCTGACAGTGAGACAGAGGCGCTGACAGTGAGACAGAGGGGCTGAGACAGTGAGACAGAGTGGCTGACAGTGAGACAGAGTGGGTGACAGTGAGACAGAGGGGCTGAGACAGTGAGACAGAGTGGCTGACAGTGAGACAGAGTGGGTGACAGTGAGACAGAGGGGCTGAGACAGTGAGACAGAGTGGGTGACAGTGAGACAGAGGGGCTGAGACAGTGAGACAGAGTGGCTGACAGTGAGACAGAGTGGGTGACAGTGAGACAGAGGGGCTGAGACAGTGAGACAGAGTGGCTGACAGTGAGACAGAGGGGCTGACAGTGAGACAGAGTGGGTGACAGTGAGACAGAGTGGGTGACAGTAAGACAGTGAGACAGAGTGGGTGACAGTGAAACAGAGGGGCTGACAGTGAGACAGAGTGGCTGACAGTGAGACAGAGGGGCTGACAGTGATTGAGTCATTGCTATACATTCAGTTTTAATTGGAAATGCTTTATGGGTGTGATGAGCATTTGTTTACAGCAAACTCTCCATTTCTCTCTTCCTGTCCATCACTGTCTTACTCTCTCTGAACCCCCTGTCTCTCTCTCCGCCCCTCCCATGAGGCAATCAACTTAATTCGCTGTGAGTGGTCGTAATGTCCTGGCTCGTCCGTGTACTGTATATTCCTGTCAAAAACATCAGGCATTCAGATGACTGCTGGACTTGACAGAAATTCAAAAACATTCTGCCCTTCTCACAGCGGCTAAATCTCATGAGTGGTTCACACTTTTTCTTAGCCTCCTTTCGCCCAGGGATAAAATAGATGTTTGCCCTTTGAAGTGGGCTAGCACAAACCTTAGCCCAGGGCTAGCTGGCACTGCTCCAGAGCCACACAAGCACCACAGAAACTTGAATAACGAAAGAATGGAAGCTTTATTGTCCAATCACTAAAGGTGCACTTTCATAAATTGACCCAGACTTGTAGCACTGGTCCTTACCAACAGCCACACGGTATCTCCACACCGTAAAAGTCTTTTCTCTCAGTAATTTATTAGCATTTCAGTTTACCGGCTTCATCCGAGCGAAGTAGCTAACCGAGGAAATCTAGGAAATGAGTCGAAACCCAAAAGGTCACCCTGTTCCCTCGATGTTTATTTTCTCGTGTTGACGCAGGTCTCGCTCTTTGCATAGATTAAGTTGTAATAAAGTGACGACGTGTAACATTATTGCTGTGCAGGAGAGCAGATAGTGTTTGTCAGCTTGTCAGATAGAGAAAGTGCATCGTATTTGTCGGTTAGCCCGTGTTTTACAAATTCAGGTGTGTATCCTCAGCCAAGGGTTACCCAACACAGAAACAAACAAACACAAGCTATTACACACACACAAACCAACAAACACACACACACACACAAAACAACTTACACAACATTCACACACAAAACAACAAATGCACACAAAACCACACACATAAAATTACACAAACAAACACACACACACTTATATACAAATACACATAAAAAACAAACGCTCTTATACATAAACACACGCACACACATGCTGTACACACACATACATGCAGTACATGCTGTACACACACACACACACACACACACACACACACACACACACACACACACACACACACACACCTGGATCAATAATACAGGGGAAATAATTGTGAGTCCTGTGAAACAGAAGAGCATCCAAGCCATCAGCCCTTGTAGTTAGATTGCATAGTTAATGGAGAAGCATTTGACATCACATCATTTTGCTCTCCTGTGTTCCCTCTCCTCACCCACATTATTTACTTAGCTTTCTTAGCTTTTTCTTCTCAAAACCACTCCTCATTTATACTATTCTTGACATTGTCCTGGTTTGAGTCGTTATTCTATTGTCTTATGTCGTGTTCATTTCTTTGTCATAGCCACACCTTTTGCCACACTTTTTTCACCGGGTTTATTTTTCTTTTCCACTTTCCTTGCTCTAGTAATTCCTTTTTTCTGTGTGGTTAGCATACTTTGCCTTCACCGCCATGTCTCGGAGTGCGTTTTTTCTGGGTTCACTTCTTTGACTTGATTTTCCTAAAACCAACAGCAGAAGTTTCACTGGTAGCATCACCTCTAAAGTGTCTAACATAGAAAAATGTCTGGAAACATCCCTTTTGTTTTGAACAAAACACATATTAGCAAACCAGGCTTCAATATCACTTAACCCAATCATTTTATCTAGTTAAAAAACTCTTCAACACAGCAGAAAGTATAATAGAAACAGCCTTGTAGCGCTCAACAGTTTATTCAATCCAGTATTTTTTATTCATTAATTTATTTTTGTTTTACGGTTAGATATACAGTACATTGTAGTTAAACGTCGTCCTTGCTTTCGTACACTCTCTCTCCCTTCTGTTCAGTTCCATTCTGCGATCAATATACCAACTAAAGGCAATGCAGAGACACAACACACGCACGCACGCACACACACCACACCTCACCACACCTCACCACACCTCACCACACCACACCTCACCACACCACACCTCACCACACCACACCACACCTCACCACACCTCACCACAGCTCACCACACCTCACCACACACTCCTACACACAAGTAATGGAAAGATACTTGTACTATTTTGTGTTTGCACCATACACATGTTAACCGACACAGACAGACGGACATGCGCACACGCTTACTGAGTGGTGGAAGCAATCGTCATGGAAGTATGTTAGTAAAAGATCATCTATTTTCTGTTTAGTTTTAAATGGAGAGTGCAACTGAGGCTGACTGTGGCAGTTGATTGGCTGGAAATGTATCTCTCTTTTATTTCTGTCCCTTTTTTCCTTTCTATCTTTTACCTTTCTCTTTTCTCCTGTCTTTCCTCTCTCTCCTATTTTCTTTCTCTTCCTATGTCACCACTGCCTTTCCACTCTCCCTTTTTTCTCATCTCTTTCCTCTCTCTTTCTTGTTCCTCTCTTCCTTCTCTCTCATCTCTTTCCTCTCTTTCCCCTCTCCTGTGTCTCTTCCTTCTTTCTCTTCCTCTTTTCTCATCTCTTTCCTCTCTCTTCCCGCTCTTTGTCTTTCCTTTCTTCCTTCTTTCTCCTCCCTTTCCTCTCTCTTCTCTTCTCGCTCTTTCTCTTTCCTCTTTCCCGTACCTCTCCTCTCACTTTGCTCGCTCATGTCCCTTTGCTATTTCCTCTAAGTTCCAATTCATTTTCAATGTCAAGGGCTTTATTGGCATACACATATTTGTTTGCTAAGGCAAGTGGAGAGGAGAAATTCAATAAATAGCATAACTGAAATAAAAAAATTTAATAACATCTCAAATGATCTCCTTCTCTCTCCCCGAGCACTCTCTGCCTCACTCGTTCACCATAATTTTTTATCGCTCGTTTTTCCCCCCTCACTTTACCCTCTCTCTCCATGTCTCAGTCCCTCTAAAATATGTCCGTTTCTCTTTCACTCCCCGTCTCCTACTGATGACACCGATCTATAGTTTTGTCAGTTGTGTGACAGTTTTTTCTTCGCGTTTTCTGTAGACATGTGTGCCTTTCTCCCCCCGGAAAACAAGTGCACGCCTTGTTTACTTCTTCTGAGAGGAAAACAGAGCCGTATTCATTCCACCCTTACCCGCTCTCTCAAACACTCCACGCTATCCAATGAGGCCTCACAGATGTGTTGGATAGCGCGGTTGTGGGCTTCTAGCTAGCTAGCAGGGGTGGTTTAGCGTTCAGCATCGGTAGTTGAGTGTCAGTGTGTGTATGTGCATTTGTGTATTTTACGTTAGATGTTGGTGTGTGAAAACACAAATTATCAACAGAAAGCATACCTGAACGTAACCCTGAGGAATATTCAATAACAAAATGAAGAACCAATAGACTAAAATAAGTAACTAAATGCTAGCTTAGCTATTAAATCTATCATTCTTTTGGTCACTGGCCAGAAGCTAGCTGCAGCCGCTAACCAGTTAAGGAGATAATAAAATGTAGATTTAGGTGCTACGGTTAGATGTTTATCTAGGGTTATTGCTAGTACAAATGACTGACACCCGGTACGTTGACCAGTAGATCTGGCGGTTCCCTTTGATCCACAGGTCAGAGAGCGAGTACTCAGAAGTAGACTGTGGTTAGCGCAGTTTGTCATTAGCGTTGGCACATGGCATACTTACAGGGAATGGTGACGAGACGAGACGTGATCCCGAAGATGTGCGTTTGTGGTTTTGATCGAAAGGATGTTAATTACACACAGGAAGTGCACAAAGTGCAGGTACAGTAATTCAATTATATAATACAACAATATAGTTGTCAATAGCTGGATGATAGCTAATAGGAACTGTGCTATTATAGAAGAGGTTTTACATAACGTTAGAAGGTTAATAGGCTAACAGCAACATCAATCTAATTGCATCTTTTTTTGCCGGCAGTAATGATATCAGCCTTATACGCTATAGTTGTAGTTTAACTAAAACATTGATAATAGTAGTGTTAATAATAGTGTCTGTGTGTCTGTGTCTCTGTGTCTCTGTGTGTCTCTGTGTCTCAGTGTGTCTCTGTGTCTCAGTGTCTCTGTGTGTCTCTGTGTCTCAGTGTGTCTCAGTGTGTTTCTGTGTCTGTGTCTGTGTCTTTGTGTGTCTGTGTGTCTTTGACTTTGTGTCTCTGTGTGTCTTTATGTGTCTGTGCGTTTGTGTCTCTGTGTCTCAGTGTGTCTCTGTGTCTCTGTGTCTCTGTGTCTCTGTGTCTCTGTGTCTCTGTGTCTCTGTGTGTCTGTGTGTTTGTGTCTCTGTGTCTCTGTGTCTCTGTGTCTTTGTCTGTGTGTTTGTGTGTTTGTGTGTATGTGTCTCTGTGTCTCAGTGTGTCTGTGTGTTTGTGTCTCTGTGTCTGTGTCTCGGTGCCACGGTGTGTCTGTGTTTCCCTATAATGACTGGCTCAGGGCTGTGTTCATTGGACGAGGAGAACCAGGGGATGGTGATGAGAGGAAGATGAAGAGACAGAAAGTAGATGTGCTTGTTGGAAGGCAGAGGGGGAATCCCCTGGGAGTCGTGGATGGGGACAGGGGCCCCATTCTGCCACCGCGTTTAAACTCTCAACAGGCACTTAGGAGAAACAGCAGAGAAATGCATATTTCTGAGAGGCAGTTGTGGAGAGAGACAGAATACAGTGATTTAGGATGTGAGAGAAAGAGGTATGGAATTGGGGGAAGAGAACAGGGAGAGAAAGAAGATAGAATAGGAGGAAGTGAACAGGGAGAGAAAATGGATGGAATAGGAGGAAGTGAACAGGGAGAGAAAGAAGATGGAATAGGAGGAAGTGAACAGGGAGAGAAAGAGGATGGAATAGGAGGAAGTGAACAGGTAGAGAAAGAAGATGGAATAGGAGGAAGTGAACAGGGAGAGAAAATGGATGGAATAGGAGGAAGTGAACAGGGAGAGAAAGAAGATGGAATAGGAGGAAGTGAACAGGGAGAGAAAATGGATGGAATAGGAGGAAGTGAACAGGGAGAGAAAGAAGATGGAATAGGAGGAAGAGAAAAGGAAGAGAAAGAGAGTTTAAGGCCAAAGTGTCTTAATGGAGGTATTTCTGCTTCACATATTTTGGGAGCATTTTAACATCATAGACCTCCCTCACTACCACCTTCACTCTCGTTCTTTTTCTCCTGTGCATTCTCTCCTTCCCTCCCTCCCTTCCCTTCTCCCCTCTCCCCCCCTCCCTCCCTTCCCTTCTCCCCTCTCCCCCCCTCCCTCCCTTCCCTTCTCCCCTCTCCCCCTGTCCCTACCACATCTCCAGTTAATTTAATATAGAGACACCCAACTGCTTTTAACATTAATATTCCACTACCAAGTTGTGTAAATAATGAATGCCTCGTCCATGGATCCCACTCTCTCTCTCTCTCTCTCTCCCTCTCTCTCTCTCTCTCTCTCTCTCTTCTCTTTCTCTCTCTCTCTCCCTCTCTCTCTCTCTCTCTTTCTCTCTCTCTCTCTCCGTGCCCAATGATGTTGAGTCCCATCTGTCGTCCTTCTGAGAGCTCCCACTGGACACTGAAGAGAGAGAGAGACAGAGACTGAGACTGAGACAGAGATACTACTTGCTTCCTGTCCAATAAAGCATACAATAGGCCGGACATTTATTGATGTTTAAACAGAATGCCTGACCACCGTCACTGACCCAACATCAGATAAGCCCTTTTGGGCGTGGCCTCTGCCCGTGCCTCGAAAATATGTGCCGCCAAGGAAACGACAAACAGGCAATGTTGTACGTGTTTAAACGTTCATGTCCTCACAGTTTTTCTGTTAAAACTATTCAAATATTTACTCGCTCGGGCAATGCAGCGGTTTGTTTCACGTGCCTCGAAAGCGCCTCTGAATAGATCAGAAAATCAACAGACGGACGGAGTGAGCGGCTGTGTTATTTTGGTCGTCGCTGATGTTTGAGTGAGTGATGTCGCGATGATGTCGCACTTCCTGGTTGGAATGGAATAGGACCAGGCTGAAGCAAGGACATGATAGAGTGTCAGAGAGAGAGAGAGAGAGAGAGAGAGAGAGAGAGAGAGAGAGAGAGAGAGAGAGTGAGAGAGTCAGAGAAGTAACGAGAGAGAGAGAGAGAGAGAGAGAGAGAGAGAGTGAGAGAGTCAGAGAAGTAACGAGAGAGAGAGAGAGAGAGAGAGAGAGAGAGAGAGAGAGAGAGAGAGAGGAGATATAAGAGAGATGTGGAGATGCAGGGGTCTTCAGTGATGTCTGCTCACAACACTGCCTTTGGGCTGGAGGCCCCGTGCTAAATTGTAATGAGTTCAGCTAATTAATTTAGGCCTAGCCCCTCACCAACAGATGGCTAAGACGCATGGCAGGCACTCTGGGGGGGGCTAGCTCTCCACTTTCTCTTTATTTATCCCTCTACCATCTCTGCTCTCTCTTGTTTCTTATTATCTTACTCTATCTAGCAATGCGCGGCCAGCCAACCTGTCAAATAAGACATGTATCTCCATATGTGTGTGTGTGTGTGTGTGTGTGTACATACGCGCATGTACCGTTTGTTTGGCATCGTCTGTGGGTCTTCGTGAACATGTATGTGTGTGTGTGTGTGTGAGTGTGTATCTAACATGAGAGTGTGTGATTATTTAATAGCGTCTAGAAACACACATGGCCACCCAAGGGACACAGCCCAACACCTGACACACACACACACACACACACACACACAGCAGATCGATGACATCATACACAACCTACACAACCTGGTACTGACACCTAACACACACACACACACACATGCACACATCTTGTCTCCATATGCACATATAAGTGTTAGCGTTGTCCTAGCTAATGTGTTATCATTGTTGAGGCTAAAGTGTTAGCATCGCCATAGCTAAAGTGTTAGCATCGCCATAGCTAAAGTGTTAGCATCGCCATAGCTAAAGTGTTAGCATCGCCATAGCTAAAGTGTTAGCATCGCCATAGCTAAAGTGTTAGCATTGTCAGAGCTAAAGTGTTAGCATCGCCATTGCTTAAGTGTTATTGTTGTCGTAGCTAAATTGTTACCTTCGCTGTGGCTAAAGTGTTACCATCGCTGTGGATTAAGTGTTAGCATCGCCGTAGCGGGTTAAACAAAGGATATCCGCATGTGCATCTGTATGCATCCTCATGTGATTTGTGCCTCTCAACCAGCCACCCTGACAATGCAGCACATCCCTCGTCGACGCTAATCAATGAGTGCGTCTTCGTTCGATCGTTATTCCACATGCGAGCGCGTTCATGCCTTCCAGATAGTCAGACAGGTAAAGCAGTGCTCTCTGGGTGTGTGTTGTCTGTCTGGCCGGGGCACGAGGGTGGGGGGAACGGGATAAAAGTTTGTATTAATGGTTACATCTTGTCTGTGGCTGCGCTCGTTCGTGTAAACACCACTCTGACATCAGATTGGTCCCTCACCTCACCTCTATCCTGTCCCACCGCAAACCACTTCAACCCTTACACCCCCCCCCCCACCAACACACACACATCCCATATACTCACAGACTTCAACCACTCTGGTGTTTCTGCAACCAAAGCCATTTCTGACGAGTCTCCCTGAGAGAACACATTAAACTTTAACAGGCAGGGAGGGAGGCATCAAAGCACTTTCGCCCTCACCACCCCACTAACACCCCCTCTAAGAGGGTCAGAGCTGGGGGGGGGTGAGGGGTGGACCGAGGGGAGAAGATTTGGGAGGAGCGGGACGTGAAGAAAACCGACTGTGAATCACTCTGTGTCACTGTGTAGGCGGACATCAAAACCCAGGGCGTCTGTGACTCATTCAGCGAAGCATGGCATCGCCAGCGACAGGCTCGCGGTTCAATTCCCACTGGGGACCGGTACGGAAAACATTTGCCGCCGGTACTTTAAGTTGCTCTGGATAAACATTACATGTTACGGAAGATGTGGTACTAGTCTGAAGGTGTCATCTGGGTCAGACTCACTGTAACCGCTGGCTGGTTTGTTTTGGTTGTACCACTGGTGTCTCCGTTTCACTCTGGAAAGATTTAGAGAAATGTGAAGAATTAGAGAAATGTGAAGAATTAGAGAAATGTGAAGAATTAGAGAAATGTGAAGAATTAGAGAAATGTGAAGAATTAGAGAGATGTGAAGAATTAGAGAGATGTGAAGAATTAGAGAGATGTGAAGAATTAGAGAAATGTGAAGAATTAGAGAGATGTGAAGAATTAGAGAGATGTGAAGAATTAGAGAAATGTGAAGAATTAGAGAGATGTGAAGAATTAGAGAGATGTGAAGAATTAGAGAGATGTGAAGAATTAGAGAAATGTGAAGAATTAGAGAGATGTGAAGAATTAGAGAGATGTGAAGAATTAGAGAGATGTGAAGAATTAGAGAGATGTGAAGAATTAGAGAGATGTGAAGAATTAGAGAGATGTGAAGAATTAGAGAAATGTGAAGAATTAGAGAGATGTGAAGAATTAGAGAGATGTGAAGAATTAGAGAGATGTGAAGAATTAGAGAAATGTGAAGAATTAGAGAGATGTGAAGAATTAGAGAGATGTGAAGAATTAGAGATGGCGAGATGGAAAAAGGTCAAATGGAAAGTATATTGTGTTATTCTTAATTATCTGTTATTTTCTAACAGTGTTGTTATAATTTATTTATTTCGTTTATTTAATGTCCAATGCTTTGGCAATGTAAATGTATGTTTCCCATTCCAATAAAGCCCTTTGAATTGAGAGAGACAGAGATCGTCACAGACAGATCTGGCTACCCATAGAGGACGGGTTGGGCTTACTTTTCCCAGACAGAGAGGTAGAGACAGAAAAACATGATTTTCTAAACTGCAATAACTATGCAGACGAGAATCTTTTTTTGCAAAACTTAAAAATAAAATATTTTTATAGAATAACACATGTAGAGAACATTTTTAATCATTTTAGGAGAAAACCCAAATTGTGCCGAAGTTGCGGCAACATATGTCATTTACGGCCACACCTGAAGGAAGAACCAACTAAACAAATCAGCATATTGTTGCTAACTAAGAGAAATATATGAATGAATGCCTGTCTCTGTACCCTTTCCACTACATATTTGAAACTATTGATTTTTGCTTACTTTAATTTGACTTTCAATAAATCGTGAAGTTTGCTTCTGCATTGTAGGTAATAAGACATATCATGCCAGTAAAGCCATTTGAATTGAGGGGACGAGAGATGTGAAAGAAAAAAGATAGATAAAGATGTAGGATGGATCAAGATGAAGAGTTGTGTGTAAAGAGGAAAAGATTAAAAGTTCAAAATAAAAGAAATGGACGGATGTAAATGTGAAGAGACGAGTAGCAGGCAATGGGGGAGGGGGGGGGGCAGAATGAGTGGAGATACACTTCTGTATAAATAGTGTGTTTTTGGTTTATGTTTATGTGTGTGTATTTATATATTGGCTAAATGTATTGGCCGTGAGGGGTGCGTAGTGAGGGGTGCGTAGTGAGGGGTGCGTAGTGAGGGGTGCGTAGTGAGGGGTGCGTAGTGAGGGGTGCGTAGTGAGGGGTGCGTAGTGAGGGGTGCATAGTGAGGGGTGCGTAGTGAGGGGTGCGTAGTGAGGGGTGCGTAGTGAGGGGTGCGTAGTGAGGGGTGCATAGTGAGGGGTGCGTAGTGAGGGGTGCGTAGTGAGGGGTGCGTAGTGAGGGGTGCGTAGTGAGGGGTGCATAGTGAGGGGTGCATAGTGAGGGGTGCGTAGTGAGGGGTGCGTAGTGAGGGGTGCGTAGTGAGGGGTGCGTAGTGAGGGGTGCGTAGTGAGGGGTGCATAGTGAGGGGTGCGTAGTGAGGGGTGCGTAGTGAGGGGTGCGTAGTGAGGGGTGAGGAAGAGAGGGGTGCGTAGTGAGGGGTGAGGAAGAGAGGGGGAGGGCTGAAGCAGTTATATAGTAATATAATCCCATATGAGCAGGACCGGAGGGCAGCTTAGTGTCAGCTGTTATTGAGTGCTTATCCCTCTAATGGCCTGCTACACACAGACACACAGACACACACACACACACACACACACACAATAGGGCCCATTTTCACACCTACTAAGACAGTTTGACAGGTTTTCTCAGTCCAAACAAGCCACATCTCCTTGGTAACTGGCGTTGGCATTTCCGTTGGCATCTCCGTTGGCATCTCGGCGGTGTCATAACTACAGGTAACAATAGTACAGCCATGACTGTGTCATTAGGGTTACCATAGGAAAACCCTGTCTAAACACGTACTCAAATTACCTGTATACACCAACAGCTTTGACAACTAATAACGGTTTTTAATTCTTAAAAAAAGGATTAGTGAAAGTGGAGAGATAAGAGTGAGAGAGAATGGGCTGGAAAATGGGCAAAAGACCACGAAGATATGTGTAAACTGTACGAGTGAGAGACAAGGAAAACTTATGGGAAAGTGAAGGACTATGGGAAAGTGAAGGACTATGGGAAAGTGAAGGACTATGGGAAAGTGAAGGACTATGGGAATGTGAAGGACTGAAGTGTAGAAGAAATAAAAGAGAAGCGCTAGAACAAAGAGGAGAGAGAGAGAGAGAGAAGGAGGAGAGAGCGGGTTAAACCACAGCGATGTGTTCATGCCAGCTCTGGCCTCATCAATAATGTTTTGACTTGGACTTGATCTCCAGGCCCTGAGGGCTTGAATCTATTGACTACCGGCGGGGCTAAACCCAGCTGACCCAACTCTGGGACGGCCCAGACCTCTCATCTGACCCCGTGGTTGATGTGCTCCCATCTCACCGTCTCTCTACTCCACTTTCATCCCCCTCTCCCACTCTCCTCCCTCTCCCGTTCTCTCCGTCTCTCTACTCCTCTTCTCTCCCCTTTCCCCCTCTCCGTCCTCTCTCCCTCTCCCATTCTCTCTGTCTCTCTGCTCTGCGGGGAAGGCTTTGCCCGCGCGCGTCCTCGACAATAAATAAATGTTTCGCTTTGTCTCGCCATTAATTATGCAGCTTTACTTTAAGTACTGCTATGGGGGTCCTTCTCCGCGGCCCCATCCCTCTACCTGCCCGTCTCGGATAAAAGAGGAGGAACGAGGAAAAAAAACTCAGTGCTGCCCCCATCACACTGACTAAAGAGAGAGAGAGAGAGAGAGAGAGAGAGAGAGAGAGAGAGAGAGAGAGAGCGATGAATAGAATGACCATTTGTTCATCGAGTTCAGGGACTTACTCGACAGTTAGCAGGTAATCTTGTTCTATTTAGACCCACGTATCGCCCCCCTCCTTTTGTCGTCTTTTTAAATCCCTTGTTTCACCCTGTGTGTTTGTTTCCATCAAGCCTTTGTGTCCTGGCATGTTCTGGAGTGGCTGTGAAATAACGACACGTCCGTGATAGCCTGTATGATATATGTATATATGGGTTTGATAATTGGACCACGAGGCCAGTGGACGAGCTGAACGCGGTCGGAGTCCAAGGGACAGACGGAGAACGTCTCAGGGTGTTGTCATAACAACACCCACCCTATTCCCATCAGCATCTCCATGGACGCAGTGAGACTGTGTGTGTCTGTGTGTGTGTGTGCGTGTGCGTGTGCGTGTGCATGTGGGAGGAGACGGGGTCATTTACCAGCACAAGACAGGCCACGGATAGATGTCACATTG
Organism: Dallia pectoralis; assembly: GCA_029465975.1. Lineage (NCBI taxonomy): Eukaryota > Metazoa > Chordata > Actinopteri > Esociformes > Umbridae > Dallia > Dallia pectoralis. The sequence goes on from CM055755.1 coordinate 6,320,561, forward strand.
ATGGACAGAACAGAGAAGAGGAGGAAGGGGGCGATGAAGGGCAAGGGGCTGACCTTATTGTAGAAGGGCAGAGCTTGGTGATTGCTTGAGTGACAGTAATCAGCTTATAACTGAAGCACACTCCCCTGCCCTGCACTCTGTCTAGGACCGAACTGCCATTACCACATGTTTGTGTGTGTGTGTTTGTGTGTGTGTGTTTGTGTGTGTGTGTTTGTGTGTGTGTGTGTGTGTGTGGGGGTGTTGCATGAATTTTCAGTATCTAACTGTCAGTCATGGAGACATTGAGAGACACTGATACTAATATCTCACTGACACATCTGCGGCCCACTGTCTTGAACTCTTACCATGCTCTGACTGCGAGTGTGTGTTTGTGTGTGTGTGAGAGAGAGAGAGAGAGAGAGTGAGAGAGAGAGAGAGAGAGGGTTGAGTCGGTTTTCTATCAATCGGAAGGTTGGTGGTTCGATCCCCGGTTCCTCCTGGGAAATTGTCGAGGTGTCCATGAGCAAGACACCTAACCTCAAGACACCGAGCCTGCAGTTGCCTTGCATGGTAGACGCGGTCGTCAGTGTATGAATGAGTGAATGAATGGGTGAATGTGACGCAGGATCTGTAATGCGATTTGGATAAAAGCGCTATATAAAAGCGCAGCATTTACCAGCATTTAGAGAGGGAGAAGGAGAGCGTATGCTTAAAAAGTCACATCAATTTAAACCTCCCACTTTGGTATTACTCCCTCTGTCTCCCCCCCTCTGGGTCTTCCCTCTCTGTCTCCTCCCCTCTGTCTCCCCCTCTGGGTCTTCCCTCTCTGTGTCTTACATGAGGCTCATGCCACGGGTCAACCCGTTAAACAGGATAGGTCAGAGGTCATTAGTATCTGGTAAGAGACCTTCCCATTGTGGTAGCAATACTTGAATACACACACACACAATGAGTCAGTGTTCTGCCAGCTCCGCTTGTAATCCTTCAGACAAATCACCACATCCCCTCCTCTCTCTCCTCCCTCCACCCACTCCCTCTTCCGTCCTCCCTCCTTCATCGCCTTTACTCCCTCCCTCTCTCCACCTTCTCTCCCTCCCTCCCTCTCCTTCCCATTTTCCCTCCAACTGCAATTGGATTTGGATAAATAAGGCTTTTCCTTTTGTCTGCTATTCTTCCTGAATTTGGCTAAAGCAGGATTTGCCTGGGGAGATTACGCTCACACTCAGCAGCAGAGAGAAATCCTATTTGAGGAATAACATCTTCAGCCGCTTCCCTTCCTGCTTCTTCCCTCCTCCCCTCCTACCTTCTTCTTTCCCTCCTTCTCTCCTCCCCTCCTTCTCTCCTCCCCTCCTCACATTCCTCCCCTCCTCCCCTCCTCCCGTCCTCCCCTCTTCCCCACCTCCTCTCCTTCTCTCCTTCTCTCCTCCTCTCCTTCCCTCCTCTCTCCTCCCCTCCTCCCCTCCTCCCCTCCTCCTCTCCTTCCATCCTTCCCTCCTCCCCTCCTTCTCTCCTCTCCTCCTCCCATTCCTCCCCTCCTCCCCTCTTCCCTTCTTCCCCTCTTCCCGTCTTCCCCACCTCCTCTCCTTCTCTCCTTCTCTCCTCCTCTCCTCCTCTCCTTCCCTCCTTCCCTCCTCTCTCCTCCCCTCCTCCCCTCCTTCTCTCCTCCCCCTCCTCACATTCCTCCCCTCCTCCCCTCTTCCCCTCCTCCCGTCCTCCCCTCTTCCCCACCTCCTCTCCTTCTCTCCTTCTCTCCTCCTCTCCTTCCCTCCTCTCTTCCTCCCCTCCTCCTCTCCTTCCATCCTTCCCTCCTCCCCTCCTTCTCTCCTCTCCTCCTCCCATTCCTCCCCTCCTCCCCTCTTCCCTTCTTCCCCTCTTCCCGTCTTCCCCACCTCCTCTCCTTCTCTCCTTCTCTCCTCCTCTCCTCCTCTCCTTCCCTCCTTCCCTCCTCTCTCCTCCCCTCCTCCCCTCCTCCCCTCTTCCCCACCTCCTCTCCTTCTCTCCTTCTCTCCTTCTCTCCTCCCCTCCTTCTCTCCTTCCCTCTTCCCCTCCTCCTCTCCTTCTCTCCTTCCCTCCTCCCCTCCTTCTCTCCTCCTCTCCTCCCCTCCTCCCCTCTTCCCCACCTCCTCTCCTCCACACCTTCTCTCTTCCCCTCCTCCTCTCCTCCTCACCTCCCCTCTTCCCCACCTTCTCTCCTTCTCTCCTTCCCTCTTCCCCCCCTCCTCACCTTCTCTCCTCCCCTCTTCCCCTCTTCCCCTCTTCCCCTCTTCCCCTCTTCCCCTCTTCCCCTCTTCCCCTCTTCCCCTCTTCCCCTCTTCCCCTCTTCCCCTCTTCCCCTCTTCCCCTCTTCCCCTCTTCCCCTCTTCCCTCTTCCCCTCTTCCCTCTCCTCCCCCTCCTCCCCTCCTCCCCTCCTCCCCTCTTCCCCTCCTTCTCTCCGTCCATCCCCTCCGACCCTGACTCCACTTCACTCCTCTCTCGTGTTGTTGGGACATAACCAGGTGTCAGGACACTTACTCCTTCCTCCTTTTCTCTCAGCCACCACGCCCCTCGATTCACTTCAATCTAATTTAAGGCCTGCGTTGTCATGAGAACCCTGTTTTAATTGCCCAAACAGGTGGACAATACATGGGGTAATGAATAATGTACTGAACACCAAAGTAAAACCACAATTTAACAAAGAAGAAAAAACTCATTTTGAATACTATATTATCTTTTGCAGGCGTTGTGACCACCTGCATATAGTTATGTGTATAATAGTTATGTGTATACGATGGGAACATAAATAAACACCTACATTCTGATGTTTACTTATGTATACTTATGAATCTTTACGCACATTTGTTTACATTCTTGTTATATGGACAAAAAGGACGAAGAAGTGCTTTATCTTCGCTCATCTATCTTAGATTGGTTGCTTGCCGTGCTGTTTGTTCCAGTGTTCATAGGAACGATTCAATTCCCTAGTTCGTAAAACTGTAAGTTGGTTCTTTTCTGATGCGTTGTTTGCTTCCTTATTTACGTATTTTGTACGGTTTTGTACTATGGTTCTATGGTTAGGCACCCTGAGAGAACTTATCAATGTTATTCCTGCCAAAGTGTAGAAAAGTAATGGACCAAAGCGGGTACCTGACGGACATCGCATTGGACAGCTCCGTCATTGGACAAGATTCTGTAGACTTAAAATCTCATGGGATGGCAGATGTTGCACCGGCTGGACGCAGTTGTATGAAACTGGGTTCGTGTGAACGTTTCAGCCGTTCTCTGGACGCGGTTGTATGAAACTGGGTTCGTGTGAACGTTTCAGCCGTTCTCTGGACGCGGTTGTATGAAACTGGGTTCGTGTGAACGTTTCAGCCGTTCTCTGAGCTGAGCATAAAGACATGGGGCAGACATCAGGGGACCGGAAACTAATAATGACAGAATAAGTAGAGATAGAAATGGAGAATGAAAGAAGAGAGGGGTGAAAAGAATGAAAGAGAACAAGAAAAAGAAATGAGCAGATGGAGTGGTGAGAAAGAGAGGATAAGGAGAGAATGTAAATGGAGAGGATGAAATGAAGAAGGAAATAAATCGAGAGAGTGGGAGAGGAGAAAGAATCCAGGAGGGGGGGGCTAGAGGATGGAGTGAAGGCGTGTAAGGAGAGTCTAAAGAGAATATAAGATAAGGTGATGAGTGTGTCCTGGTGTATATGTGTATTACTGTGTATGAAGTGTGTGTGTGCGTGTGTGTGTGTGTGCGTGTGCGTGTGTGTGTGCGTGTGCGTGTGTGTGTGTGTGTAGTGCAGTAGGCTGGGTGAATAATTGAAGGGTCTGGCCAGCTGAAGGTCTTTAACCCTGAACCCCAGACAAGACACCAATCAATAATTCAACAGAAAAACCATGATACTCGCCCTGACACAAATGCATACAAACAATGGTGCACACACAAACACACGCACACACACACACGTACACACACACACACACACACACACACGCACACATATATCAGACAAACAAACGTCATCATTAACACACATGCAGCAGCCATACTCACGTGGACTTGCTAGAGGCTGTCATAGACTAACAAATGGAGTGTGTTTTCCTGCTGGCTGAGGGGATTCATGGTGATGTTCTGAGAAAGAAAATGTTGTGTGGGTGTTCAGATAATTACTGGTTCTGTGGTTGCTCAGATAATTACAGGTTCTGTGGTTGTTCGGATAATTACAGGTTCTGTGGTTGTCCAGATAATTACAGGTTATGTGGTTGTTCAGATAATTACAGGTTCTGTGGGTGTTCAGATAATTACAGGTTCTGTGGGTGTTCAGATAATTACAGGTTCTGTGGTTGTTCAGATAATTACAGGTTCTGTGGGTGTTCAGATAATTACAGGTTCTGTGGGTGTTCAGATAATTACAGGTTCTATGGGTGTTCAGATAATTACAGGTTCTGTGGGTGTTCAGATAATTACAGGTTCTGTGGTTGCTCAGATAATTACAGGTTCTGTGGTTGCTCAGATAATACAGGTTCTGTGGTTGCTCAGATAATTACAGGTTCTGTGGTTGCTCAGATAATTACAGGTTCTGTGGTTGCTCAGATAATTACAGGTTCTGTGGGTGCTCAGATAATTACAGGTTCTGTGGTTGTTCAGATAATTACAGGTTCTGTGGTTGTTCAGATAATTACAGGTTCTGTGGGTGTTCAGATAATTACAGGTTATGTGGGTGTTCATATAATTACAGGTTCTGTGGGTGTTCAGATAATTACAGGTTCTGTGGTTGTTCAGATAATTACAGGTTCTGTGGGTGTTCAGATAATTACAGGTTCTGTGGTTGTTCAGATAATTACAGGTTATGTGGGTGTTCATATAATTACAGGTTCTGTGGTTGTTCAGATAATTACAGGTTCTGTGGGTGTTCAGATAATTACAGGTTCTGTGGGTGTTCAGATAATTACAGGTTCTGTGGGTGTTCAGATAATTACAGGTTCTATGGGTGTTCAGATAATTACAGGTTCTGTGGGTGTTCAGATAATTACAGGTTCTGTGGTTGCTCAGATAATTACAGGTTCGTTCAGATAATTACAGGTTCTGTGGGTGTTCAGATAATTACAGGTTCTGTGGTTGTTCAGATAATTACAGGTTCTGTGGTTGTTCAGATAATTACAGGTTCTGTGGTTGTTCAGATAATTACAGGTTCTGTGGTTGTTCAGATAATTACAGGTTCTGTGGTTGTTCAGATAATTACAGGTTCTGTGGTTGTTCACATAATTACAGGTTCTGTGGTTGTTCAGATAATTACAGGTTCTGTGGTTGTTCAGATAATTACAGGTTCGGTGGTTGTTCAGATAATTACAGGTTCTGTGGTTGTTCAGATAATTACAGGTTCTGTGGTTGTTCACATAATTACAGGTTCTGTGGTTGTTCAGATAATTACAGGTTCTGTGGTAGGTAACAAAACACCATCACCTAGGCCCTAAAACACCATCACCTAGGCCCTAAAACACCACCACCTAGGCCCTAAAACACCACCACCTAGGCCCTAAAACACCACCACCTAGGCCCTAAAACACCACCACCTAGGCCCTAAAACACCACCACCTAGGCCCTAAAACACCACCACCTAGGCCCGATACCCAGTCATTTACACCATAAAATGCCATCACTTACACACCAATGCACCATCAACTCCATCTACATCTCAATCAATCATCAACCCCTGTCTTTATCTTCTCTGTCTCACTCCCACTCTCTCTCTTCTCTCACTTTCTCTTCTCTCTCACTCTCTCCTCTCTCTCTCTCTCTCTCACTCTTCTATCTCTCATCCTCTCTCTTTCATTCTTTTTGTTAGTCACATTCGCTCTCTCAGTCTGAGCCACCAGCTGCGGTAATGTGGAGGGACCTGCCAGCTCACTTAATGCAGCTAATGTTTGCAAGCGCCGGAGGACACACACAAGCCTGACACACACACACAGACACACACACACATCCAGCTCTAACACACACAGGCCTGACACACACACACACACACACAGACACATACACATCCAGCTCTGACACACACAAGGCCTGACACACAAAGACACACACAGACACACATCCAGCTCTGACACACACAGGCCTGACACACACACACACACACACATCCAGCTCTGACACACACAGCATGCTCCTCAATCCCTCGCTGTCACAGCTCTGTCACATTCCCTCTATCCCTTCCTCCCCCTTTCTCCCTTCCTCCCCCTCTCCCCTTCGCTACCCCTCTCCCTCCGTCACTCCCACTAACTCACATCTTTTTTTGGGTTGCAGTCAGTCTTTCTAAGTCATTGTCAGGATAGAATATGCAGCGTCTCTCTGTTATATTCGGGATGCTATGAGATACATTCCTCCCACTCTCCTCTGTGAGATCCTCCCACTCTCCTCTGTGTGTGAGATCCTCCCACTCTCCTCTGTGTGTGAGATCCTCCCATTCTCCTCTGTGTTCCCTCTCCCACATGTTCTGTCGCTCTGATGATTATCAGCCGAGTAAATCTATGCACACAAATCTTTCTCCCAGACCCTCCCTTCCTCCCCCTCTTTCTCTCTCCCAGTCCCGCCCTTCGTCGCCCTCTCGGTTTCTAACTATGGGCCTTACGTTTTGTCACATTATTATGATTCGAGGTTCAGCTTCAGTTCCTAGCCCATTAAATCTCAGCAGTTAGCTTACTGCAGGAACCGAGAGACCAAGAGAGAGAGAGAGAGAGAGAGAGAGAGAGAGAGAGAGAGAGAGAGAGAGAGAGAGCATTTTTTCCTACATTGCAATAATTATGAAGATATATATTTTTTGTATTTTACATTTTATTTTTAAGAGATTGTTATGTTTGCTTCTGCATTGTATGTTATAACACATTCCATGCCAGTAAAGCAATTTTAATTGACAGACAGACAGAGACAAACAGACAAAGACAGCTTACAGAGACAGACAGACAGAAACAGACAAACACAGACAGAGGCAGACAGACAGAGACAAACAGACAGAGACAGAGACAGCTGACAGAGACAAACAGACAGAAACAGACAAACACAGACAGACAGACAGAGGCAGACAGACAGAGGCAGACAGACAGAAACAGACAGACAGAAACAGACAGACAGAGACAGAGACAGCTGACAGAGACAAACAGACAGAAACAGACAAACAGACAGAGGCAGACAGACAGAGGCAGACAGACAGAGGCAGACAGACAGAGGCAGACAGACAGAGGCAGACAGACAGAGGCAGACAGACAGAGGCAGACAGACAGAGGCAGACGGACAGAAACAGACAGACAGAAACAGACAAACACAGACAGAGGCAGACAGACAGAGACAAACAGACAGAAACAGACAAACACAGACAGACAGACAGAGACAGACGGACAGAAACAGACAGACAGAGACAGACAGAGACAGACAAACGTACTACTAAGATGGCCTCTCTCTCACGCAGCAGCAGATGCAGACCAACTTAAACGTGGCCATGCTATTAGTCATATTCATATATCCGTAGGCTCCCTGTACGCATGTTAGCCTACTTCCCACCCACTGCACAGGAAGGGGGGGTATCATTGTAGAAAGGAAGGTTGAACGGACGAGACAAGAAGGGATGAGACACAAGAAGGGATGAGACATAGGAAGGGATGGGACAGATGGCCTGGGGTAGTCCAGCAGTCTCATCTGCTGCCTCTGGCCTTGGTTATAGATCTGGACTACTGAAGGAAGGGGTGAGACAGGCTGAGGGGGAGACAGACTAAAGGGGTGAGACATACTAAAGGGTGAGACAGACTAAAGAGGTGAGACAGACTGATGGGGTGATACCGACTGGGGGGTGACAGACTGAGGGGTGAGAAAGACTGAAGGGGTGAGACATACTGAAGGAGTGAGACAGACTGAAGGGGTGAGACATACTGAGGGGGGGACAGACTGAAGAGGTGAGACAGACTGAGTGGGTGAGACACAATAAGACAGGTGAGACAAGGAAAAACAATAAGAAGAGAACAGGAAAAAGGGATGGAACAAAAGTATGAGAGTGGTGCATTGAAATGAAGATGAAGGGAGGAAAAGGAGAGGTAAAGAAAGAGAGAGGGAGAGAGATATAGGGGGAGAGAGAACGAGGGAGATACAGGGGGAGGGAGAACGGGAGAGATACAGGGGGAGGGAGAACGAGAGAGATACAGGGGGAGGGAGAACGAGAGAGATACAGGGGGAGGGAGAACGGGAGAGATACAGGGGGAGGGAGAACGAGAGAGATACAGGGGAGGGAGAACGGGAGAGATACAGGGGGAGGGAGAACGGGAGAGATACAGGGGAGGGAGAACGGGAGAGATACAGGGGAGGGAGAACGAGAGAGATACAGGGAGAGGGAGAACGGGAGAGATACAGGGGGAGGGAGAACGGGAGAGATACAGGGGGAGGGAGAACGGGAGAGATACAGGGGGAGGGAGAACGAGAGAGAGCGAGCAGTTCTCTGATTATGTTGATTTATGACTATGTTAATGCCATACACTTTTGGGGAATCAGCCCTACTCGCTCGCTCTCTCTCACACACACACACACACACACACACACACACACACACACACACACACACACACACACACACACACAGACACACACACACACACACACACACACACACACACACACACACACACTCTCAAACACAGAGACACACACTGCAGTATTTGCTTTTTATATAGCTCTATGCTGATTTTCTGTCCAATGCAGTTTCTCTAAATGTGGTCTTTGATTAGAGTGAATGTGGTCTTATATCAGGGTGAATGTGGTCTTATATCAGGGTGAATGTGGTCTTATATCAGGGAGAATGTGGTCTTATATCAGGGTGAATGTGGTCTTATATCAGGGAGAATGTGGTCTTATATCAGGGTGAATGTGGTCTTATATCAGGGTGAATGTGGTCTTATATCAGGGTGAATGTGGTCTAATATCAGGGTGAATGTGGTCTTATATCAGGGTGAATGTGGTCTTATATCAGGGTGAATGTGGTCTTATATCAGGGAGAATGTGGTCTTATATCAGGGTGAATGTGGTCTTATATCAGGGTGAATGTGGTCTTATATCAGGGTGAATGTGGTCTAATATCAGGGTGAATGTGGTCTTATATCAGGGTGAATGTGGTCTTATATCAGGGTGAATGTGGTCTTATATCAGGGAGAATGTGGTCTTATATCAGGGAGAATGTGGTCTTATATCAGGGTGAATGTGGTCTTATATCAGGGTGAATGTGGTCTTATATCAGGGTGAATGTGGTCTTATATCAGGGTGAATGTGGTCTAATATCAGGGAGAATGTGGTCTTATATCAGGGTGAATGTGGTCTTATATCAGGGAGAATGTGGTCTTATATCAGGGTGAATGTGGTCTTATATCAGGGTGAATGTGGTCTTATATCAGGGTGAATGTGGTCTAATATCAGGGTGAATGTGGTCTTATATCAGGGTGAATGTGGTCTTATATCAGGGTGAATGTGGTCTTATATCAGGGAGAATGTGGTCTTATATCAGGGTGAATGTGGTCTTATATCAGGGTGAATGTGGTCTTATATCAGGGTGAATGTGGTCTTATATCAGGGTGAATGTGGTCTAATATCAGGGTGAATGTGGTCTAATATCAGGGTGAATGTGGTCTAATATCAGGGTGAATGTGGTACCATGACACCTACACATGTGTTACCACGACACTTACATCTTTGTTACAAAGACACCAAGACCTGAATGGGATCTGATCATTGACACGGATTCGTTTTTTTCTCCTCCACAGCAGAATAAGGACATGACGTGTGTGTGTGTGTTTAATATATGAAAGATGTCCAGTGAGTCTTCTCATGGTAAGCAAGCGTGTCCCCATTAATTATCTATGAGACTGAATAATTAAAGACAAGACGACACAACGTATTACATGTTGACAAGCCTGTGTGTGTGTTACTGCCTGTGTGTAGCTTTCAGAATGGAATGACTGTATATGCAGCATCTGTAAGTGTGTGTTTATATATATATATATATATATATATATATATACATATATATAAAAATACAGAGGAGAAGAGGAGAAATTGAAGGGAGTAGAGAGGAGAAAGCCATCAGACAGGAACGCATCGGTCCTGGTTCTGACGAGATTATAGTTCAACTATATTCTGGGTTTAATAAAATCAACACTCAACAACAGTGTACATCGATTACTTTAGTCTACCAATTACGTTCAACAGTTTGTGCCACTAGGCACACGAATGCACAGATATGCTTTGCTACTTTCTGTTAACATTTAAAACAATCTCAGTATTCACTGTGCATTATTCATCACGTCCCTGCAGGCTACACGCAAACAACCGCTCTGGAAGATTGATATCCAAATCTCCCCCCAAAAAGTTGCAGAACCAAGTCACCCAGGATGTTTCACTTGATCATTCGCGCTGAAACGTAACGCGTTGGCGATTTTTCCGTGCCGATATCTTACCTTACTCCGTTATATCAAGTTATGTGCGGCCTATACAGAAAACTAGTGTCAATATGTGAGCTGTATTTTGTCATTAATGAGTTAATGTCCAGAAAATGTCCTGAAAAAATACCTGAAGTGTTTGATTTGCATGGTGGGGTCTGGCTAATGAGAGAGAGAGAGGGAGAGAGAGGGGGGGGAAGAGAGAGAGAGGGGGAGAGAGAAGGAGGGAGGGAGGGAGGGAGGGAGGGAGAGAGTGAGAGAGAGGGAGAGAGAGAGAGAGAGAGAGAGGGAGCAGGGATGAGAGAGAGAGAGAGAGGGAGAGAGAGAGAGAGAGAGAGGGAGAGAGGAAGAGAGAGAGAGAGAGAGAGAGGGAGAGAGGGAGAGAGAGAGCGGGGGAGAGAGGAAGAGGGAGAGAGAGAGGGAGAGAGGAAGAGGGAGAGAGAGAGAGAGGGGGAGAAGGAGGGAGGGAGGGAGGGAGGGAGGGAGAGAGAGAGAGGGGGGGGAATGAGGGAGGGAGGGAGAGAGAGAGGGGGAGAGAAGGAGGGAGGGAGGGAGGGAGAGAGAGAGAGGGGGGAGAGAAGGAGGGAGGGAGGGAGAGAGAGAGAGAGGGGGGAGAGAAGGAGGGAGGGAGGGAGGGAGGGAGGGAGGGAGGGAGGGAGGGAGAGAGAGAGGGGGGAGAGAAGGAGGGAGGGAGGGAGGGAGGGAGGGAGAGAGAGAGGGGGAGAGAAGGAGGGAGGGAGGGAGGGAGGGAGGGAGAGAGGGAGAGAGGGAGGGAGGGAGGGAGGGAGAGAGAGGGGGGGAGAGAAGGAGGGAGGGAGGGAGGGAGAGAGACCTAATAAAGGTGGATATAATGATGGAGACCTTGACATCCTCCCACAGATATGCTATTGTCAGGAAGGTGCAGGTTTTCCTCGTTGTCAAACACGAGCCTCATTCTTCTGAGCCAACAGAGGGAGAAAAGGAAATGATAGCGGCAGATAGGAGGGAGGGAGGTGGGAGGGAGGAAGAGGGAGGGAGGACAGAAAGATAGAGGGAGGGAGCTCTATTGATTCCACACATGGGGAATCCCACTAAAGCTCTATTCATTTCCACTCATGTCCCATTGTACTGGTTAATGTAACCGGCCTGGCAGAGGAGGGAGGAGGAGGAGGAGGGGAGAAAGGAAGGGCGCAGGGGGGAGATTTAGGAGGCCGTGGAGGTTTTATTACAATCTCATCTTTATTACCCCTACGCTCAACCCACTCAAACACACGACCGCGCGCGCGCACACACACACACACACACACACACTCACACACACAATCTCAGACACACACAGGGACACGCGTGCACGCACTCTTACACACACACACACACACTCACACACACTTTTACACAGACATACACACACACACACAGAAATTGCTCAAAAGCACACAGACGGACAGATACAAACACGGAAAAACACAATAACGCAGACATGAAGCCGGAGAAACAGAATCACAGGCAGACCGAACGCCGGACAGACAAACAGGCACACACACTCCACTACCCCAACGGGACGTTGCTGCAGTTGGTATGGGGGAGTTACAGTTTTTAGCAATCCCTTTGAACATTATCTCAGAACCTTAATGTCATTTTCCACAACTCTAGACACAAAACTCACAACATTAAACACTTGTACCACAGGCTCTCCAATGTTCAAAACATTGCATTGTGTATTCATATCTTTAAAGATACCTTCCATTGGCACAATCAATGGTTCAAACAATAGATTTATCATGGAATACCATGGGTACATTGATTTAGATCACCCAGACAAAAGATACCCATAGTTTCACTAGTTAGTTGTTTGTCCAATCATAAGATTTTGGTGTACAAAATTGATGATATATGTTCCATTATGGTACTACAAGCAAATGAATTCCTGTAAATGTACTTTTGTGGTAAAGAGAATAGTACAAACACAGTGGAATCATTGAACAAAATTTGAAATGTATTACTGTAATGAAATAGAATACAATCACAAAATATGTTTATTTAAATCAAAGCAAAAATAATTAGCTATGAAATAGAAAAATAGACAGTACTGTAAAACATCAAATGCAGTGTTCCTCAACTTGCTTGCTTGTACTGTAAGAAACAAAACAGGAGTGATTACTGTACTTCTACATTGTCATCAACTCTGTGTTGTGCATTTGGCCACTGGTTCTCATCTACATCACATTGGATGTTTTCATTAGCCAAACATCTTGGATTTTTTCTTTTTTTGCCTGAATTTCATTGGACACTATGCTGTTGCTGCCGCTGTCTTGGTCCGTGGCCTTGTCCTCTACCACGTTCCCCCACACCTCTCAAACGAGGCCCACGACCACCTCTCAGAAAGGGTGCCTGGCATTCCATTCCTTTGACCAACACGTCTTCCTCGTCTTTCTCGTCTTCCTGCCACCACTGCTTGACCTCCATTGTGACCTGGATCACCTGCTGGCTCCATGTTACGAATCACTTTGCTCTTGCAATTGGATCCAAATCAACTCTTTATGTATATACTCATTCCACAATGTGCATTAAACCATCAGTAACGGGTTGGCTGAATTGGACAAGCAATTACAAGGACCTGCATCTATACAGTGCAGTACTGTCAGTACTGTAAATAGTCTAAAACAGTGGTGCAGTATTTGGGACCATAGACACAGTGTCTGTTGAAGCATTACAGTATGATAAAATATTAGGCTACATCCATGGATATTGTAGTCTAATTGGTTCATGCTCCATGCTAATTGGTGACGAAAAATCTCTGTATCTTGAATCTTACATGATTTACTGTAAACGTGGAATATTGTTTGTCAGTTTCCATAAAACTATGCATTAAGAGTAATGCAGCAAATACTTATTATTTTGACTAGTTGTATCAATTGATAGTTAGATCTGTCAAATGAAATGAACAGACTATCATTTCAAACGTAATGTAGGAATTGCATTTTGAAATAGTAGTACTTTGATGTTACATTGTATCATATTGAACCGGTGATAAAAGTTAAATGAACAAATGATCTTCAGTTTAGGTGTATTGTATCCAAGCAATTGAAAAAACGTGTTAGAGTTTTGAGAAATGTGCATTTTGATCTTCGGTTGTGAGTTTTGTGTCTAGAGTTGTGGAAAATGACATTAAGGTTCTGAGAAAATGGTCAAAGGGATTGCTAAAAACTGTAATTATAAATGTCAATCATGTGGACCAGTAGTTATGTGTGGGAGAAGAGAGGGCTGTGTGTGTGTGTGGGTGTAGGTGTGTGTGGGTGTAGGTGTGTGTGGGTGGATGTGTGTGTGTGTGTGTGTGTGTGTGGGTGGATGTGTGTGTGTGTGTGTGTGTGGGTGTGTGTTGTGTGTGTGTGTGTGTGTGTGTGTGTGTGTGTGTGTGTGTGTGTGTGTGTGTGTGTGTGTGTGTGTGTGTGTGTGTGTGTGTGTGTGTGCGTGCGTGCGTGAAGGATATGCTGGGAGGTGGTTGGGGTTGCCAGGGAACTCAAATGAAATAGCTTTTAGTGCCTACTTCAAATCAGCTGTAATGGCCTGTAGTAATTATCAAATAAATTAGCTAGCTCTATCTCTCTCTCTCTCTCCCTCTCTCTCTCTCTCTCTCTCTATCTCTCTGTTTACATCCTCTCTCTCTCTCTCTCTCTATCTCTCTGTTTCCATCCTCTCTCTCTATCACTCTGTTTCTGTTCTGTCTACTAACTCTCTATTTCAGTCATTCTCTATCTCTTTCAGTATCTCATTATTTTATTCTCTTCTACTCTCTAACTTTTTACTCTGTGCTCTTCCTCCATTTTGTTTTGTCTCTACATCTTCTAAATGGTTAGGCTGGGTCATATGACATTTAGATTTAACCCAAATCTACCCTGATTAACAGAACATGTAATACGCAGTACACGACAGTAGTCTCAAATAGGTGGTGTTGTGTGTTTAGTGGTGGTAAGGTGGGGTTGGGTGTTTAGTGGTGGTAAAGTGGGGTTGGGTGTTTAGTGGTGGTAAGGTGGGGTTGGGTGTTTAGTGCTTCTGTCCTCCGAAATGCAGGAACATAGCATTTAGCGATAGCATTTAGCGATAGCATTTAGCGATAGCATTTAGCGATTCCATTTAGCGATAGCTTTTAGCGATAGCATTTAGCGATAGCTTTTAGCGATAGCATTTAGCGATAGCTTTTAGCGATAGCTTTTAGCGATACTTATTAATGTGGTCTTAGCGATGCCTTCGGGTTAATATGTATCCATGTGTAACCGCCCAGCCCTCTCTTCTGTAAGAATGCACAGAATAAATTACACCACACACACACACACACTTAGACACACAGACACACAGACACACACACACGCATAAACAACCTTTTCACACACAAATTACCCGACACTCTGTGACAGAAAGTGATTGTATATCACAACAGCTGTAGCACGGGGAATTTTCTTTGAATTGCTGCTACTATGATGGATTACCCAGTAGCGGTTAGCGGTTGTGTGCTGTTTGTTATGTCTTTTACATAGGGCTTATTCAATAGTGTTCTCAATGTGTCAGCAAATGTACACAAATAGCAATACGATCCGCAAGCACATACGCAAATACATTTCACACACACAACACACACACACAGCAAGAACGCGCACACTTATATTATCACGGCAAAATGTTGAGAAAACATGCAAGACGAACGGATCTGGGTGGAGTGACATAGGGAAAGAAAGAGAGAGAGATAGATAGATAGATAGAGAGACAGTGGGAGATATATGGGGGTGTAAGGGGTTTGATCGGTGATTCCTAAACAGAAGATTTGAATTTGAAAAGAACACTGTGATGATACAGAGACAGAAGTGTGCAGGGTAGGTCACAGGAGAGAGGAGACAGGAGACAGGAGAGAGGAGACAGGACTGGGTTGAAGGATGAAAGAGCAGTTGGCGAAAAGCACGGCAGTGAAAGGTAAACTGTGGGAGAATACAAAAAAATGTATATCTTCAACGGGACGCAGACCGTTCTCTGGCTATTTTCCTCAAATATAATCAGGAAAAAAAACACCCGCAAACAGAAAGATAGAGCCATTAACAGGTGAAGAGTGACTCAAAAAGACAAGGAAAGGAGAGCAGAGGAAGGGGAGAGGAAGAGAAGAGGGAGAGGAAGAGGAGAGGGAGAGGAAGAGGAGAGGGAGAGGAAGAGGAGAGGGAGAGGACGGCGAGACAGAAACAGTCAGGTAGACGCAGGGAGAGAAAGAGACAAACGGAAGGAAGAAACCTGTCAATCGTTGCGGCTCTGCTCGCCTGCACAAATACACGGGACACACGTGTCTACTTGCACGAACAGTCTTTGTATGGACTTGTGTAAACACTCCACAATCACTAACACTGTGATGTCGTTAACGCCGTGTGGTTTCCTTCATCGTCACGCAGGATCCTGACAGGAATCATTTCGTTGTTCGACTTTCATAAATGCCACATCTCCATTTAACATGAACGCACATGAAGGACTTGCGTGTTCTTCGGCATGACCTGAGTATTTACACACTTTAGGTGTTTCTCATTGTCAGGTGAACATGAACACTCTCTCTGATTCTTTGTCCAGAGGAGCTCTTATGGCGCAGCCAAAGCACAGCAGATTTTCTTCAGCAAAGCCAGGTTGACTTAGATGGTTGGCGATCCAACTGGTCGCCCTGGAATTCCATGTTGAGTTTTTGCGATATATAGTCACTCATGCACAGTCAGTCGTATACAGTCAGTCATGTAAAGTCAGTCATGGGTCATTCAGATACCTACACGGCTCTCTTGGTGGCCTGAATGCTTCATTTGAAGGTTCCTGATGTGTGTGAGAAGGGGCATCTGTGCTGTTTTCATCTGATCAGAAGCCCCCTTAAAAAACATAACATGCAGATTGTGTTCATCTGATCAGAAGCCCCCTTTAAACACGTAACATGCAGATTGTGTTCATCTGATCAGAAGCCCCCTTTAAACACGTAACATGCAGATTGTGTTCATCTGATCAGGAGCCCCCTTTAAACACGTAACATGCAGATTGTGTTCGTCTGATCAGAAGCCCCCTTTAAACACGTAACATGCAGATTGTGTTCGTCTGATCAGAAGCCCCCTTTAAACACGTAACATGCAGATTGTGTTCATCTGATCAGAAGCCCCCTTTAAACACGTAACATGCAGATTGTGTTCATCTGATCAGAAGCCCCCTTTAAACACGTAACATGCAGATTGTGTTCATCTGATCAGGAGCCCCCTTTATACACGTAACATGCAGATTGTGTTCGTCTGATCAGAAGCCCCCTTTAAACACGTAACATGCAGATCGTGTTCATCTGATCAGGAGCCCCCTTTAAACACGTAACATGCAGATTGTGTTCATCTGATCAGGAGCCCCCTTTAAACACGTAACATGCAGATTGTGTTCGTCTGATCAGAAGCCCCCTTTAAACACGTAACATGCAGATTGTGTTCATCTGATCAGAAGCCCCCTTTAAACACGTAACATGCAGATTGTGTTCATCTGATCAGAAGCTCCCTTTAAACACGTAACATGCAGATTGTGTTCATCTGATCAGAAGCCCCCTTTAAACACACACACCACTGTGGCACTGCAGCGCCCCCTTGCCCAGTCGCTGTCACGTGACCACATGGGCCCTAGCAACAGCGAACGAGGAAGACTGGCAAACAGGAGGTAGGCAGAGACGGGAGGGAATGAGAAGGAGAGGAAGAGGAGAAGGGACAGGGGAGGAGAGAGGGAGTGCCAGTGGGGAAAGAGAGAATGAAAGAGAGAGAGAGAGAGTAGAGAGGGATGAGTGCGGCGAGAGCAAGAAAGAGAGGACATTAATAAGTAATGAAGCCAGCAGTTTGAAACGATTCCAGTTAGCATTACGGCAGCTGTGGCATTATTTTCATGTAAACCAAGGACAAACTCCCACCATTCCCTTCCTCTCTCTGTCTCTATCTCTTTCCTATATACGCTCGCAAGTGAAGCAAATAACATAGACCATCCGTCTATCTATCCGTCGATCTCTCCGAAAAAGGGCAAACGTTAACGCCAGGGTTAGGTTAGATGGTTAGCCAACGATGGGTATTCAACCGAACGCTGTCCCGTCTGGTCAGAACCGACAGAAGCCTGGTGGAATGGAATATATTTATTATTTATTTATTTATCAGAGAATGTACGTGAATCCTCTGTGACTTCTGTTTATCTGTTGTTGTCGGTTGTTGTTGTTGTTGTTGATCTGCTGTTGATCTGTCCTCGGGCAGTGGCAGCCCGCTTGTTTTCCTCTGTAACAACTGTTTGTCTGTTGTTGTTGTCGGTTTTTGTTGTTGTTTGTGTCGATCGGTTCCTGGGCGGTCGCAGCAAACCTCTCATGGTTTCTCGTGGTTTTTCTTACGTTTTCTTTGTGGTTTCTCGCCTTTTAATTTCTTGTCCTCCTAGAGATGATTTGCTG